>CACRXE010000076.1:13775000-14287500 GCA_902685375.1 Neostethus bicornis
GCAAACTGAATTAAAACAGCAAAACGAAACCTGCAGTGTTTACGTAATAAAAAGGACAAACTGACATTGAATGAGCAGAGAATGACTTGAGTCTTGTTGACAGCGTGGCCTTTTGTTCCTGCCGAGGACAGTCGCAAGATTGAATTGATCTGACTCCAGAGTCTGACCATTTATCTTGGTCAGTCATATCTGATCTGAGGCTGTCAAGAGCACACAGGAGAAATAAACTGTTTGGAGGGCCCACTTCACCTCCCGGTCCGACTGAACAAATGTCACGTTCCGCCTCCACAGATTTTATTTCTAACACTGAGGCTGAGACTGACTTCATTAACTTTGGATTCGGTCCCTCGATGTGACGACTTTAGAATAAAAATATTAGAAAACAAAACAGTAGCAGAAATAAAACCAGAAAAAAGCCCTGCTTTTAAAGCACCTTCTTCTACCAGCATCTCCCTTCAGGAGGCATCACAGCAAGTCAGACCCTTCCATCTAACCCTATCTCCTGCATCCTCTTCAGTCACACCAACTATCTTCATGTCTTCCTTCACTGTATCCATGAACCTCCTCTTTGGTCTTCCTCTAGTCCTCTTTCCTGGTGGTTCCAAACCCAGCATCCTTCTTCTGATGTACTCTCTCTCTCTCCTCTGCACATGTCCAAACCATCTCAGTCTGACCTCTCTGACTTTAAAACCTCTAACATGTGCTGTTCCTCTGATCCTGTCCATCCTGGTCACTCCCAGAGAGATCCTCAGCATCTTCATCTCTGATACAAACATCTCTGTTTCCTGTCTTTTCTTCAGTGACACTGTCTCTAGACCAACCAGCATGGCCGCTCTCACCACACTGTCTCTAGACCAATCAGCATGGCCGCTCTCACCACACTGTCTCTAGACCAACCAGCATGGCCGCTCTCACCACACTGTCTCTAGACCAATCAGCATGGCCGCTCTCACCACACTGTCTCTAGACCAATCAGCATGGCCGCTCTCCACCACACTGTCTCTAGACCAATCAGCATGGCCGCTCTCACCACACTGCCTCTAGACCAATCAGCATGGCCGCTCTCACCACACTGCCTCTAGACCAATCAGCATGGCCGCTCTCACCACACTGCCTCTAGACCAATCAGCATGGCCGCTCACACCACACTGTCTCTAGACCAATCAGCATGGCCGCTGTCACCCTCCAAAAACATTCATATTAGGTTGATTGGCTGATTTGAAATTACCCCTGGGAATGAGTGTGTGTGGATGGTTGACTGTGCGTGTGGCCCTGTAACAGACTGGCGGCCTGTATGTGATGTACCCTGCCTCTTGGATAGGCTCCGGCACCTCTGTGATGTTTTTAAATGGTTCAGAAGATGAAAAATATTGTTATATTTTCACATTTATTGGATGTTTTTTTGAATCACAGCTTTTTCACACCTGGATTGTTTATTGTTGTGTCTTTTTTTTGTGATTTTTATGTAATTTCTTCAGTTCAATAGATGATTTTAAACCTTACAGTTGTATCTGTGGGTCTGATTAGAGCACTACTGAAGGCTGAGGTGTGAACGAGATCGTCTGCATTCATAGAATATAAAATAATCAGAAGAGACTAAAAGCTTTCCCGACGTTCCCTCCTGCGTCTCCCAGATTTTCCACGGGGATTTTCCTATTAGCTCATCTTCCTCCTGGAAATAAATTAGCTCAGAAATGAAAGACAAACTAATAAATTTATGATTGTACGAGCGCTCCGTTCTGTCACTCTGAGCTGATCCTTCTGACCACGTCTTCTACTACCTGGTCCGTTTCTAAGCCACACATGATAATCCTCAAGGGGTCCTCATTAAGGCTTTGCTCCAATTAAGCCACACTCATTTCAATGCTGCACAATTACTCAGAACTCCGGCTCACAGATCCTCCACTGCTGGATTAGCCTGATCTCTGGGTGGGATGGAAATAGCTGTGGGTGTGTGGAGGCGGGGTGCCACCGGTTCTGCTAATGTGGATCAAACTGAACACTTAGGTCTGATAACATCAGGTTTAACGAACGAACACGCCTCCGCTTGCTTTTAACCTCCATGAAGCTGGACCCTCTTAAAAAAAAATATGAGAAAAAAAATAAATATGAACAAAAATAAACAAAAAACATGTCAATAGTTTCTGCTGTAAAATGTTTTGTTTGTGCTGTTTTAGTTTTTTATTATTTTAAGAACTAGGATTTGGGCGATGACGTCACCCAGCCCCTCATTTTTTTTCCGGTTGTTGCCATCTTTGATGACGTCATGGGCCAAATCGCGTTTCTAAAAAAAAAGAAAACTAAAACAGCACAAACTATTGGCATATTTTTGGTTTATTTTTGTTCTCTTCACGCAGGTTACCATGGTGATGGTAGGAACGTAAATCCTGGTTACCATGGTGAGGGTAGGAACGTAGATCCTGTTTACCATGGTGAGGGTAGGAACATAGATCCTGGTTACCATGGTGAGGGTAGGAACATAGATCCTGGTTACCATGGTGAGGGTAGGAACATAGATCCTGGTTACCATGGTGAGGGTAGGAACGTAGATCCTGGTTACCATGGTGAGGGTAGGAACATAGATCCTGGTTACCATGGTGAGGGTAGGAACGTAGATCCTGGTTACCATGGTGAGGGTAGGAACATAGATCCTGATTACCATGGTGAGGGTAGGAACATAGATCCTGGTTACCATGGTGAGGGTAGGAACATAGATCCTGGTTACCATGGTGAGGGTAGGAACGTAGATCCTGGTTACCATGGTGAGGGTAGGAACATAGATCCTGATTACCATGGTGAGGGTAGGAACGTAGATCCTGGTTACCATGGTGAGGGTAGGAACGTAGATCCTGGTTACCATGGTGAGGGTAGGAACACAGATCCTGGTTACCATGGTGAGGGTAGGAACGTAGATCTTGGTTACCATGGTGAGGGTAGGAACGTAGATCCTGGTTGCCATGGTGAGGGTAGGAACGTAGATCCTGGTTACCATGGTGAGGGTAGGAACATAGATCCTGGTTACCATGGTGAGGGTAGGAACACAGATCCTGGTTACCATGGTGAGGGTAGGAACGTAGATCTTGGTTACCATGGTGAGGGTAGGAACGTAGATCCTGGTTGCCATGGTGAGGGTAGGAACGTAGATCCTGGTTACCATGGTGAGGGTAGGAACATAGATCCTGGTTACCATGGTGAGGGTAGGAACATAGATCCTGGTTACCATGGTGAGGGTAGGAACGTAGATCCTGGTTACCATGGTGAGGGTAGGAACGTAGATCCTGGTTACCATGGTGAGGGTAGGAACACAGATCCTGGTTACCATGGTGAGGGTAGGAACGTAGATCTTGGTTACCATGGTGAGGGTAGGAACACAGATCCTGGTTACCATGGTGAGGGTAGGAACGTAGATCCTGGTTACCATGGTGAGGGTAGGAACACAGATCCTGGTTACCATGGTGAGGGTAGGAACGTAGATCTTGATTACCATGGTGAGGGTAGGAACGTAGATCCTGGTTACCATGGTGAGGGTAGGAACGTAGATCCTGGTTACCATGGTGAGGGTAGGAACGTAGATCCTGGTTACCATGGTGAGGGTAGGAACGTAGATCCTGGTTACCATGGTGAGGGTAGGAACGTAGATCCTGGTTACCATGGTGAGGGTAGGAACGTAGATCCTGGTTACCATGGTGAGGGTAGGAACGTAGATCCTGGTTACCATGGTGAGGGTAGGAATGTAGATCGACTTGTAAATCGCGAACTTTTCTCAGATCTTTCTTCACCACGACAGACCGATGCAGTGTCCTAGTTATTGCTGACGCTGCACAGATCCGTCTGCCGATCTCCCGCTCCATCCTTGACGACTCGTGAACAAGACCCTGAGATACTTAAACTCCTCTACTTGGGGCAGGACCCTGTCCCTGACCCACAGGGGGCCAGATGTGGAATTCATGTGTGTTATTTTTATGGTAGTTTAAAAACCAGCAGGTTTTTCTTTATTTTTAAAGAATCCAGATGATTTACTGTAAGTCTGAATTTATGCGGCCGCTCATCAGCATTACTCTAATAGACTCTGGCAACACTGATAATAATTTACTCAGGAAGTGGTGAAATGTTATTTCCTGCATCATTTCATCTGCGGTCTGAACCTTTTATTACAGATAAGATGGATCACTGCTCGTCTTATTTTTACTCAGACTTTCTGCTCTTATTTTATGTTTTTAAATGAACCAGTGGGTTCTGGGTTCATCTGGTCTATTGTTTACCTGCTGTCCTCTGAGACGGACGGGGTATTTTTGTCCTCTCTGCTTCCCGTCCCAGTAGGGTAGGACAGTATCTGCGCGTTCCCACACCAGCCTTCTGACACCATTAATCATTTTGCATTCAGAAAAACTTTGACCCTTTTTTTTTCTGCTCCATTTGAATCACAACAAGTTGTTTTTCTGCATCGACACGCCGCGTTGGACTGATTGGCTTTTGTGTTGCAGGCATGTAGGAAAGGAACAGGTGGGCCGATGATGCAGACAATGATTTCCATGTTGGAGAAGCGGGATTTTATGGTCCACACGTTTAGTGAATGAAGGTGAAAATTAAGCAGAACATTGTTACACATCTGGTTGCTTTGTAATTAACCAGCTCGGTTAGTTGGGCATCATGTTTACTTCATTTCTCATCAGGTTTCATCAAACCTGAAGATAAAACTAGGTTTTATTCTTTGTTGGTTTGCCAAGAACTGACTGGCTAGTTCCTGAGGACGTTCAGTCGTGTCCTCAGTTTAGTAAAACGGTTTTAAAACCTTCAAATGTTTATTTTAAGACCGATCAGAACACTAATGAAGGTCTGGGTGTGACGTGATTTGTCTACGACTGATTTTTCTTAAATTAGAGACAAAAGAAGTTCTTGTCGAGGACATGGTCCTGCTCCAAGTGGACGAGTTTAAGTATCTCTGGGTCTTGTTCACAGTGAGGAAGGATGAAGCGGGAGATCCACACACAGATCAGTGCGGTGTCTGCAAGATTAAGGAGGCTGGTTCAGTCTGTCATGGTGAAGAAAGGGCTGAGCTGATATCTATGTTAGAATCTACTTTCCTACCAGGATCTATGTTCCTACCCTCACCATGGTAACCAGGATCTATGTTCCTACCCTCACCATGGTAACCAGGATCTACGTTCCTACCCTCACCATGGTAACCAGGATCTATGTTCCTACCCTCACCATGGTAACCAGGATCTACGTTCCTACCCTCACCATGGTAACCAGGATCTATGTTCCTACCCTCACCATGGTAACCAGGATCTACGTTCCTACCCTCACCATGGTAACCAGGATCTACGTTCCTACCCTCACCATGGTAACCAGGATCTATGTTCCTACCCTCACCATGGTAACCAGGATCTACGTTCCTACCCTCACCATGGTAACCAGGATCTATGTTCCTACCCTCACCATGGTAACCAGGATCTACGTTCCTACCCTCACCATGGTAACCAGGATCTATGTTCCTACCCTCACCATGGTAACCAGGATCTACGTTCCTACCCTCACCATGGTAACCAGGATCTATTTTCCTACCCTCACCATGGTAACCAGGATCTATGTTCCTACCCTCACCATGGTAACCAGGATCTACGTTCCTACCCTCACCATGGTAACCAGGATCTATTTTCCTACCCTCACCATGGTAACCAGGATCTATGTTCCTACCCTCACCATGGTAACCAGGATCTATGTTCCTACCCTCATCATGGTAACCAGGATCTATGTTCCTACCCTCATCATGGTAACCAGGATCTATGTTCCTACCCTCACCATGGTAACCAGGATCTACGTTCCTACCCTCACCATGGTAACCAGGATCTAAGTTCCTACCCTCACCATGGTAACCAGGATCTACGGTCCTACCCTCACCATGGTAACCAGGATCTATGTTCCTACCCTCACCGTGGTAACCAGGATCTACGGTCCTACCCTCACCATGGTAACCAGGATCTACGTTCCTACCTTCACCATTGTAACCAGGATCTACGCTCCTACCCTCACTATGGTAACCAGGATCTATGTTCCTACCCTCATCATGGTAACTAGGATCTACGTTCCTACCCTCACCATGGTAACCAGGATCTACGTTCCTACCCTCACCATGGTAACCAGGATCTACGTTCCTACCCTCACCATGGTAACCAGGATCTACGTTCTACCCTCACCATTGTAACTAGGATCTATGTTCCTACTCTCAGTTTTTGGGCTGGTTTGTAGGGTTGAGTTGGTTCGTCCTTGGTTTGATTACACTGGTCTGGCTGATGAAACTGTGAACATGGTGCTGTTTGAATTAATTAAACTAAAAAACTCCAAGGCTGTTCATTCATCTTTTTGTCCATATTTGGAAATTTTAAAAGAACCCGTGTGTCAAAGTGTTTCTAGATATTTTTGTTTTTATTAAACTAATCCACAGTATTTTGTGTCGTTTGATCAGTTTACATTCACGGTAACGTCCATCGGACGGCCGTCTCTGAGATAACGTGTAATGATCCGCTGTGCTGCGGCTGCTTGGACTGAAAAATGATCAAGTGGACCAGGCATGTCAGACGGATCTACCGGGCTGCTTTTTAGCTGATGTTTTTGGTCAGACTGACATTTCTTCAAGGATGTTTATCCCGGGTGGTTGGGCTGACTCAGTCTAAGTTGTGAGCTCACTCTCCATGTCCGCTCTCATTTGTGTTTCTTTTGTTTTCTTCCAGACCCTGGAGGAAGTGACCTGTGAATAGAGTCGCACTGGGGATTTTCTAAAGTACTTCTTTCTTTCTGACACTACATGGACTTCTGACGTGGTAGGTGTAAAAATCTATAGACTCATGTCTGCTTTTTACTGCTGTCTTTTAAACCAAACTACTTTGGTCATCAACTGATGGAGGTTTTATTTTTAGATCATGACTGTTTTAAACGGTCAAAAAAAGGACAAAAAAAATATTGTCAAATGTTCATGACTGAAGAATTTCGTGTGTCAAAGGCGTCAAAATGAGACGCAGATAAAAAACAAAGTTGAAGGTTTTTTTATTTGTGCCGTACACACCTAGTGAAGCAATCACCAGTTCACACCTCGTAAACTCACTGACCACCAATCAAACAATGAGCAGGTCCGGATCAACCACTTTGTTCAGGGACTGGATTAAAGCGGGTACAGAACTCTCTCTGCATTGCTTGGTTTTAATTCGGGGTACCACCCGATGCCGTCCTGAGCGATGAAGCTCAAACTCAGGGTCATTGGGTGTGTGGGGTCAGACGAAATGGATTGAGCTTTTAGGGGGAGCCTCTTGAAAACACACAACTCACCACTTGGTGTAGAGCAGACATGTCCAAAGTCCGGCCCGGGGGCCAAATGCGGCCCGTTGTCAATTTTCATCCGGCCCGCAGCCTCCGTCATAAAATCAATAGCGCCTGGCCCGCGTGTAGAATTACGTCATACATCGGGCAGCAGCGCTATTACCTGCGTGTTCTAAATGCTGCCATCTAGAAGCTAAAATAGGAACAGCAAATTAGTAGGTGAGCCCCCCAATTTTCTAAAATGGCGGCAATTAATAAAAGGAGGAAAAAAAGAATCTAGAACGTCATTTAACCAGTCTAAACTAGTGGTTACCAAAGCATGCCATCCATCTGATCTGTTCTCAGGGGCGACTCCAGGATTTTCTAAAGGGCTTTTTTCTATGACCTCACGCGACGCCCCCCCAGGACAGGACAGGCTGGATAAAGGCTCTATGAAAAGCTCCTGTATTGGGGAGTCCATGTTTATTTATGGTAGAAGAGGTAGAGCAGGCTCTGATGATCCTTCTTCATCAGAGTTTGCTACTCAGGACATGGAGAATGATAACGTGGCAGAAAGAGAGAGTCAGGATTAAACAGGTCAGGAGGAAGAGGGTTCTATAGCTGGAAAGAGGAGCGAAGAGAGGAGGAGTACTAGAGAGGAGTAGAGGAAATGGAGATGTGTAGATCAGATGATGGAGCAGGTCATGGTTTGCTTTAAAGGTCGAATCTTAAAACTAATCCTTTGTTTTATGGTTCGTTTTGGAGGATCCGTGTGATCTGGTGGAATAACAGAGTCCTGCTTGTGACGCACGCTGCAGAGTTTTGAAAGAACGGACGTTTCTGGATGGATTTATCGGGCAAACCAAAAAGGAAAGAGTTTTGGAAAGGAAAGGCTCGGTCCAAGATGGGACAAGACTGTGAACCAGTCCAGCATAGAGTAAGGAGTGAGAGGAGGGAGGAATGAGATGAACGTAAGGAAAGCAGGTGTTAAGGTGTGCGGTCGAGGATACTGCATAAGAACAAAATCCCTGGCTGAGAACAACCTGGTGTTGGGATTAAGTCCATGTAATCCCTCATTGGTCCAGGAGTGTCCATCGTAGTGTCTTCTGGAGAGACGGATTCACTTTGAGATTTAAAATAACTTCCAGATGGAAGTCGGAACGACTCCTTGATCGAACACATGGTCCAGAAGATGCTTTGAAATGTTTTCCACACTGATGTTCGGATCGTATCCAAGTGCTGGATGTTTTATATGTGGATTTAATGTCCAAACATGGCCGACTGTTTCCAGCCATCTTAAATACGCCCACGTGGAGCATGTGGATTGAAACTGTAGATTCAGTCGGTAAGCCTGATGGCCCGGTGCCATCTCTTTCACTGCCGAGGACAGAAGAAGTCCAATTACTCCCGGTGCATAAAATAAGCCGGCTAATTAACATGATTGTTACCTTCTTTTCACACTTATCACAGCCAGACGTCAGCGAGCAGCTCTGTGATCAGACACGGGGGGTAAAAGATGCTTTTAAGACCTGCTCTTCTACGTCCTCTCTGGAAAAACAGACGGAAGGAAACGATCTTTAACTTTATGAACAGAAAAAAATAAGAATTTATAGATTTAATGAAGAAAAAATGTAATTATGTAGAAATTAAAACGCTTTGTTTTTCCAGAAAAGATTTCACTCATATGTAGGATTTTCTTTTAAAATCAGTCAAAACTGAACTTTTCAAATGAAGTTCGGTTTAATTTACAAAAAAAACCAAAACGTAGCCAACGAGAGGGAATGAGACAATGAGCACTCAGGCTGATGTGTCCCAGATCATCGAAGGGCTTTCGATGCCCTTTTACTCAGTACCAGCTCTACATGAACCAATTATATTTAACACTAGGACTACCAGAATTCTAAACTACTCCTCCCTACGATGGCTCCTCCCACATGCTGACTCCTCCCACACGCTGACTCCTTCCACATGATGACTCCTCCCACATGCTGACTCCTCGTACATGCTCACTTTTCCGATAAACTATCCTACCTCTCGCCTTGAATCAGTCAAATTCAATGCCAACTGTTACTCAGTACCAGCTCTACATGAACTAATTATATTTAACACTAGGAATAACAGAATTCTAAACTACTCCTCCCTACAATTGTTCCCACCACACGCTGACTCCTCCTACACGCAGACTCCTCCCCTTCTTCACGCTGACTCCTCCCACACGGACTCATCCTATACACTATCCTGCCTTGAATCAGCCAGGATAGGCTCCTGCACCCCCTGACACCCTGTCAGGCATGGACGGCTGAAGAAATGAATGAATGAGTCACAAAATAAAACGAGAATTTGTTATTTTTTCAATCAATAAAACATGATTTTTTTTGTTTAAAAATGAATTTGTTGCTGTCGTTTTTAAAAAAAAGGTGATATTTCTTTGACATTTGACTGGATTTTCTTTCCAGTGAAGATTTTATCTTTTCCTTTGATTCCTAAAGCCTGATATAAAACCTGGTCTGTTCTACCAGGAGTGTGTTTATCTTTCCAGCAGCACTCTAACCTTTTCTCCTCAAAGTGTGATGCTGAGAATCAATGTAGAGAGAGCAAATTAAAGGAGCGCCACTCGGCTGATAAGCTGTTGCAGTGATCTGTGAGAGCACTCAGGCTCCGCTACATTATGACAATACAGAGGAGGGAAGCAGATGAAAGGGAAGAGCAGGAATCAGATGGGCACAGGGAGAGAAAAAACAATCTAAAGTCTAATTGTGTTATGCCTCAAGGCAGCGAGGGAGGACAGAGAGGCCCATTTTCTTTCCACATGTCCTTCCAGTCATCATCACATTCATTTCTAACCCATTGCAATATTTTTTATCCCCACATTTTTTTCCTCGGATGAGATTTTTTAAAAGGGAGCGTGAAAGACGGAAAAAAATCTAACTGGAATTAATAAAAGTGGAAATAAATCTGGAGGATGAGTCATCTTAGGAGGTCAGTCTGAATCCTTCATCCTCTGAGAAACCAAACCAACACTATCCGTACGCCCGTCGTCTTCCACTTATCCAGGGCCGGGACGCAGCGGCAACAGTCTCAGACGGAAAACCCAGGAAGAATCCCAGGAGGAATGTGGGTGGTGACTCGGGATTCTTCCCGAGTCACCACCCACACTGGTTACCATGGTGAGGGTAGGAACGTAGCTCCTGGTTACCATGGTGAGGGTAGGAATGTAGATCCTGGTTACCATTGTGAGGGTAGGAACATAGATCCTGGTTACCATGGTGAAGGTAAGAACGTAGATCCTGGTTACCATGGTGAGGGTAGGAATGTAGATCTTGGTTACCATGGTGAGGGCAGGACGGTAGATCATGGTTACCATGGTGAGGATAGGAACGTAGATCTTGGTTCCCATGGTGAGGGTAGGAACGTAGATCCTGGTTACCATGGTGAGGGTAGGAACGTAGATCCTGGTTACCATGGTGAGGGTAGGAACGTAGATCCCTGTTACCATGGTGAGGGTAGGAACGTAGATCCCGGTTACCATGGTGAGGGTAGGAACGTAGATCCTGGTTACCATGGTGAGGGTAGGAACGTAGATCCTGGTTACCATGGTGAGGGTAGGAAAGTAGATCCTGGTTACCATGGTGAGGGTAGGAACGTAGATCGTGGTTACCATGGTGAGGGTAGAAACGTAGATCCTGGTTACCATGGTGAGGGTAGGAACGTAGATCCTGGTTACCATGGTGAGGGTAGGAACGTAGATCCTGGTTACCATGGTGAGGGTAGGAACGTAGATCCCGGTTACCATGGTGAGGGTAGGAACGTAGATCCTGGTTACCATGGTGAGGGTGGTAATGTAGATCCTGGTTACCATGGTGAGGGTAGGAACATAGAACCTGGTTACTATGGTGAGGGTAGGAATGTAGATCCTGGTTACCATGGTGAGGGTAGGAACGTAGATCCTGGTTACCATGGTGAGGGTAGGAACGTAGATCCTGGTTACCATGGTGAGGGTAGGAATGTAGATCCTGGTTGCCATGGTGAGGGTAGGAATGTAGATCCTGGTTGCCATGGTGAGGGTCAGCTTTCTTCACCACGACGGACCCAATCCAGCGTCATAGTTATTGCTGACGCTGCACCAATCCCTCTGTCGATCTCCCGCTCCATCCTTCCCCCACTCGTGAACAAGACCCTGAGATACTTAAACTCCTTCACTTGGGGCAGGACCCTCTCCCCTACCTGCAAGAGACATTCCACCCTTTTCCGGGCGAGGACAATGGTCTCGGATTTGGAGGCGCTGATTCCCCTCACTATCATTCATTATAAACAATCACAGTCTCATTGTGTCGTTTGAAACTTTTTACAAGGGCTTGTGCTTCCACTCAACTTCTTCTTCCTCCAGCAACTAGATCAGGGATTACAAGCTGTATCGTCCAATTGCAGCGAGGGGAAAACATCCTTTTCAGCCAGTCAGTCAGTCGCCATCTTAACCGTCTGTCCCTTCTGGGATTGCTGGGGGTGCCGGAGCCCATTCGGGCTTATTCAAGATGGGATGGGCCTAGAGACAGTTACAGGGAAACAAAGAGTGACCAGGATGCAGAAGATAGGGTTAGATGGAAGAAACTGAGTTGTGTTGCGCCCCCTGAAGGGAAATGATGGAAGGAGGTGAAGAAGATTAAACAGGTGTTCTCTGTGGTTTCAGGCTGAAAAAAAAAACCCAGCAGATTTTAAATCTTAAAGTTTCTCATCAGGAATGATTTCGTCAAACAGAAGCTGCAGTGATTCACGGCTTCCGCTTGTTTTTCAGTCCAAACTGGCATTCTGTGTCAAATTAATCTGCTTCTATTTCCAGTGCTGGTGTTTATGCCGCAGGCAAAAAAAAAAAAAAATCACTGGCACACTGTTAAAATATATACGTCTTCACAATAGATTTAAGGATATTAGAGACGACTCTGAGCTCCGTACAGATATTAGAATAAAACACACCGGGTATGAGTGTGGAGCCGTGTCCGACGTATCGCTATGGTTACTAAATCCTGTAAAAAAAATAAACAGGAACATATTCTAAGTTCATTTTTCAGGCTCTGCTTAATTAAAATGTCACATCCAGAGAGTTCTGTCCAAATTAAAAAGGAGTTACGCTGACGTACGTGGACTTAATCAGTCCGAGACGACAACATGCTTGTTTGTTTATTGTTTAGCTTCACTTTTTCACCAGAAAAATAGAGACATAATTGTGATACACAAGATGGCTGCTCTGATAAACACACTGAAACCCAGTGAGTGGTTTTATAACAAGGTCTGATCTGAAGGCAAAATGGCCTCCTGGAAAAAAACATTATCCAGGGTGGGTCGCAGGGTAACAGCCTCAGCGGGCTTCTCTCACCCCGGCTGCCTCATCCAGCTCACCCAGAAGGATCCCAAGGCAATATATGTTTCTAAATTGAATATTTCATTGACCCCTGAAGTTAAATCTGAGTGCTGCAGTGTAAACACCTCGATGCCCCCTCGCCCCCATCCACCGGCGTCCCAGTCCGGTCGCACCGTGTACAACCTGGCAACCCAAAAGATGGAGTCTGGAATGGATCCACAAAGCCAGGCCGCAGTGAAGAACACCAAACTGGTCTCTTTGTATTTTACTGGGTCAGAGTGAGCGCCTCCAGTTCCTCAAGCGAGCAACCGGACGTTTCCATGGAAACCATAAAAACACAGGAAGCTCCTCCTCTAGACCATCTCCTTCTCCTCAGCTCCCTCAGGACTGAACCAACTCCTCCAGACACAACGGATGTGGCTGGTTGACATGCGTGACCAGCTGCTGGTCACGCATGTCAACATGCATGTCAACAGAATGACTCCATAACCAGCTAGCCGCTGGGAGCTAGCCGTTGGAGCTAGCCGTTGGAGCTAGCCGTTGGAGCTAGCCGTTTGGAGCTAGCCGTTTGGAGCTAGCCGTTGGGAGCTAGCCGTTGGGAGCTAGCTTTTGGAGCTAGCCGTTGGGAGCTAGCCGTTTGGAGCTAGCCGTTGGGAACTAGCCGTTGGGAGCTAGCCGTTGGGAACTAGCCATTTAGAGCTAGCCGTTTGGAGCTAGCCGTTGGAGCTAGCCGTTGGAGCTAGCCGTTGGGAGCTAGCCGTTGGGAGCTAGCCGTTGGGAGCTAGCCGTTTGGAGCTAGCCGTTGGGAACTAGCCGTTGGGAGCTAGCCGTTGGGAACTA
This sequence comes from Neostethus bicornis, assembly GCA_902685375.1. Classification (NCBI taxonomy): domain Eukaryota; kingdom Metazoa; phylum Chordata; class Actinopteri; order Atheriniformes; family Phallostethidae; genus Neostethus; species Neostethus bicornis. The sequence goes on from CACRXE010000076.1 coordinate 13,788,493, forward strand.
GCCGTTGGAGCTAGCCGTTAGGAGCTAGCCATTGGGAGCTAGCCGTTGGAGCTAGCCGTTTGGAGCTAGCCGTACGATTTCTGAAAAAATCAGCTGTCTGTCACAAAACAATGAAGTTCAAAATGGCGTCCAAAATGCGCTCAAAATGAAATCTTCAGATCGAGACAAAACATAGAAGAAGAAGAGACAGAATCTCAGAGAAAGTAACAGGAAGCACTGCTGCAGGCAGCAGGTAGCCGCCTAGGCGGGGCCTTAGCCATTAATTTAACAGTCATTATAAATCTATACAAAAATATGAGGCTTTCTGGCAGTGGCACCGTACAGCATGGCAAGAAGATCGAGGGTTCAAGTCTGGACGTGTGGGCGAGGCTTTAAACAATGTTTTTTCTGAATGCAAAAATCCCCAAAACCACTGCTGTTTTTCAGGGTTTTGTGACCAAACGTTGATGAATCGAAGGTCAAACCGTTCGTTCTTAATAGAGTTGGTGACGTCGGGCAGGAAGAGGGATGATGTTTGACGGTTCGTCGTTCTTCTTCTCATTAATAGAGACGTTTACGGATCAGAGTCGGATCAGATTTCACTCGACCTTTAACGTCTTCTCCAATAAAAGAAGCAGCGCTGCGTTTAATGTGTGACCAAAGGATTTTCTCCAAGTCGCTGCAGGACATTTTATTTTATAAACTTCCTGTTATGTAATGTTTACAGCCGGTGGGTAAAAGGTAACCTTACTCTGAAAGGTCAGTGATGAGACGTCACTTCCTGTTTTAAACTCTACTTACATCTCAAAAATAAAAAAATTATAAAAAAAACGATTTGTAAACATTTACAAAAAAGCTAATGAAATAAAACAAGATGCCCGCTGCTGTACATGTGGGTTCACATGATGCCATGCTGCGAAGCATTGATTCCAAACAGACGGAAAATGTATTTTTTCCCCCTAAAATTGTTATTTTAGGATTTTTTTTCTGCTGAAATAAATGTTTCATAACATGATTAATCGTCTTCTTTCTCTGAGTTTCTGTCTCTTCTTCTGCTGGGTTTTGTCTCGCTCTTAAGATTTTATTTTGAACGCACTTTGGACGCCATTTTGAACTTTGTTGTTGTGTGTCGGACAGCTGATTTTTTAAAAATCATCCTAGCCAGCTCCCAACGACTAGCTGGTTAGATCCCAGTGACTAGCTCCCAGCGGCTAGCTCCAAACGGCTAGCTGGTTATGGAGTCATTCTGTTGACATGCAGGACCAGCTGCTGGCTCTCGGAGCCACATCCGTCGTGGCTGGAGGAGTTGGTTCAGTCCTGAGGGAGCTGAGGAGAAGGAGACGGTCTAGAGAAGGAGCTTCCTGTGTTTTTGGGGTTTCCATGGAAACGTGCGGTCGCTCGCTTGAGGAACTGGAGGCGCTCACTCGGACCCAGTGAAATACAGAGAGACCAGATTGGTGTTCGTCACTGCGGCCTGGCTTTGTGGATCCATTCCAGACTCCAGATTTTGGGTTGCCAGGTTGGACACAGTGTGACTGGACTTATGCTTCTTCTTTTTGGTCTAAAAGTGATCACATGTCTTAGTTCGGGAGAAACAAAACAAACTTCGATATTCGGAAAAAACTCACATTAACATTTATTTTGTTTTATAAGACCTACAGAACAGATTGGGAAGGCCTCCACCTTCACCTTCTTAACCATCTTTATGGGGTGGCGGGGGTTTCGGAACCCATCCCGTCTGATTTGAGGCGAGGGGCAGGGTACACCCCGAACAGGTAGTCAGTCTGTCGCTGGGAAGAGACAGCTTCACACACACACACACACACATTTTTTTGGGCAATCATGTTGTGGCCAATTAACCTGGCATACCCATGCATACACAAGGAGAACATGCAAACTACCCACTGAAAGGCCTGTGTTCCAAACCTCGTTCCCACCCAGGACTTGAACCCACAACCTTCTTGCTGTGAGGCTACCCACTGCGCCACCATGCCGCCATCCGCTAACAGTTGATGGGTTAAATGTCATTGGTTATTTTTTTAGAAATAAAAAAGGTGTTGAGCACTCAGGCTGTCTGTCTGTCTGTGTTTCTAAAACCATTGAAGGAATTTTCATCAAACTGCCCACATTTATTAAGTACCAACTATAGATGAACTGATTTAACTTTGAGGGCCATTCGACAGAACAAATGACTGCTTAAACGTACCGTAGCTTTAAAATGAACCCCAGCAGAGTTTATAAAACCAGAAAAATCTCTGAAAGTCTTTGTAATTCTTTAATAAAGAAGAACTAACGTCAGACTAACGATTGATCTCAGATAACGGTCCACCATTTCCGTCCGTAGACGACTGCGTGACTCAACGTTTATTTTCCACGTCGTCCAAACTACTTTGTAATGACACAAATTTTCCTTTTTGAATTTCTTTAATAAAAACTTTGTGTTCTTCATTGATTGAAACAATCCAGTCATTGAAAGCTCGGAGCTTCTCAAACACGCAATTATGATCGACTCGGCAATTTTCAGCTGCGAGGCTTCGGAGTACAAGCTCGTCTAAGCAGTTTACCGCCGCGCCCCGCCTCGATGTGGCTGCCACACAAACAAGAGAAAGGTCATCTGAAAGCAGAGTTATGTACGGTAGTAGAAACGGTTTGTACCGTCGAGCAAACGGGGATTCACTGTCTCTGAAATCCTTCTAGGTTGATTTGTAAAGGAGTAAACGAGGGAGATGTTCCGTTCTGTCGTCTTCCGCTTATTCGGGGCTGGGTTGCAGGGGTAACATCCTCAGACGGGAAGCTCAGGCTTCTCTCACCCCAGCTGCATCCTCCAGTTCACCCGAAGGGATCCTGAGGTGTTCACTGTCCAGCTGTGACACATAGTCTCTTCAGCGGGTCCAGGGTCTGCCTCTTGGTCTCCTCCCGGTGGGACGTGCCCAAAAAAACCTCACCAGCAAGGCGCTCAGGTGCATCCTGGCCAGATGCCCGAACCACCCCATCTGGCTTCTCTCGACCTGGAGGAGGAGCGATTCGACACCGAGCTCCTCCCGGATGGCAGAGCTCCTCAACTCTCTAAGTGAGAGCCCAGACACCCTGCAGAGGAAGCTCATTTCTGCCGCTTGTATCCGCGATATCATTCTTTCAGTCACCACCCACAGGTGGTTACCACGGTGAGGGTAGGAACGTAGATCCTGGTTACCATGGTGAGGGTAGGAACGTAAATCCCGGTTACCATGGTAAGGGTAGGAACCTAGATCCTGGTTACCATGGTGAGGATAGGAACGTAAATCCCGGTTACCATGGTAAGGGTAGGAACCTAGATCCTGGTTACCATGGTGAGGGTAGGAACGTAGATCCTGGTTACCATGGTGAGGGTAGGAACATAGATCCTGGTTACCATGGTGAGGGTAGGAACGTAGATCCTGGTTACCATGGTGAGGATAAGAACATAGATCCTGGTTACCATGGTGAGGGTAGGAACGTAGATCCTGGTTACCATGGTGAGGGTAGGAACGTAGATCCTGGTTACCATGGTGAGGGTAGGAACGTAGATCCTGGTTACCATGGTGAGGGTAGGAACATAGATCCTGGTTACCATGGTGAGGGTAGGAACGTAGATTGACTCGTAAATCGAGAGCTTTGCTTTTCAGTTTAGCTCTTTCTTCACCAGAAAAAGGGAGCTATGTGTATCATATATGATGGGCTGGAAGGTGGTGCAGTGGTTTGAGTCCCATAGGTGGGCAAGGCTTAAAACACTGGCCTTTCTGTGTGGAGTTTGCATCTTCCCTCTGTGTATGTGTGTGTTTCCTCCCACTCACCAAACACATACATGTTAGGTTATTTGGCTGCTATGAAATTGCCCCTAGAAATGAGTGTGTGTGTGTGGCCCTGCAACAGACAGGCGACCTGTTCAGAGTTTACCCTGCCTCAGTCGGGATAGACTCCAGTGATGTTGTCAGTTTCATCCAGAAAGCAGAGCACAAATTTTTCCTGAATAAACTTTCTAAAGACTGTATTTAAATTCTCAATCTGAGGAATCGTTTCCAACGTGAACCGTACAGCATGGTGGATCTAAAGAACTACAAACATGGAGGACGGATGTTTGTTTTCATGTCGCACCATCATCTCTGTTCTCTGATTGGCTAGGACATTTTCCCGTCGCTGCAATCAGCAATGAGCTGGGATGTTTGTAGTTCTATAGATGCACCATGCTAAACAGATAACGTCTGTTATCCCTGACCTAGTTGCTGGAGTAACTAGAAAAGGAGCGATATTACAATTTATAAGATTTTTTTTTAGCCATAGTTTTATAGCGCGACTCTGATTTTAACTGAAGCAGCACAGAGAGGACGTTAATGTGACGACAACACTGATTGAGAAATGGATCCTGACTTTTCAGAGATTGAGTCACACTGAGAGATTTGGTTCAGTAGGTCGTGTCTCTGATCCCACCTGCCTCTCCCTGTCCCCCCATCAGCCGGCTCTGGAGGGATCCGTTTAGAAAGCGGATGGATAAACACTGACATCTGCTTCAGGCTCCGCCCACATGTTAATTGAACCCTTGCTGTGTGTTCATCCTGCCACAGGAACATGGACCCGGAGCCATGAGATTCAGACTGATTAGAGACCCTCGTTTTGGTTTCTTCTGTTCTGGATGGTTGTTGTGACTTTTCGTTCTGGTTTGACTGGAACACTTTAACCTGCCTGCTGGAGTCAGCATCACTCTCCCCTCATTCCCAGTTTTCACACTCGGCTCTGCTATCTGATGGATGATCTCCGCGCACGCTCAATCCATTTCCTCTGAGTGTTGCTTCTCTCTGACTTTCACCGTTTCTGACACTCAGCCAGCCTTTCTCTGGAAACCCACAACATCCCAGCTCCTTGTTTCCTGTCAGTGAGAGATCCGCCGAGATTTAATGTTGGCTTTCTTATCTTTACAAGCGCACTGTAATTCCAACAGTTCCTGCTCGGAGACGAGAGGGCCTTAAAGTGATTACTACAACCATCTGAACCTCGCTTCTCATTGTTTTACATTAGAGAACCAGTGTACCGCTAAAGCACGGCCTTTAGAATCTATTAATGTGTCTGAAAACATCTGAATTAATCCTGAAACAAAACTTTTTATTCCAATTAAAAACAGAATGTCGACACGTCGCGTTGACATTTACTAAATTTAGTTGTTTTCAGAAACTTTTAGTTTAAATTTTTATTGTTCAGACTTTTTAAAGCTGATTAAAATCTTTGGTCTGATTAGCAGACGTTTGGAAACAAAGAAAAAAAAGAATGAAACAGGCGTGAAAACGACACATGGCGAGGTCAGCTGAACGACAAGGGCGGGGTTACCATGGTTTCATGGGGTCAGGGTTCATACCTCACAGTGTATACACATAAAGATGGTAGATTTTACTACTTTATTTACTATAAGAAACCATATGAGGCTTGAATCACTGGTCTTTCTGTGTGTAGTTTGCATGTTCTCCTTGTGTATGTGTTTTATTTCTCTGCTTTCCTCCAAAAACATACATGTTAAGTTGATTGGCTGCTACATAGTTACCCCTAGGAATGAGCATGTGTGTGAATGGCAGTCTGTGTGTGTGACCCTACAACAGACTAGGGACCTGTTTACGATGTATCCTGCCTCTTGTCTGAAATCAGCCAGGATAGGCTGACCCTCCTCAACCTCGTTACAGATAAGCAAAGACGCTCAGAAAAAGAAGCAAAATACTCTTTTAAAAACGTGTAGTTTTTTTCACTGACAAGAGCAAGCTGTTGGTTAACAGGGGCGGATCCAGGATTTTCTAAAGGGGGGGGTAGTGAGGTTATAGACAAACGAGCACCTGTGGTGTTCGCCAGTATAGCCAAAGGGTTCGGGGGCATTCCACCCCAGAACATGTTGAAAAGTAAGAGTAATTTTTCTTCATTTTGGTACATATTTTGCCCAAAATTTATAGTAATTAAAATAGTACAAACACTTTTTTTGTGAGCCAATAGAGGGCCATACATCCCCCAAAACCCCCCTGGATCCGCCCCTGGTTAAATAGTATCTGAATACCCGACGGGTGAACACGCAACTTGATGCATATTCATAATGATGTGAAACAGCAGCAGGGATTTTTTTAATAAGGACATAGTTTGGAAACAAAACCTGCTTGTGTTACCGTGTGTGTGTGGTGTAGAACAAAATCCATGGCCAAGAACACTGTCAATCCAAATACTGCATGGTACAGTTTGGAAATAATCAAACAAGCAGGAATGAAATAGAAAAAAAACACCTCAAGAAAAATAAAAAAACAGTAAAGCGTTTAAAACCTCCAAAAATTTTATTTGATGTAAAACTCTGTCCAAATTTAAACACTTTCAAAACAAGTTTTTAAGAATCTTCAGTGAGTCAACTTCTGATCTGTCCATCCCTTACGGGGTTGAGGGGGACGCCGGAGCCCATCCTGGCTGATTCAAGACGAGGGGCAGGGTACACCCGACTGTTTATTCATCAGCTCCTCATGAACCCGGATCAACGCAGCATGTTTAATGGTGATAAATCTTCCATAAATTAGAGATAAACCTCCTGTTAAACATTTAAAATAAACCTGAGGACTCGCTTCTCATTAAAGCTTTCTGTCAGAGTGGGCATGGCCCCCTCCCACCGTGACCCTCTCACCGGGGGTTAATCACAGCACTGCGCTGACAAACGAAGAGGATGAGACGAGTCTTTCAGGAAAGAAATATTATGAAGTGTGTTTAGACGGAGACTTTTCTTCAGCTTCTATCTGTAACTCACTTCCAGTCTTATCACCAGGAGGAGATTTAAAGAGGAGCGGGGGCTCTTTTTCTTGTTCGCTGCAGGATGAATCTCAGAGGGCAGACAGTAAAGAAAATACCAGGGAGGAAGGTGTTAATCACGTGGCACAGCGTGTGGCGCTGGGTGCTTTATGGTGGCTCTTCAGACTGCAAATAAAAACACAGAGAGAAGTTCAAACGAGAGGTGATTCTTCCTGGTTTTATCAGCATTGAAATAACGGAATTACTCATGGTTACTTTTGAATAACGGAGTAATCTAATTAGTTAGTAGTTACCGTGGTAACCAAGATCTACTGCCTACCCTCACCATGGTAACCAGGATCTACGTTCCTACCCTCACCATGGTAACCAGGATCTACATTCCTACCCTCACCATGGTAACCGGGATCTACGTTCCTACCTTCACCATGGTAACCAGGATCTACGTTCCTACCCTCACCATGGTAACCAGGATCTACGTTCCAACCCTCACCATGGTAACCAGGATCTACATTCCTACCCTCACCATGGTAACCAGGATCTACGTTCCTACCCTCACCATGGTAACCGGGATCTATGTTCCTACCCTCACCATGGTAACCAGGATCTACGTTCCTACCCTCACCATGGTAACCAGCATCTACATTGCTACCCTCACCATGGTAACCAGGATCTACGTTCCTACCTTCACCATGGAAACCAGGATCTACGTTCCTACCCTCACCATGGTAACCAGGATCTACGTTCCTACACTCACCATGGTAACCAGGATCTACGTTCCTACCCTCACCATGGTAACCAGGATCTACGTTCCTACCCTCACCATGGTAACCAGCATCTACGTTCCTACCCTCAGCATGGTAACCAGGATCTACGTTCCTACCTTCACCATGGAAACCAGGATCTACGTTCCTACCCTCACCATGGTAACCAGGATCTACGTTCCTACACTCACCATGGTAACCAGGATCTACGTTCCTACCCTCACCATGGTAACCAGGATCTACGTTCCTACCCTCACCATGGTAACCAGGATCTATGTTCCTACCCTCACCATGGTAACCAGGATCTACGTTCCTACCCTCACCATGGTAACCAGGATCTACGTTCCTACCCTCACCATGGTAACCAGGATCTACATTCCTACCCTCACCATGGTAACCAGGATCTACATTCCTACCCTCACCATGGTAACCAGGATCTACGTTCCTACCCTCACCATGGTAACCAGGATCTACGTTCCTACCCTCACCATGGTAACCAGGATCTACGTTCCTACCCTCACCATGGTAACCAGGATCTACATTCCTACCCTCACCATGGTAACCAGGATCTACGTTCCTACCCTCACCATGGTAACCAGGATCTACGTTCCTACCCTCACCATGGTAACCAGGATCTACATTCCTACCCTCACCATGGTAACCAGGATCTACGTTCCTACCCTCACCATGGTAACAATGGGGTTTTGACCTAAAGAACGAGATCACGGAAACAAGCAGAGGAAATGATCTTTCCTGCAGGGAGGCTGGACTCTCAATCAGAAATAGGAGGACTTCGGGTCGAGAGCAGCCACCATAAGAGATTTTGAGCAGACGTGCCACCCGTTTGTTTGTGCTTCTGTAACACACTGTCTCTAAAAGTACCAAAGAGATTTCTTTCAAACTGCACACAGCTACTCAGTGCCAACTATAGATGAGCTGATGAAGTTTGGTAAATAGGTCAGGCTTTATTTTTTCCCGTTTTTTTTTTTTTTAAATGGTAAGAAAAACGTCTGTTTTTCATTTTGTTTGTGATTTTTTTTAATCCTGTTTTAATCATCAGGAGGTGATTTTATTAAATTACAAACTAGAGGGAAAAAAAAGCATTTTTTAAGCTGAATTTTGAGTATTTTGTTTGGATTTTCTGGTGAAGCCGTTCAGCTCGGAGCTCAGAGGGAAACACGGATCATATAGTAGCTGAACATTTTCTCTGGACCTGTTTGTGAAACCTGCTCACTACGAGCTAAACGCAAACAAAAGACAACAAACACACTTTTTCTTTCTGTAAACATCAAAACAAACAGACAGTCAGTCGGGAACGGAGCGACCGGCTCCGACTACAAACAAATACTAATAAACACAACCAAACTCCAACAAAATGGAGGCTTGATGCAGCCGGTGATGTGGAATCTGGTCCGCGCAATGTGCAGCATCAAACATGAGAACAAAAGAGTTATTTAATAATAAAACTGCAGGCGTAAGGACGGATCAACAACGCTCAGAAAAGATGCCTGATCAGATCCTCGTCTTTGTTTCCTCATGAGAGGAATCATCTCCAGAAGGATTAGAAACAGAGTCAGACGTCTTTTATCGGGACTGATTAGAAAACCTTTGTTTGACTCGTTTCTTTTGTTTTTGATATTTAACAGCTTTCAGATCCTCTTGAGATTAAATAACACCATTTTGGTTCCTACCAGCTGGCTGGGGATTGACTCGGGATTCTTCCGGGTGAGCTGGAGGATGCAGTTGGGGTGAGAGAAGCCTGGGCTGCCCGTTTGAGACTGTTGCCCCTGCGACCCGGCCCCGGATGAGCGGAAGATGATGGACGGTTCCTACGCAGGAAAACCTGACTGTGTTTTATTTTTGGTCTGAATTTGATTGAGGAGCGTGACGTTTTTGCATCCTAGGTGGTGCTGTCTGGTCAGGATGCCGCCCGAGCGCCTCGCGGGTGAGGTTTTCCACCGGGAGGAGACCAAGAGGCAGACCCCTGACCTGCTGGAGAGACTATGTCTCACAGCTGGCTGGGGAACGACTTGGGATCCTTCCGGATGAGCTGGAGGATGCAGCCGGGGTGAGAGAAGCCTGGGCTTCCCGTCTGAGGCTGTTGTCCCAGCGACCCGGCCCCGGATGAGCGGAAGATGACGGAACGTGACCAGCGGTTAGGGTTACATCAGGTAACCTTGAGATTTATCAAAACCAACGTAACCCTGTTTACGCAACGTAAGCTTCATAAAGGTTAGGGGGGAGGCGATGGCTCCCGTGGACCGGGAGTTAACCAGAAGTTCGCGGGTTTGATTCCCGCTGAGTTCACGTCTAGGGTCCTTGGAGAAGACACCTAACCCCCTGTTTCTCCCACCATTGGCACCATCATGGCAGCCTGCTGCGGTGTAATGGTGCTGCACACAAATTTCCCCGATGAGGGTTTAATAGAGTATGTAAAAATAAAAGATGAGATCCCAGAGGGCGTTGGCCTAGTGGCGGAATTACCGTCTTTCAACCGGGAGAACTTGGGTCGATTCCGCCTGGGACCGCTCACACTCCCGCTCAATAAAAAAAAAAAAAAATCACACCAGGAACAAATCTCAGATGTAAACCAACTTCCTCTCCATCCCGCCCAGACCATGCCCCAAAACTCCATGTATGATCATGCAAATGATGTGACGCAGAAGCAATGACATTCTAATGAGGTGGGTGAGAGCGGCCATGCTGATTGGTCTAGAAACAGTGTGGTGAGAGCGGCCATGCTGATTGGTCTAGAGACAGTGTGGTGAGAGCGGCCATGCTGATTGGTCTAGAGACAGTGTGGTGAGAGCGGCCATGCTGATTGGTCTAGAGACAGTGTGGTGAGAGCGGCCATGCTGATTGGTCTAGAGACAGTGTCACTGAGGAAAAGACAGGAAACAGAGATGTTTGTATCAGAGATGAAGATGCTGAAGATCTCTCTGGGAGTGACCAGGATGGACAGGATCAGAGGAACAGCACATGTTAGAGGTTTTAAAGTCAGAGAGGTCAGACTGAGATGGTTTGGACATGTGCAGAGGAGAGAGAGAGAGTACATCAGAAGAAGGATGCTGGGTTTGGAACCACCAGGAAAGAGGACTAGAGGAAGACCAAAGAGGAGGTTCATGGATACAGTGAAGGAAGACATGAACCCAAGAGGATGCAGGAGACAGGATTTGATGGTAGATACTAACTTGCTGTGGCGCCCCTTGGAGAGAATGAATCAGAATTTTCATCAGTTTAGTTTAAAGTTTAATTTTCGGCACAAATCAAATGATCATTTATACAAAATGTGAGTAAATGTTTTCATCTTTAATTCAGTTTGTTTTCAGTCAGACTGAGTTTAGTTTAATGTGTCCGACCTCCTGCAGAGAGACGAGCGGGAAACATGAAGAAACGGGGTATGGTACAGGATGAGGAGGGGTTCGGAAGGGTTTGTAAACCTTCAGAAGGAAGATCTTCATCATGATAAACGAGCTGTGAGACAGAACATCAGACTTACAGAACGTTTGGACATATTTTACCAGCTGTTTGTGCGATTTTACAATAAAACAGAACAAAAACATGCAATAAAATGAAGTGGAATGGATTAAAACAGCAGTGACGGATTCTGCAGTGAACTTTTTTTGTCGATAATTTTTATTAAAGAATTCTTTAAATAGTGAAAAAAAAGAAAAATTTGAATATTCGTGGAAGAGTTAAATATTTTTTCTCAGTGAAATTTAACCAATAAAAACCTTTTGGTTGATAAACTTGATCAAATCAGGATCTTCATGAAGGTTTAACATGATGTAAACTAGACTCCCTCTGCTCCTCAGACACCTCGTTTACTCAGTACTATTTATAGAAAAACTACAGATGGCACGTTAACATATCGGCAACTCACATGTTCTGAAAGCCTCGTTGGTCGTTGCTGTGGAGTTGGTTTGAAATACAGGCAACAGCCTTAGACGAGAGCCCAGGCTTCTCTCACCCCCGCTGCATCCTCCAGCTCACCCGAAAGGATCCCTCCCCGTTCCCCAGCCAGCTGTGAGACATAGTCTCTCCAGCATGTTCAGGGTCTGCCTCTTGGTCTCCTTGTGAAGGGATGAGATGCTCACCGTTTAAAGATAAAGGATTACTCTATTCATCCCTCATCGGGGAAATCTGTGTGCTACACCGCAGCAGGCTGCCCACAACGGCGCCAATGGTGGGAGAAATGGGGGTTAGGTGTCTTCTCCAAGGACCCGAGACATGCTCTCTGTGGGATGCAAACCCCCAAACTTCCGGTCCGCGTGCGAACGCTCTAACCACTGAGCTGCTGCCTCCCCTTCCCCCCTTCTCCCCTCCTCATCCCCATTTGGCGGAAAACTGGGGTTTTTCTTTCAGAGGACTATGCAGAGATTCTGATTGGACGATAGTTTCTGCATCAAAAAAGTTCCAATAAAACTGTTTCACGTTATTTATTTCTTTACATCCAAAAGAAATTGAAAATTTTTTTTATCACGTCTCAGTTTCAAACTGAATAAATAGAAAACAAACAACCAGTTTGATCCGATTTCTGTTTTTCTGATTGAGCGGTAACCGGGATACAGTCTGTTTTATTTTCAGGATATACAACCCTGGTTCCCCTCCATGTCTATATGTGTCCAACCAATCAGCACACAGGACACAATGTGTCCAATGAAACTCAGAAAATCAAGCTTTAAAAAAGGAGCAGGTTAAAAAGTGAGAAAACGCTGTTCTTTCATTTACTTTTCAAACATGTATTCCTTTTTTTCTGGCTTCATTCGTCCCGTTAGATAATCCTATTTTCTTACCCTCCTACGATTGTTCTCCCTCTCTGCTCGGTGCACATGACCTGTCTGCTTGTTTGTGGGATACATTGTTGTAACGCTGTGTGGCAGTAGCTGAGGACAATGGCCACCGGCTGCTGGGTGATGTAATGATCCCTGCCACTGCTTTTTAACTCCCTCCAGTCAGTTAAGAGGAGAAGCGGACGGACAGAAGCATGCCAAGTACGAACACACACGAGGAGGGGAAATGTGTGCTAATGGAGCCGAGCTTGGAACAATTTTTACCTCTCATCATGAGCAGGAAAATTATCTGCTGACCACCGTCGGAGAGGAGCACTTTGGCAAAGCATTTAGTCCCTGGATTCTAGAGAGAGAGGACATTGTTGAGCTGGAGTGTGTCTGCGTTTAAGCAGAGTACCATGAAGCAAGGTGGCGGAGGAAAAGGGCAGGAATGTTTTTCTCTTAATTAAATGTCACATTGGCTTCAAAGCAGCACGGTCGAAGTGAACGCCTTCAGCCCCGAGTGGGTTGTTTCTGAAACCTGTAAAAGGTAAAGCAAGACGACAGGTATTAGCTTTCTAATCGATTTCTGTTTAACGCGAACGTCAACGTCACGTACGTTACATTAAACATGGCGACGGAGACGGAGGAGATGAAACACGGTCAGGTCAGAGGGCGACCTGGAGAGTTCTGTGACGTTTTCTGGTCTCAAAGCTGAAGCTGAAAGATCCTGAAGAGGAAGCCAAGCGTCTAAAATTAGCTTTAAAAATGATGAATAATGACTTTAAAGGGTCCATCTCACATTGTGTCCTCTGCACACACACACACACACACGTTTACAACATGCATTACACCATAGTTATGAAAATATATTGATTTGGTGGAGCGCAGTCACAGACCCGGAACTATGAAAGGACGGGTATCGCTCATCCCCCCGCCCGTCCTGAGAAAGTACAAGCTCCGCCCTCTACTCTCACTGAGCCACTATTCCTCCGCCCATCTCTGAGCGGGAGGGGGAAGGCGGGCATAAACCCGTGCGTAGCTACAAAAAGCGTGTTTCAAGCAAGAAAATAAAAAAGATGCAGAGCGGCGAACCAGCCTGTATATCGGACGTTGAAAGCCAGTTTGTGAGGGCGTAAGGCCGGAGTGGAGGCGGGTGAGGAGGGCGGGCGGGTGGTGAGGAGGGAGGGGGCGTGGCTACATCAAATGCGTCATACTTTAGACATCTGCTCATTGGTTGTTTTGTCTGAGCGTTCCAGAAATCCACAGAAAAAACGGGCTAAATCAATCTAGAAAGCACACACACACACACACACACACACACACACACACACACACACACACACACATACATATACACACACAAGGCCCGGACATCACTCTTACAAGGTAGAAAACTCTGGAAAGTCCATTTTGCATGAGATGGGCCCTTTAATGATGTCTTGTTTTTATACTAAACATTCGGGCTGTCCATGCATCTGTAACTTCCCGTCGGAGGCTGTTGCCCCAGCGACCGGGCCCCGGATAAGTGGAAGATGACAGAACAGAACCCCCAAGTGGGTGCTCAAGTTACCGTTCCGTTTTGTCATCTTCCGCTTGTTCCGGGGCCGGGTCACTGGGGCAACAGCCTCAAACGGGAAGCCCAGGCTTCTCTCTCCCCGGCTGCATCCTCCAGCTCACCCAGAAGGATCCCAAGTCGCTCCCCGGCCAGCTGTGCTCAAGTGACAGCCTGACAACACAACCTCCCTGACATCACAACTCCTTACATCCATCCGGTTTACAACAAAGATTGTCCAAATGGGGAGCTCCACACCCACATGTGGCACTCCAGCCCTCCTGCCTGCGACCAGAGCATGTCAAAGCCAACCAAACCGTTGACAAGGCCCGTTGGACGAGTGCCGCTCACTGAGTACCAGGACAAATATTCTGCCAAGGTTCTTACCAAGAACAAACAAGCAAAGTGTTTTGTTTTTGAGGATAAACAGGAAGTACGGTCTGTCACTCGTACACCGCAAGAGGAACTCTACAAAGACACCTACGGTGAATACGGTCCGAGAGAAGCGTCCAGAAAAAGCAGTCTAAGCGCTAAGCGCTGTGTTGGTGCAGGGTCAGGCATGACATTCCCTTTTTAAACCTGCCATATGAAGACAGTCTAAACCAGGGTTGGGCAAACTTTTTGGTTGGTGGGTCACATTGAAATCTAACATTTGACCAGAGGTCCGGAACAGGATCAGATGGATGGCATGCTTTGGTACCCTCTAGATTAGACCAATAGAATGACGCTAGATTTTAAACAAGCGCTAAATGTTACATCAAGAGAGTTAAATTTTAAATCTAGCAGTACTAGGTTTAAAATCTAACACGCTTGTTTACGTGTGTGTATCGGCCCGGATTGCTTTCCATATCATACAGTGCACCATCTGGTGATAAAACATCAGAATTACAGGGAAATAAAACTAACAAAGTTTATTTATTTAATTTTTTCAAGTCTCAGCGGGCCAGATTAAAACGTTTAACAGGCCGCATGTGGCCCGCGGGCCGTAGTTTGCCCATGCCTGGTCTAAACCCACCCTGGCATCAGTGACTTACTGTGCGGAGGTGTAGAAACTGGGTTTCTTTGAGGCCAGTAAAATTATTCCCAAACAACTGAAATAATTTGAATGAAACTGCCCTCTAGATGCCGTGATTAGACTTTGAGGGGCATGACCTTGAAAGAAATCATCAAACGTTGTTGCCATGGAAACCCACATTCCTCCCCACGCAAAGTCAACTGTTGTTTGTTCCACCAACGGCTGATCCAGATCTATTCCACCCAACTCGGCACCATCTAGTAGCCGTTTGGAGCTCTCTCTTGGACTCCTTGGAGCTACCAGACACGTCCATGTCGCCAGTAATGATCAATAAAGAATAGTGAATCTAAAAACCAAGAGTTTTTAAATCAAAATAAGAGTTGAGTTATTTTAAAACACTGTTTATCTTCTCATACGTGTTGTTTTACGTTGAATCCCGGGTTGGAAGCGCATGCCGCAGTGTGAGAGCAGAGCAGGGAGGACAGAAGACGTCAAGTTCAGCAGATAAACAAACAAACGCAGTGTGAAGCTGATGCTGAGCTGTTTGTGGTCAAGGCTTCTGCTTCTCCTCCGTTCCCTAAAGCTATTGATTCAAGGTGCATTTGGCTTTATTATGTCTGTAATCCAGCATGTCTGCTAGAATATGCTGCATACAGCAGGTGGGTTTGAAGCTAGAAAAGTATTTCAGATTCAGGTTGGCGTTTCCCCACCGCAGCCAGAGGTTCATTGCATCTGCCAACATGAATTGTGCATGAAAATCTGAAGCTGGGACTGTGGAGCCAAATGAATAATAGTGAGAATGCAATATTTTCCAGTGTACCCACGAACAGCAACAATGCTCAGACATTCAGGCGGGGTGTATCTGCTGAGATAACCGTGGACTTTGATGATACACAAGCAGCTCATCTAAAACAGCTTTCCTGGAAGTGTGCGGGGTACCAGATAAAACGCAGAGGTTCATTGAAAAGAAGCACAAGCTGAAACAAGAAATTCTACAGATTACCGTTTTCTCTGGAACAGAAATTTAAAGGCACAGAAACAAAAGAACAAACCGTTCATCGGCCTCGGGAGACACCGGTTAAAATGTTACTGTGTGGACCAGATGGATATCGACCAAGTTTTAATAAACACACACCGTGTGAAACACTCTGACATGGAGGAAGAAAGCAGAAACACATGTTTTTCATCTTGTTTTTTGTTCTGTCTGCTTTATTTATACGAATGAATAAGTAAGTTTTTTTTTATGTTGCATGTTTTGAATGTTTGAATACTTAAGTTTAGATTTGGATTGTAAATCTTGGCCACCATGATGAGGGTAAGAACGTAGATCCTGGTTACCATGGTGAGGGTAGGAATGTAGATCCTGGTTACCATGATGAGGGTAAGAACGTAGATCCTGGTTACCATGGTGAGGGTAGAAACGTAGATCCTGGTTACCATGGTGAGGGTAGAAACGTACATCCTGGTTACCATGGTGAGAGTAGGAACGTAGATCCTGGTTACCATGGTGATGGTAGGAACGTAGATCCTGGTTACCATGGTGAGGGTAGGAACGTAGATCCTGGTTATCATGGTGAGGGTAGGAACGTAGATCCTGGTTACCATGATGAGGGTAAGAACGTAGATCCTGGTTACCATGGTGAGGGTAGAAACGTAGATCCTGGTTACCATGGTGAGGGTAGGAACGTAGATCCTGGTTACCATGGTGAGGGTAGGAACGTAGATCCTGGTTACCATGGTGAGGGTAGGAACATAGATCCTGGTTACCACGGTGAGGGTAGGAACGTAGATCCTGGTTACCACGGTGAGGGTAGGAACGTAGATCCTGGTTATCAAGGTGAGGGTAGGAACGTAGATCCTGGTTACCATGGTGAGGGTAGGAACATAGATCCTGGTTACCACGGTGAGGGTAGGAACGTAGATCCTGGTTACCACGGTGAGGGTAGGAACGTAGATCCTGGTTACCACGGTGAGGGTAGGAACGTAGATCCTGGTTACCACGGTGAGGGTAGGAACTTAGATCCTGGTTACCATGGTGAGGGTAGAAACGTAGATCCTGGTTACCACGGTGAGGGTAGGAACGTAGATCCTGGTTACCATGATGAGGGTAAGAACGTAGATCCTGGTTACCATGGTGAGGACAGGAACGTAGATCCTGGTTACCATGGTGAGCGTAGGAACGTAGATCCTGGTTACCATGGTGAGGGTAGGAACGTAGATCGACTTGTAAACCCAGAGCTTTGCTTTTCAGCTTAGCTCTTTCTTCACCATGATGTATCGATGCAGCGTCCTGATTATTGCAGACTCGACACCGATCCGTCTGTCGATCTCGCGCTCCATCCTTCCCCCTCTGTGAACAAAGTCCCGACACACTTAGACCCCTCCTCTAGGGGAAGGACCCTTTCCCTGACCGGCCAGGAGCATTCCATCTTTTTTCGGGCGAGAACCACAATGTAAAACCCTAAATTTTTGGATTTAAATTCACACAGTAAATTAATTTTGCTAATTTATCCTTAAATATATGAAGCTCCCACCTTCCAGAACACTGCAGGGACTTCATAAAACTGTCCAAAGTTACTCAGTACCAACTAAAGATGAACTGTCAGATAATAAGATAAGATAATATAATTTGAAAGCTTCGACTATTAACATGTAAATTGACCTAAACCATTCATTTTTAACAGTTTCTGTTCCAGCGTTTTAACGGCATGATGTGGTTTTTGTAAACACCAAAAAAAAATCTGTAAAAAAATCTTTAAATCCAGTCAAACGAGCTGCTTTAGAATCGTGGTTTTTATTATTCAGGACACACTTCGTCTGTTTGTGTGAATATTTCTCTGTTTTTTCGGATTGTTCATCAAAACTATTCACATTTCCCAAAGCGTCTGCACCCCAAATGAGGTTAAAATAATGCACCCCGGTTACGCAAGCGTGTTATTATGGAAGCCGAGCCGATGCCTGTGGTCTGTTTTCCTATTAAAATGGATTCTGATTGCAGTGATTCACCCTGAAAACGAGTAGAGTTCCTCTTCTCTTCTAAAGGGACCTGCTCCTAGCAACAAAACCTGTTTTCATCCGGCCGTCCCTCGCTAAAGTGGAATCACCCACACATTCGCCTCTAAAGTGAAAAAGGATTTGATGGCTCCTGCCAAGCGGAGTCAACACATGCGCGTGTAAATGCATTGCAGAGAACAGAAGGGTGTGTGTGCGGCTGAGTGTGTTTCTGATGTCTTTATCAGGCCTATGCAAATGCAGGCGGCTCCATCCGCAGTGGAAGCATCTTAACGCTTTACTTTAGATTCCTCTGGCTTCTTTTTTTACAATCTTAGTCACAGCAAAGCACCTTTCAGCGTTCAGTCCTCGGCTGCTGGAAGAAAAGGTTAGTTTTAAAAAATGAGAACAAACGTTTAATCTTTAGAAATGAAATCCACGCTTTCTTTGTTCTCTGTTCCGTCATCTTCCGCTCATCTGGGGCCGGGTCGAGGGGGCAACAGCCTCAGACGGGAAGCCCAGGGTTCTCTCCCCCGGCTGCATCCTCCAGCTCACCCGGAAGGATTCCAAGTCTCTCCTGTAAAACTTTTGTGGAAGCGATGACTGTCGTCCGCAGGGTGGCTGGGCTCTCACTCAGAGATCGGGTGAGGAGCTCTGCCATCCGGGAGGGGCTCAATGTCGAGATGCTCCTCCTCCAGATCGAGAGAAGCCAGATGGGGTGGTTTGGGTACGAGTGCCTTGCTAGTGAGGTGTTTCAGGCACGTCCCACCGGGAGGAGACAGAGAGGCAGACCCCAGACCTGCTGGAGGGACTATGTCTCACAGCTGGGTGGGGACACCTCAGGCTCCTTCCAGGTGGAGGATGCAGCTGGGGTGAGAGAAGCCTGGGCTTCCCGTCTGAGGATGTTGCCCCGGATAAGCGGAAGGCGACGGAGCAGAACGATACGATTGCTTAAAATTAGATACGACAGACTTTATTTACAAATGGACGGACATTGTTTTTTACAGCAGGTCTTGGCAAAAAAAAAATCGTCTGGAGTGTGGTGGTGGTTAAACCTCCGTTTAGGATGACCTGGTGAGGAGGCACAGACTGGGTAACTCCAAAAAACAAGGGCAGGTCAAGTTACCAGGACAGGAGATTGTCGACAGCCAGGACAGTCTAGCTTGGTCACGGGAAGACAGATTCCAGGATGGGTCACCATGTCATTTAACAACCTGACCGGGGCTGGTTTAAAGCTGAGGGTTTAGAGGACAGGGAGATGATTGGACACAGGTGTGGGAGGTGGTGATCAAAGGAGAGAGATGCAGTGGTCCAATGCAGTCCAATCCATGACAAGGAGTGATCCTATCTTCTGGACAGTGTGTTTGATGATCGAGACGTTTGGACTTCTACCCAGAAATCCTTTTCAGTCTGATTGAATGAACCTGAGAACTGGTTCTATTTAAACTAACCTGAGTTAGCCCCGCCCCTAAGGAGGAGGAGCTAACACCAACAAACCTGTGGTTATGTAACACATTTAACAAAGGAGACCCTAGCTTGAACTCGATTGTTGTTTCAGTAGTTCAGGGTTTCTCAAATAGCGGGGCGCGTTGGTGTAATGCCAGGTGTAATGCTTTGTTTTTGTTGCCGTACTAGAGTAAAGTGTAATTGCACATCCACTACAGTTGTTGGCAGTGAAGGTCTGATTGTAACAGTGTGCATAGACTATCAGCCTTATGAAGGAGTGGGTTTTTTTAACCAATCAGGCGTCAGGAAGTGTGGTATTTGTAAACGCAGCGGAGCATGAGGGGTGCAAATTGTTTTCTTCTTGCTACAGTTGGCCGTAACAAATCGCTCATCCCTAAAAGGGTTGCTTGTGGTGCTGGAGCCTATCCCAAAGAGCACAAAGAGCACCTGTAGCTCTTTACACGGTGGGTGAAGCAGTCTGTGTTTGAAGGAGCCCGTCTCATACAGAGCTGTTACTGTACGTCATAGGGAGCTGTCTCTGTCACACAAACTCCCTAATGAAGGTAATCAGGGTGGGAACAATTCGGACCACATCCGGTTGATTCAGATTCCTGGTGCGTGGCTTCCCTCTGTCTCCGGTTCCTACTGAATTCACCGACAAAAAAACGTGGTTTTGACAAATCTCATGTTTGCGTGATGTAAGCAGCACCGTAGCCCTGAGCCAAGGATCTACACAGTCCTCCATAAAGGAGACCTCTGGTCAGCACAGTCCCTGATTCCATCTGGACCTGTAGCTCTCCTCCCACATCTAGATACGACCCCTAACTTTCCGTTCCGTCATCTTCCGCTCATCTGGTGCCGGGTCGCGGAGGCAACAGCCTCAAATCGAGAGCTTTGCTTTTCGGCTCAGCTCTCTCTTTACCACGACGGACCGATGCAGCGTCCTAGTTATTGCTGATGCCGCACCGATCCGCCTGTCGATCTCCTGTTCCGTCCTTCCCCCACTTGTGAACAAGACCCAGAGATACTTAAACTCCTCCACTTGGGGCAGCACCCTGACCCTGACCCGCAGGGGGCATTCCACCCTTTTCCAGGCGAGGACCATGGTCTCGGATTTGGAGAAGCTAATTCCCATCCCGGCCGCTTCACACTCGGCAGCAAATC
Organism: Neostethus bicornis; assembly: GCA_902685375.1. Lineage (NCBI taxonomy): Eukaryota > Metazoa > Chordata > Actinopteri > Atheriniformes > Phallostethidae > Neostethus > Neostethus bicornis. The sequence goes on from CACRXE010000076.1 coordinate 13,808,950, forward strand.
GATCCAGTGAGAGCTGGAGATCACGGTCCGATGAAGCCAACAGGACCACATCATCCACAAAAAGCAGAGATCCGATCCTGAGGTCAGGGTCCTGGAGATCCCTCCAACGCCTCGGCTGCGCCTAGATATTCTGTCCATAAAAGTGATGAACAGAATCGGTGACAAAGGGCAGCCTTGGCGGAGTCCAACTCTCACTGGAACTGGAATCGACATACTGCCGGCTATACGGACTCTGGATTGGCAGACTGGGGTGGTGGTCCCTCTTTATAAGAAGGGGGATCGGAGGGTGTGCTCCAACTACTGAGAGATTACACACCTCAGCCTCCCTGGGAAGGTCTATTCGGGAGTACTAGAGAGGAGGGTCCGTCGGATTATTGAGTCTCGGATTGAAGAGGAGCAGTGTAGTTTCCGCCCCGGACGTGGAACTACAGACCAGCTCTATACCCTCTTCAGGATCCTGGAAAAAAGTCAAATAAAAAAAAAACTTTTAAAAAAGGTGTCAATCCAGCGGCTTTTCTTTTGTTACTGAAGATTTTTGGAGTCTGTGACGTGAAATCACGTTGTTAAGCCTGTAATCAATATGCAGCCCGCAGAACTGTTGTGGCCCCTCCCCTCGCAAAGCGCAGTGAGTGTGTGTGTGTGTGTGTGTGTGTGTGTGTGTGTGTAACAAATTGTGTTTTGGGGTAGTTATAGCAGGCTGGAAACGATTATGGGGTTTGCGATGGTAACATGGGACTGGTAGATCTCAGGAGGTTTGATATTTGAAAAGTAGATCTTGGGACAAAAAAGGTCGGGCACCTCTGATCTACACAGTCCTCCAAGAAGGAGGCCCATGGTCTGCACAGCCCCTGATTCCATCTGGACCTGTAGCTCTTGGTTGTCTCTAGCTCTCTACCCACATCTGGATGAAACTCCTAACTTGCTAAATTTAATCATAAGATGGCTTTTAAAGCCTCTTCAGACCTCCATTATAGTTCAACACTGGAGGAGCCCCTCCACCATCCTTCAGTAGCTGTCTAAGCACCAACTATAGATGAACTGATATATTTTGTAATAGATTTAACAGGTTTGTATTGTTTTTAATGGCTTTAATAAAAGATCTTTTATCATCCAGCAGAATAAAAACCCGTCTGAGACGTTTTATTTTTCTCTCATTACTCGTGTAAATAAATCTAATGATTCCAAATGAACAGGAACACAAAACCTCCAGGTAATGGGGTGAAAAATAAAGGGAACCATTACAGCCTGGGTTCTTCCTGCGAGAACAGGACCTGAAAAATGGAGGACAAACACATCCACCATCTCCAATTAGGAATAAAGGAGAGCAGATGAATGGTGGTCGGGCGGTGCTGTCGTTTTACACATTAGGATGCTGCTGAGTTGTTATGGATGTGCTCGCTGCTTGTTTTTCTCTGAGGTGAGGTCACAAACTCTGATTGTTCCAGACCCCCCGCGCGGCACCGCATGGGGTCATTTTTGCAGAGCAATAGAAAGCAGAAAAGAAATAAAGCGTGCTCCGACCGTTCCCGCTTAAACGCCAAAGTGCAACGTGATTTTGCTCAATTACAGTTTTCTAAATCCATCATTATCAGAGAAACTTTGTAAATGGCACGTTGACGATTACAGTCATTTTCCTTTTTAACGGATGCAAAGCGTTTGATTCCACGTCGGTGTGAAGGTCGAGGAGCCGGCGGAGCTGGAACAATAACGTGTGATAATACCTGTAAATATGTTCCAGGTTAAACTGGTTAAACTGACTCATCATTAAAACCAAATTTAACTGATGCCGTTTCAGTCGCTCCACCGCTCCGGATTGTTCTGAACCTCATCAGATGGGTTTGGATGGTTTGCTCTACTACTCAATACAAAAAAAAAGACTAAGTCTTTTTGTTACATGTTTTTTTGAGCCTGACTGGTTGTGTTTTTTTAGACTGGTGCTGATTTAAAGCGTCTGAAGAATCTTTTTAATCAGCTTTCATTCAATATATAAGGTGTTAGTGAGAGCCGGCCGCCCTGCAGTGGAGGCTCTTTCCAGACGGTTGTATCCGGTCACCTCCCACACTGGTTACCACAGTGAGGAGCTCAGACTCCTCCAGGTTGAGAGAAGTCAGATGGGATGGTTCACCCTCGTTGGTGACAGGTTCTGTACCACCAGGAGGAGACATGGAGGCAGACCCCAGACCTGCTGGAGAGACTATGTCTCACAGCTGGACAGGGAACACCTCAGAATTCTTCCAGGTGAGCTGGAGGATGCAACCGGGGTGAGAGATGCCTGGGTTTCCCGTGTGAGGATGTTGCCCTCGGCAACCCGGCCCTGAGGGTAGGATCTACATTCCTACCCTCACCATGGTAACCAGGATCTACATTCCTACCCTCACCATGGTAACCAGGATCTATGTTCCTACCCTCACCATGGTAACCAGGATCTAAGTTCCTACCCTCACCATGGTAACCAGGATCTACGTTCCTACCCTCACCGTGGTAACCAGGATCTACGTTCCTACCCTCACCATGGTAACCAGGATCTACGTTCCTACCCTCACCATGGTAACCAGGATCTACGTTCCTACCCTCACCGTGGTAACCAGGATCTACGTTCCTACCCTCACCATGGTAACCAGGATCTATGTTCCTACCCTCACCATGGTAAAGAGGATCTACGTTACTACCCTCACCATGGTAACCAGGATCTACGTTCCTACCCCCACCATGGTAACCAGGATCTATGTTCCTACCCTCACCATGGTAACCCAGCTCTGTTTCATAATTCAGTTTGATCCGGATCCATCTTCTTGTCTCTGATTGGCCGCAGCATCGCAGTCAGCCAGCTGAAAGGCCTTCAAAGCCTGAACTCTGAAATGTAACGGATCGCTTTCGTTGACTGTTTTTTCATGCAAATTATTCCTTAAAATGTAAAATACGGACCGAAAATTAGATGATAAAAATCTGCAGCTAAATAAAGGCCTCGTGGAGAACCTCATGAATACTGGATGAGTTTAGAAGCCATGCCCAGGTTATTGACAGACCTCTGGAAGATGTGGATAAGCTCTGAAGGTATGGATCGGACAGACCGCTTCACCTTTTTTGTATTTACTGTATAAATTAACTCATGAATGATTAACAAAGCCCGGATCGAGATGGAGGAAAACATAATAAATAAATAATCTTTCTATGGCAGGCCCGTGGGCAGAGAAACCCAAGGAATTCAGATTTTTTTTTTCCGTACCGTGCCGCCATGACTCCTTCTATCCTTGAGACTGACACACTCATAAATGTGCTGCACGGTTTTTCCTCCTGTGCCTCGGTGCTTTTAGCCGTGAGCTGGTTGGGTGGTAAAGGTGTGCAGAAATAATCAGTACTAACCGGTGAGTTCTGCCTACGATGCCATAGCAGTGGAGGGTGAGTGTGGCCGTGAGAAGTGATCCAGTAGCTGGCACGGTTAACGTACGCCCCTTCAGGGACCTGCGGTAAACAGATACGTTTACCCAATGAAGTAAATTAGAGATGTGCCCGCTGCTCAGGGTTTAGAACTCATTTTTAATTCTATCTCAATCCGAAAACAGAACGGGGTCTAACAATACGCTGCAGTGAAGGGCACGGGTGTGACAGAGCACCACAAAAACGGGCAGGAAGGGTTTGCCATGTAAACATAGAACTACACGTCACACCAAAATCAGACGGGGTTTCCTCATAGGTCCATGTGTCTTTTTTCAGACCTGCTGATTGGACAGTCACAGACCAGCTGAAGCCCTGCTCACATAAAAAGCGATGGGTCCCAGTCCCAGGGGTGTTGGCCTAGTGGTGGAGAAACCGTCTTTTGACCGGGAGAACCTGGTTTAGATTCCCGCTAGGCCCAAGCCGTCCGTAGGACCACAGAAAAGACACGAAAAGAAAGTAAAGACAGAAAATAAAATCCCTGAAAAGACAAAAGCGATGGGTCCAGATGCTTCAATTCAGAGAAAACTGGCAGTCGGCTCTATTTTCTGGACTCCACAGTGTTTATAAGGAATAGGTGTGTGTAATAAGTAGACCAAACTGATTGGTCTAGAGACAGTGTGGTGAGAGCGGCCATGCTGATTGGTCTAGAGACAGTGTGGTGAGAGCGGCCATGCTGATTGGTCTAGAGACAGTGCGGTGAGAGCGGCCGTGCTGGTTGGTCTAGAGACAGTGTGGTGAGAGCGGCCATGCTGATTGGTCCAGAGACAGTGTGGTGAGAGCGGCCATGCTGATTGGTCTAGGGACAGTGTGGTGAGAGCGGCCATGCTGATTGGTCTAGAGACAGCGTGGTTAGAGCGGCTGTGCTGATTGGTCTAGAGACAGCGTGGTGACAGCGGCCATGCTGATTGGTCTAGAGACAGTGTCACTGATTCAAAGACAGGAAACAGAGATGTTTGTATCAGAGATGAAGATGCTGAGGATCTCTCTGGGAGTGACCAGGATGGACAGGATCAGAGGAACAGCACATGTTAGAGGTTTTAAAGTCAGAGAGGTCAGACTGAGATGGTTTGGACATGTGAAGAGGAGAGAGAGAGAGTACATCAGAAGAAGGATGCTGGGTTTGGAACCACCAGGAAAGAGGACTAGAGGAAGACCAAAGAGGAGGTTCATGGATACAGTGAAGGAAGACATGAAGATAGTTGGTGTGACTGAAGAGGATGCAGGAGATAGGGTTAGATGGAAGAAACTGACTTGATGTGGCCCCTGGAGGGGAGGGATGGAAGGATAAGAAGACGATGGCTCAGTGACCTCTGAAAACATAACAAACTCTCAGTAATTAAACCATGTTTATTTATTCCAGTTTAAATCTGAAAATAAGATTAACTCCAACGCCCCGCTTTCCGGAAGGTGAGGTGAACTCGGACGTCCTCCCTCAGGTCTGCTGAGTCTTCATTGCTTCCTAAATCAGTTTTTCAGGAAGCCAGCGAGGTTAAGAAGGTCAAATAAATAATGAATTCAATCAGGGTAATTAAGACTGCACATCAGAGGACCGGCTCATGACCTGATGGACCTTACCAAAGCCAGACACGCTCTGAGCCAGAGAGAATTTCTTCTTTTTTAAACAACTAAAACTCACATTTTTAGCTGCAGATTTACGAGCTGTAGAGATCCAGACGATCGGAGGAGCTTCTGTTTTTATCACAGTCATGTTTTTATTCATGTCAGAAGAACGAGTTGTAATTGTTTTGAATCTATTATTATTATTTATCAGTTTTCCTGAGGGATTTTTTTTTTTATTGATTCACAGGAAAAACTAAAGACTTTGTGGAAAAATTAAAACGGAAGCAGATTAACGATTAGTTTCTGGACGACGGGGCACAAAAATGATTTAGTGTCGTTGGCGTTCTTCTGTCTTTGGAGACGATGGAGTCTGGACCAGGATACTTATCTGTTTCTCCAGAGTCAGCTGAGGCTGAATAAGCCGATGTGGGAGCTGCAGCTCCTACCACACTTACTGTGAATGTGATAGGTGGTATGAGTCCTCGGGGAGCAGTGGTAGCCTGACTTCTCTGCTGTTTCCGGGTGTTTTCAGCCTCGCGTTGGATCCCCGTATGGCTTCATACTGATTTTGACAGTTGCAGGGCACCTGTAGTCACTGACTTGAGATCTGCTGCGTTGCAGTTGCATGACTTCAGATCCTCTTAGAGGCGTCTTCCTACTGCAGGGCAGGTCGTCAAGTTGGCCACGTTCTTGCGGCGAGCTCCACGTAAAGGATGTCCTTTGGAATGCAGCCATCGTCCATCCTGCATACATGACCTAGCCAGCGCAGGCGCGAGGATGGTGAACATACCGGGCATGCTCGTCTGGGTCAGGACGTCCGCGTTGGAGACTCGATCCTGCCAGGTGATGCCTTGGAGACGTCTAAGGTTCCGCTCTTGGTGAGTGAACAGTGTCCAACCTTCACTGCCGTACACAGGGTGCCCAGCACGCCCGCTCAGTAAACCTTCATCTTTATGAGAATCAGAGTGGGTTCGTCCCACACACGCTTTGTTAGGCGGATCATGGCGGTTCTCGCTCTGCCTATCCTGATGTTAAACTCGACGTCCAGGCAGAGGTTGTTTGAGATTATGAAGTGAACTAGTCCACTAAACTCCAAGGTGTGGTCACCAGTGGTGATTGTGGGAGTGGTGCTGACTTGCTGACACGTGATGATGGTCTTCTTGAGGATGAGGATGAAGCCAAATTCTGTGCGGACTTTTGTGAAGGCCGGCTTCAGCGTGAGCAGCGACGGCGCGAGTCAGTCCTCTAAAATAATAATTAATAGTTAGTTATGGGAGCAGGTGAGCGGATACACTTAGTAACATAACAAACTTCTACCAGAATGGAATCAATTAATCTTTAATGTTTGGGATGATTTTTTATTTCATCAGGATTAGATTTAAATCTGATCCAAACAGTGTTTCATTGATCTTCAACAAGCTTCAGATTAAATCTGTTCTGTTTACACTTTGCAGCGCATGGTATTTACATCGCCTCGTTATGTGATCAGATCTTATCTTTCACACTGTGTGAACATCTGTGGAACGTGTCTGTGAATCACAGATCGTATTAATAATGAATGGATTTTGACATGATATTTATTAACCCTGAGGTCCAGTTCATTTATGGTGGGTACTGAGAAAGTATTGACAGTTTAATTAAAACCCCTACTTTGGTTTTGGGAGACAGACACATGGATGGTCCAAGACGAGGGTCACCTCAAAGTAGTTTTTGTCCATCAAATATTTTATAAATACACAATACTTTATTAATCCTCTGCTGGGGGGGGGGTTGTGTGGTCCGGTAGCTCAAAACAGCCCAAAAGGGAGCTCCAAACAGCTCCAGAACAGCTGCAAGAGGTGCTGAGTTGGGTGGAGCGGGAACAGCCGTCAAAGTAACACACGACAGTTGGCTCTGTGCGGGGCTGAAAGTGGGTTACCGTGGCAACGATGTTTAAAAGCTCCAGTGAATCCTAATAAGATGTTAAACTGTCACTAAAAGCTCCACATCTTGAGCCTTCACTGTGGTGGAACAACACCAGCAGTCCACCATCTTTAGTTCCATAGTGAAGCCGGGTATGTTCAGACAGGAACATAAATCCTGGTTACCATGGTGAGGGTAGGAACATAGATCCTGGTTACCATGGTGAGGGTAGGAACATAGATCCTGGTTACCATGGTGAGGGTAGGAACATAGATCCTGGTTACCATGGTGAGGGTAGGAACATAGATCCTGGTCACCATGGTGAGGGTAGGAACGTAGATCCTGGTTACCATGGTGAGGGTAGGAACATAGATCCTGGTTACCATGGTGAGGGTAGGAACGTAGATCCTGGTTACCATGGTGAGGGTAGGAACGTAGATCCTGGTTACCATGGTGAGGGTAGGAACGTAGATCCTGGTTACCATGGTGAGGGTATGTAAGCTGGTAAATTCAGAGCTTTACTTTTCGGCTCAGCTCTTTTTAACGTGTTTAAACGTCCGTATGAAAACAAGGATTTAAAGGTTACTGGCTGGTTACTTTGATCTGGAAATGAACCGGGCAAAGGATCCACCTTTCCTCACAAAGCCTCCACCCTCATTGGTTGGATTTGCTGCTACAGTTTTTCGGCAGCCAATCAGTGATCTCCTGTTTAGTCATTCATCATACTTTATCTGAGAACTCTGGATGAAAGTTTAAGTTTTCAAAGAACAGAAAACTATTTTATCAGATCTAAAAAAAAAAGAGGTAACACTCCAAACAGAGCTGCTGTATCTTGGGTTGGTATTCTGAGAGGAGAGGTGGAGAAACAGCAGCTACACGTCCAGCCATTTTATAAGAGACCACATCTATATGGATCCAGCCCTGTGATTGGTTCAACGGTCTAACATTACAGCTAAAAATATTTTTCTTTTTTATCTCTGAGTTTTCCTGCTGTTTGCTTCTAAATGAAAGCGGTCGTATCCGAGGGTCCACGCAGAGATAAAGTGATGCAGCAATAATGATTTTATAATTGCGTCTCAGCCACATGCACACAAACATCCAAACTATTAGTTCCCTAAAATTAATGAGGTCCAGTGTTTCCGATAAAAAGAAAAGCTAGGGGAACATAACGTCCCTCCTTTGGGCTGCAGAATGAGTGTGAGTCCGGTGCTGATTTGCTGCAGAGTTCAACGTAACTAAAACTGTGCTTCTGAGAAGCTGCTTTAAATAGAAAGCCGCATCCGTCAGAGACCATATGCTATTCTCCTTCTGAAGGCATTTTGCAGCCAATCAGCAGAACAAAGTGAGCTGCTTGTGTTTTCTTGACCACTAAATGGAAAACTTAGTGTTAAATCAGGTGAAAACATTTAATGTTTGCTGTTTTATTCCAGCACAATTATGTCCAGATGTTAGCAGCCAGATGCATTCACACATGTTTCAGTTGCTCTCAGAAAGGAAGCCAGCCATGAAACGACGTGCTAATGTGTTAGCGCTGTATACCTCTCAGACTGAGGAACGTGCAAACTTAAAGAGGGGGGGTTGTGCTTTAAAGGGGCAGTTATTCTACTAGTCTGTTTTAGGTCTTTAGGTGGGAGGGGCTAATTGATTAATTGACACACAAGAGCTCCAATGAGAACAGGTGGAGGAGAAGCTGGAGAGGTGGAGGTTTGAAGATTAGTCAGAATAAAACAGAGTACATGTGTGTGAATGAGAGGGATCCAAATGTCAGAGATTTTAAAGTCAGAGAGGCCAGACTGAGATGGTTTGGACATGTACAGAGGAGAGGAGGTCTAGAGGAAGAGCAAAGAGGAAGTTCATGGATGCAGTGAAGGAGGACTTGAACCCCAAGAGGATGCAGGAGACAGGATTAGATGGAAGAAACTGACCTGCTCTGGTGACCCATGAAAGAAAATACCAAACAGAGGAGAAGGTGGAAGGACTGAGCGTGAGCAGATCACATACACTAAAGCACTTCCTGCTCACGTGAGAATGTAAACAAACCAGAGAATGAAATTCATTGCAAGCATTTGGATGTGTTTCAAACACACTTACGATTATGAGCAACACGGTGGCGCAGTGGGTAGCTAAGTGGCCTCACAGAAAGAAGGTCATGGGTTCAAGTCCTCGGTCAGAATGAGGCCTGGAACACAGGCCATTCTTTGTGTAGTTTGCATGTTCTCCCCGTGTATGAGTGGGTTTTTCCAGGTACCCCGGTTTCCTCCCACCCTCCAAAAAACATTCATGCTAGGTTGATTGGCCACGACATGATTGCCCTAGGAATGAGTGTATGGTCTCAGGGGGTGTTGGCCTGGTGGCTGCTGTCTTTCGACCGGGAGAACCTGGTTCATATGGTTATGTGTGTGTGAGTGTGTGTCCGCGACAGACTGGCCACCTACTCAGGGTGTACCTTGCCCCTTGCCTTGAATCAACCGGGATGGGCTCCGGCATCCCCGCGAACTCGGAAGGGATAGACGGTTAAGAAGGTGACTGACCTACCATCATACTGTTATTTCTGATCTCATAGCATAAACAGACAAAGATGGCACTTTTTTTTACCTGATCAACGTTAAATCTGCAGAAAAAGCTTCTAAATAAACTTTTTCAGAGGCTTGCCACTTAGTCTCACCCTCTAAATGTGGGCACAACACAGCTTAAAACATGTTTGAGGCCACAGTTTCAGTGTAAAGATCAAGTTAACAGAACTGGCACATGTTCTTTTATTCTTATGTTGGTCTTTTTACATAAAAATGTCTCTCCTTGTTGAAAAGCTCGGGTAGGTCTGAGACAGAGATGACACGAAAACCCTTATGGCAGGCCGGGCAGACTTAGGACACCCGGATTAAACATGATAGACATGTTTAAAAGCCATGTGTTTATCGACAGGTAGACATCTTTGGTGCCACTTCATTGGCCGATTGGTTTTCAGGTCATATTTGAACAACTCCGGGGCGGGTTTTAGCCTCTCAGAGAATATATATGAACGATTTAGAATGGATAAAGTTGTTTGTTCAACCTTCGCTCCATGTGTGTACAATAAATCTGCTGTGGAGAACCCGGTGATCCCTGGTCAGTGGTGTCAGCTCTCTGAGACGTTGGAGGACTAGACGGGTGACTGTAAGGCACTTACGTATGACACACATCACTGGACGGGAGATGATTTAAACATGAATGAATGAAGTAAAAAAAAAAACGTGTCATGAACGTTTCAGGAGGAATCCTCCATCCTTTCTTTGACCAGCAGTCTCCTGGTCCAATCGTTCCTCCTTCCATCTGGTCCTGAATGTCTCTCCATTGTCCTCGGTTTTCATTTGCCTCGTCCAGCTTTACCCCTGGGTCCAACTCTCTGTGACGTCTTGGCATTCGACCATGTCTTCTTGTGGAACCCAAGTCTTTGCCTCACCTCCATCGCCACCTTCTTGTCACTAGTCTGGTCGTGATTTTTTATTCCCAATCCGTTCATCTATTCAATCTATTCAGTTCCTGATTGGCTGAAGGAAAGCTGGATGTCTTCATTGCATCAGGACGGGTGGTCGCCATTGTCGTTCTGGGAAGCCGAAATGGGCGTCAATGGATTTAAGTGGGTGTATCCCTGCAGCCAATCACAAACTGAATAGATTACCCAATGGATGAACGGATTGGGAAAAAAATGTTCGCTACCTGGCCAGCGCTCAGCCTGCCTACCTCACCTCCAAACTCGTCATGCTTCAACCAACTGGGTTAAACCGTGCCGTCTGGATTTGGGTTTTTCCTCCTTACTTTTTGCTCTCTTAGTTAGACCCTAAATGTGTGCATGACACAGTGTAAATCGCAAAATAAATGTAGGTGTTTGCAAAATATTCTTTTATTTTGTTATGTTGTGTTCTGCACATGTGCACTAAAGCACTTCCTGTTTACAGTAGAAAATGACTGTGAACTTTATTTAGTACAAGACCCGTTCCTTTGTCTTCCGTTTATCCGGGGCCGGGTTGCGGCGGCAACAGCCTCTCTCTCATTCCAGCTGCATCCTCCATCTCACCCAGAAGGATCCCGAGTCGTTCCCCAGCCAGCTGTGAGACATAGACTCTCCAGCGGGTACGGGGTCTGCCTCCTGATCTCCTCCTGGTGGGGCGTGCTCAAAACACCTCACCAGCCAGGTCACCAGCCAGGTCACCAGCCGAGGCTCTTGGGAGGCATCCAAACCAGATGCCCATACCACTCCATCTGGCTTCTCTCGACCTGGAGGAGGAGCGGCTCGACACCGAGCTCCTCCCGGATGGCAGAGCTCCTCCCCTGATCTCTGAGTGAGAGCCCAGTCACGCATCCGCGATCTCATTCTTACCATCACCACCCACAGCTGGTTACCATGGTGAGGACCCTAGGTTAGACCCCTCTTTAAAAAATGTAAACATTCAATATTTTGCAGGTAAAAAAAGAGCAGAAATAAAAATCCTGTATGTCTGTGAATAAGTTCCCAGTTGGGTGTTTGTGTAGAACGTGTGAACATGGTGTAGGGTAATTACAGATTAATCAACGGGGCAGCGGCTCGGCGATGCTCTCTGCTTAGCAAAGCAATCTCCTGATAGAAATTTCACACTTTGATTCAACATGCATCCATCTCCAGCCCAACGCCCTTCAGCAACACACTAAATTAGGACTACCTCCAGGTGTGCTGCTTCTAAAAAGACCCTCATTCAGGAAACACGGTTTGGGTCTGAGAGAAAAAAAATCTGTTTTAATTACGTTGGTATTTTATTACCGACATGCAGAAATATGAGGATCATTTTTTTCTCCAAGTCTCAGATAGAACTCATGTTTTAGAGGATATCTGTTTCATATCAAGCTGGGACTCACTGATATAACCTTACACATGTGTGTGTGTGGGCGTAGGCGATCCCACCTACACGTGTAAGTACAAGTGAAGATCTGTATGTGTGTGTAGGGTGCTTTTGTCTGTTGGTATGAGTGTGTGGTGTTTTTGTATGTTTGTGCATATATGTTTGTATAAACACATGCATTTAAATCTCTAGCAGTGTGTGTGTGTCTATCAGTGACAAACTAGAAATATCTGAACCATAACCTGGGACTGTTCTCGAGGTGTGGAGCCATACAGGTAACTAGATTTTGGGGGAAGAATGACTCCATCATTAGCGCCGTCATTGGCTGGCTGACTGCTGCGGTGCAATGCAGCACAGGAGTTTCCTCATGAGTTACTAATATATTATAACAATAATGAATTCTTGAGATGAATCCAACAGGACCATATCATCCGCAAAAAGCAGTCCTCCCACGCCTCGGCTGTGCCTAGATATCCAATCCATCCAACATAGATCCTGGTTACCATGGTGAGGGAAGGAACGTAGATCCTGGTCACCATGGTAAGGGGAGGAACGTAGATCCTGGTTACCATGGTGAGGGAAGGAACGTAGATCCTGGTCACCATGGTAAGGGGAGGAACGTAGATTCTGGTTACCATGGTGAGGAGAGGAACGTAGATCATGGTTACCATGGTGAAGATACGTAGATCCTGGTTACAACGGTGAGGGTAGGAACGTAGATCCTGGTTACCATGGTGAGGGTAGGAACGTAGATCCTGGTTACCATGGTGAGGGTAGGAACGTAGATCCTGGTTACCATGGTGAGGGTAGGAACGTAGATCCTGGTTACCATGGTGAGGGTAGTAACGTAGATCCTGGTTACCAAGGTGAGGGTAGGAACGTAGATCCTGGTTACCATGGCGAGGGTAGGAACGTAGATCCAGGTTACCATGGTGAGAGTAGTAACGTAGATCCTGGTTACCGTGGTGAGGGTAGTAACGTAGATCCTGGTTACCAAGGTGAGGGTAGGAACGTAGATCCTGGTTACCATGGTGAGGGTAGGAACGTAGATCCTGGTTACCATGGCGAGGGTAGTAACGTAGATCCTGGTTACCGTGGTGAGGGTAGGAACGTAGATCCTGGTTACCATGGTGAGGGTAGGAACGTAGATACTGGTTACCATGGTGAGGGTAGGAACGTAGATCCTGGTTACCATGGTGAGGGTAGGAACGTAGATACTGGTTACCATGGTGAGGGTAGGAACGTAGATCGAGTTGTAAATCCAGAGCTTTGCTTTTCGGCTCAGGTCTCACTTCAGCACGACGGGCCGATGCAGCGTCCTAGTTATTGCTGACGCCGCACCGATCCACACTCACTCAATCACAGCAAAAACATATTTTTTTTCACATTTAAAATGTAGTTTTTTCACTAGATCCAACTTTTAGGTCTTGGAAATGACTGGTTTTAATCAGATTGAAGTTTAAAATCCCTTTCATCCGATATGAGACTGAAACCAGGAGACTCTGGTGATTTAACGGGAATTATTTTACAATGTGACTGTTTAAAAATGTCTTCATCAGAAACAAATGAAGTGATACTTTACCCCATTAGGACATAAACACGCTTTATAAAAACACACTGGCTTTGAAAAGTGTTTCCATCCCGCCGCCATCTGGCTGCACGTTTAAATGGGAGCTAAATTATATGCAACCATTTATTCTCTGTACGTTCCCGTGAGTCCTCGCGGCTGCCTGCGGAGACACAGAAAGAGAACCTAAATGAAAAGCTGTGGGGTGTTTTTTTTCTACAGATATCAGGTGTGAACCTGATGAAAACAGCACTAAGACAACGCAGGGCCTTTATCTCGAGGGGACAAAGAGATTTTTTAATTTTCTACATCTTGAGAGAAGTTAGAAGTGACTCTGCAGAGTTTATGAATTTTTCACATCACCTCGTCTTCTTCACTCGTCTTTTTATCGGTGAAGAATCAATAAAAACAGAGCAGCGAGCCAATCTTTTTCAGGTGTCTTGTCTCTTTCTCATCATGTCTTTCTTCCATGTTGTCAGAGGCTACGGTTTACTGTGACCCCATCGATGTAGCTTCAGGGGTCACCGGCTCCAAACACTGCTAATCTCACAGATGCAGCTTCAGATTAAACAGAAAAGAAAGCTTTAAAAACACAAGATAGAAAAAATTTATCTGATTTTATTTGTATTTTTTTGCTCTGGAAATGTTTGATGAGCAAAATGGCCACCTGAGATTGAATTCAGTAGATCTTAAAAGATTAGGATTTTTTTAAAAACTGATATTGATTTTAAAAAAAATCCAAGAAAAAAATTCAGATTAATCAGACAATTTCTTAATTTGGGGGGAAAAATGCTTTTTCCTTCCCCTCCCTATGGTAACCAGGATCTACATTCCTACCCTCACTATGGTAACCAGGATCTACATTCCTACCCTCACCATGGTAACCAGGATCTACATTCCTACCCTCACTATGGTAACCAGGATCTACATTCCTACCCTCACCATGGTAACCAGGATCTACATTCCTACCCTCACTATGGTAACCAGAATCTACATTCCTACCCTCACTATGGTAACCAGAATCTACATTCCTACCCTCACTATTGTAACCAGGATCTACATTCCTACCCTCACCATGGTAACCAGAATCTACATTCCTACCCTCACTATGGTAACCAGGATCTACGTTCCTACCCTCACCATGGTAACCAATCTTTAAACATCTTCTAAGTTTTGTGTCTTATTTTTAAAAAAATCCACACTTTTTTTTTCGTCTTGATAAATTTTATCAAAGAGCTCCAACTCAATGCAAATTTTTTCAGAAAGACAGCCTTCGTTTGCATCTGCGGTTCCTTCTGAATTCTGACTCTAATTCAACTCAGTATAATAAAATTTTTATATGCCAAGCAGACTCTGCAAATTATAGATAATGTAGTCCTTCTCAGGTCAAAGCAGCAAGTAAACAAACATAAACAGCTTAATGGAGCTGAATTATAGCAGTAAATAAAGTCAGAGAGACGCCGTTCATCCACAGACATGTGGTTTTTAAAAACACAGGACCACACGTTGAGCTTTTAAAGACGCCTCTGGACTTAAAACAGTTCAACACAACGGGTACTGAGCAATACAAGGGCACATAACCGGTACACATTGCCAGTCAAAATGAAAACAAAATCCAAACAAAACCAAGGTATTTTTTCAGGGCAAAAATTTTAAATTTCAGATGTCAACATGCGGGCATTATGGTGGTGCACTGGGTAGCATAGTGAAACACAGCAAGAAGGTTGTGGGTTTGAGTCCTGGGTAGGGACGAGGCTCGGAAGACTGGTATTTCTGTGTGGAGTTTGCTTGTTCTCCCCGTGTTTGCGAGGGTTTTCTCCGGTTACTCCTGTTTCCTCCCACCCTCCAAAAACATGTATGCTACGTTGATTGGCCGCTCCATAATTGACCTTAGGAATGAGTGTGTGAGTGTGGCCCCCGACAGACTAGCCACCTGTTCGAGGTGTACTCTGCCCCCCTGCCAGAGCCAGGATGGGCTCTGGCACACCCTGTGCAACTCCATAAGGGATAGACGGTTAAGAAGGTGACTCACTAATGACAACATAAATTTTAAGAACTTTTGTTGCTGCGTCGACAAGTTCATACACTGAGCAAAAAAACACCAACACATGTGGATCATGTCTGAGAGGAACGTCTGGTTGCGCCGGATTGGCTGCTCAATTTAATTTAAGGCCAGCAACTAGGATACATAGGAGGAGCCAATGGAGGACATCAACATGAGGTTGAGTAAGTCTGCAAAGCAAAGGACACAGGATTAACTCAGGATTTCAAATGTTCCAATAATAACAGCGTTCAAACATGGTCAGGGAGACCTGGCTGGAAGGGATGGTATGACTCCGGGATGATTGCCCTTAAAAAGATGGTATGGTCCACAGATGTGTGGAATCAGGAATCAATCTCAGGTGACCCTAATCAGGGGGATGTGAAACATCCAGGGCTCCCTCTGGCGACAGGAGAGGGAATCCTAACCAAACCCTCCTTCGTCAGGACGTCAGTTTGATCCAGATTATTTCTTCAGGTTGAAATGAGGTTCCGTACGTTCCAACGACTCTTAGTTAGAGTTCTGACTTTGTAGCCAAACACTTCCTGCTGCTCAGTGAACCTCACTTTAAAAAATCTGTACCCGACGTGTCCTGGAACGCACTCATGCCAACTGGAAAAAAAATCCCTTGATGTTAAAAAACCTGGTCAGTCAGCTGAGCTCATGTTTTGGTGCCATCATTCTGCTGAACTGGCACCTGACCTACTGAAGCAGATTAGATCACTGTGCCCACAGGCTGGTAGAATACTCCACTATCAACGGCCCAGCTTTTCATTTCCTGCTCTTCTTATCATAATCTTCACATCACCCCGGGTAAATCTGGGCCCACATGATCCTTTTTTTCATGCATGGGTTCAATCTTTCTGCTCTTCAGGGAATAAAGACACCTTTTTATGGATTCGTCTCAGTCTTTTTTTTATTAATGATACAAACCACTGCTTTAAATCTTCTGAGTGGATAAAGTCTGCTCCTCTTAAACCGTTTTATTTCTGCTCTGTTTAAACGAGTCTCTATGTTATGATGATGGTACTCTCTATGTGTTGACCGGTTTGGTCTGAAAGGGGTTATTTATTGCTGACAGACGAGGATAGACAGGGATCTCTATGGACTGATGTTTGCAGATGACTGTGATCTGTAGTGAGAGGAGGGAGGAGGTGGAGGAAAAGCTGGAGAGGTGGAGGTTTGAAGATTAGTCAGAGTAAAACAGAGTACATGTGTGTGAATGAGAGGGGTCCAAATGGAAAAGTGAGGTTACAGGGAGAAGAGATAAAGAAGGTGGAAGATTTTAAGTATCTAGGATCAACAGTCCAGAGCAATGAAGAGTGTGGAAAAGAGGTGAAGAAGTGTGTGCAGGCAGGCTGGAACGGGTGGAGGAAAGTATCAGGTGTGATGTGTGACAGAAGAGTTACAGATAAAATGAAAGAAAGAGTGTAGAAAACCGTGGTGAGAGTGGCCATGCTGATTGGTCTAAAGACAGTGAAGTGAGAACAGCCACGCCGATTGGTCTAGAGACAGTGTGGTGAGAGCGGCCATGTTGATTGGTCTAGAGACAGTCTGGTGAGAGCGGCCATGCTGATTGGTCTACAGACAGTGTGGTGAGAGCGGCCATGCTGATTGGTCTAGAGACAGTGTGGTGAGAGCGGCCATGCTGATTGGTCTAGAGAAAGTGTGGTGAGAGCGGCCACGCCGATTGGTCTAAAGACAGTGAAGTGAGAACAGCCACGCCGATTGGTCTAGAGACAGTGTGGTGAGAGCGGCCACGCCGATTGGTCTAGAGACAGTGTGATGAGAGCGGCCACGCTGATTGGTCTAGAGACAGTGTGGTGAGAGCGGTCATGCTGATAGGTCTAGAGACAGTGTGGTGAGAGCGGCCATGTTGATTGGTCTAGAGACAGTGTGGTGAGAACGGCCATGCTGATTGGTCTAGAGACAGTGTGGTGAGAGCGGCCATGCTGATTGGTCTAGAGACAGTGTGGTGAGAGAGGCCATGATGATTGGTCTAGAGACAGTGTGGTGAGAGCGGCCATGCTGATTGGTCTAGAGACAGTGTGGTGAGAGCGGCCATGCTGATTGGTCTAGAGACAGTGTGGTGAGAGCGGCCATGCTGATTGGTCTAGAGACAGTGTGGTGAGAGCGGCCATGCTGATTGGTCTAGAGACAGTGTGGTGAGAGCGGCCACGCCGATTGGTCTAGAGACAGTGTGGTGAGAGCGGCCACGCCGATTGGTCTAGAGACAGTGTGGTGAGAGCGGCCACGCCGATTGGTCTAGAGACAGTGTGGTGAGAGCGGCCATGCTGATTGGTCTAGAGACAGTGTGGTGAGAGCGGTCATGCTGATTGGTCTAGAGACAGTGTGGTGAGAGCGGCCATGTTGATTGGTCTAGAGACAGTGTGGTGAGAGCGGCCATGTTGATTGGTCTAGAGACAGTGTGGTAAGAGCGGCCATGCTGATTGGTCTAGAGACAGTGTGGTGAGAGCGGTCATGCTGATTGGTCTAGAGACAGTGTGGTGAGAGCGGCCATGTTGATTGGTCTAGAGACAGTCTGGTGAGAGCGGCCATGCTGATTGGTCTACAGACAGTGTGGTGAGAGCGGCCATGCTGATTGGTCTAGAGACAGTGTGGTGAGAGCGGCCATGCTGATTGGTCTAGAGAAAGTGTGGTGAGAGCGGCCACGCCGATTGGTCTAAAGACAGTGAAGTGAGAACGGCCACGCCGATTGGTCTAGAGACAGTGTGATGAGAGCGGCCACGCTGATTGGTCTAGAGACAGTGTGGTGAGAGCGGCCATGTTGATTGGTCTAGAGACAGTGTGGTGAGAGCGGCCATGCTGATTGGTCTAGAGACAGTGTGGTGAGAGCGGCCATGCTGATTGGTCTAGAGACAGTGTGGTGAGAGAGGCCATGATGATTGGTCTAGAGACAGTGTGGTGAGAGCGGCCATGCTGATTGGTCTAGAGACAGTGTGGTGAGAGCGGCCATGCTGATTGGTCTAGAGACAGTGTGGTGAGAGCGGCCACGCCGATTGGTCTAGAGACAGTGTGGTGAGAGCGGCCACGCCGATTGGTCTAGAGACAGTGTGGTGAGAGCGGCCATGCTGATTGGTCTAGAGACAGTGTGGTGAGAGCGGCCATGCAGATTGGTCTAGAGACAGTGTGGTGAGAGCGGCCATGCTGATTGGTCTAGAGACAGTGTGGTGAGAGCGGCCATGCTGATTGGTCTAGAGACAGTGTGGTGAGAGCGGCCATGCTGATTGGTCTACAGACAGTGTGGTGAGAGCGGCCATGCTGATTGGTCTAGAGACAGTGTGGTGAGAGAGGCCATGATGATTGGTCTAGAGACAGTGTGGTGAGAGCGGCCATGCTGATTGGTCTAGAGACAGTGTGGTGAGAGCGGCCATGCTGATTGGTCTAGAGACAGTGTGGTGAGAGCGGCCATGCTGATTGGTCTAGAGACAGTGTCACTGAGGAAAAGACAGGAAACAGAGATGTTTGTAGCAGAGATGAAGATGCTGAGGCTCTCTCTGGGAGTGACCAGGATCGAGAACCCGTTTTTACTTAATTAGAAATAAATTTTTATGTTTACTTTTTCATCCTGTGTTCCGCGCTTGGATTCTACCACACCCCTCGTTGGCACTTTGTGCCCACAATAACGACCCCCAATAACGACATCAGGAAGGTCGTGGGCTCGAGTCCCGGGTGGGGACGAGGCTTGGAACACTGTCCTTTCTGTGTGGAGTTTGCATGTTCTACCTGTGTCTGTGTGGGTTTCCTCCCACCCTCCAAAGACATGTGTGCTAGGTTGATTGGCCGCTACATGAGTGTGCGTGGATGGTTGTATGTGTGTGACCCCGCGACAGACTGGCAACCTGTTCAGGGTGTACCCTACCCCTCCCCTTACGGGATGGGCTCCAGCATCCCGGCGCCCCATAAGGGCTAGACGGATAGGAAGATGAGTCTGACATTTTCGTCATTTTTAAGCCAGATTTTTTGTGCTGGACGTTTTAAAGAATAAATTTTCTTTTTGGGACGAGAACGTTTGACGATGTCTGAAATCTAACAGCCAAATGAGGAGCTGTGATCCGGTCAAGATGTTCAGAGCGTGTGCCCGACTCACCCACTTCTTCTCTGTTCAGACATTTTCGCGCCACTTTCAGACATTTTTCTTTTTCACCCGCAGGTCAAGTAGGAGCTTTTAACCCGTCTAATTTTACCCACCGCTCCGCACTCTTACAGAAGCTTTGTTTTCCACTTACTCAAGTGTCAGAGCGTTATGATTCACCAGAGCACATGCATGGATGCCCACGTGCGGCTCTACAGTAGACGTGAGTGATGGCTAATAGTGGCGTGATAATGAGGAGCACGGGCGTTTTGGACATGGCATTCTTATGAGTGAATCTCATCCATTAGGAGACGGATCTCTTCTCCATCCGAGCACAAGTGTATTGCTTAATTGCTTCATTTCATCATGGGTAAAAAGCTTTAATTGGGTGACACGGGGAAAGATGGATCTGCTGCATTGAAGGTGGATCGGTGTGTATGTGTGTGTGTGTGTGTATGTGTGTGTTAAACCGGCCCATTAGGTTAACAAAGAAACAAGTTGCATAAAAATCCCTCCTCACACAGGAAGTGCGCTGGCCTTTATGGAGCTAATAGAGAGTAAAGCGCTGGCATGTGCGGTAAGGTGAGTGGCATGTGGGTGATGCTGAGCCCACACACACACACACACACACACACACACACACACACACACACACAGAGCGGAGATGGAACAGACAAACTAATGGACAGACTCTTCAACATTTTGTGGCTTCTAAGTGGAAAAAGGTCTGTATCTGCATCGGTTTTTAGATTCAGGAGCTTCAGGAAGGATGACTCAAATGTTTCTGTGAGCGGTTTGAAAAATATTTTAGTCTTGAAAAAAAACGAAGGGTGAAAAAGACTGACGATCACGAGCACATGTCTGACTGGAACATTTCAGTCTGTTAGTTTCTTCTTTTGGCATTTCCCTCCAGGAATCGCCACATCAAGTCAGTTTCTTCCATCTAACCCTATCTCCTGCATCCTCTTCGGTCACACCAACTATCTTCATGTCTTCCTTCACTGTATCCATGAACCTCCTCTTTGGTCTTCCTCTAGTCCTCTTTCCTGGTGGTTCCAAACCCAGCATCCTTCTTCTGATGTACTCTCTCTCTCTCCTCTGCACATGTCCAAACCATCTCAGTCTGGTCTCTCTGACTTTAAAACCTCTAACATGTGCTGTTCCTATGATCCTGTCCATCCTGGTCACTCCCAGAGAGATCCTCAGCATCTTCATCTCTGATACAAACATCTCTGTTTCCTGTCTTTTCCTCAGTGACACTGTCTCTAGACCAATCAGCATGGCCGCTGTCACCACATTGTCTCTAGACCAATCAGCATGGCTGCTCTCACCACACTGTCTCTAGACCAATCAGCATGGCCGCTCTCACCACACTGTCTCCAGACCAATCAGCATGGCCGCTCTCACCACACTGTCTCTAGACCAATCAGCATGGCCGCTCTCACCACACTGTCTCTAGACCAATCAGCATGGCCGCTCTCACCACACTGTCTCTAGACCAATCAGCATGGCCGCTCTCACCACGGTTTTCTACACTTTCTCTTTCATTCTAGCTGAAACTCTTCTATCACACATCACACCTGATGTTTTTCTCCATCCGTTCCAGCCTGCCTGCACACGCTTCTTCACCTCTCTTTTCAACACTCTCCATTGTTCTGGACTGTTGATCCTAGATACTTAAAATCTTCCACCTTCTTTATCTCTTCTCCCTGTAACCTCACTTTCTGTCTGTTAGTTTGATCATTGATATTTTTTCTTTGGATTGAATCTACTTTAATAATCACTGAAGGTAAATCTAAGTGCTGCAGTGTAAACACCTCGATGCCCCCTCGCCCCTATCCACCGGTGTCCCGGTCCGGTCGCACTATGTCCAACCTGGCAACCCAAAAGCTGGAGTATGGAATGGGTCCAGAAAGCCAGGCTGCAGTGAAGAACACCAAACTGGTCTCTCTGTATTTCACTGGGTCCGAGTGAGCGCCTCCAGTTCCTCAAGCGAGCAACCGGACGTTTCTATGGAAACCGTAAAAACACAGGAAGCACCTCCTCTAGACCGTCTCCTTCTCCTCAGCTCCCTCAGGACTGAACCAACTCCTCCAGGCACGACGGATGTGGCTCCGAGAGCCAGCAGCTGGTTACGCACGTCAACATGCATGTCAACATGTAATGCCCATGCATTATGTTTTACGTTTTTGTTAAACGTGTTTTTAAAGCTTACCTCATGCAGCCGAGGGTCTGACCACCAGGGTCCCTGTCGCCGGCTGCCGCCCATTTCCTCCTTCACCCGACCTCTATGGGCCTAGGTGGGTAGTGAGTCCGCTACCCACATGTCCCTTGTTTGGGTTGAGCCTGGTAAGGCCCCATGGGTAAAAGCCCGGCCACCAGGCGCTCGCTCTCATGCCCCACCCTACGGCCTGGCTCTACTAAGGGGCTCTGGTGTCCCGCGTCCAAACAAGGGAAACTTTACCCTGATTATTTTTTTCATTAGGGGTTTTTGAGCCGCTGTTTGTCTGGCCCCTTACCTAGGACTTGTTTGCTTTGGGTGACCCTACCAGGGGCATTAAGCCCCGGATAGCATGGCACCTCAGATCGTTGGGATCTGGTTAGGATGCCTACGGAATGATACATAACAATAGATATATTGTAAAGCTACAGATTGCATAGTTATGCTTTCGATTCCGTCGTCTTCCTCTTATCTGGGGCCGGGTCGCGGGTGTAACAGCCTCAGACGTGAAACCCAGGCTTCTCTCACCCCGGCTGCATCCTCCATCTCACCCAGGAGGATCCTGAGGTGTTCCCTGTCCAGATGTGAGATATAGTCTCTCCAGCAGGTCCAGGGGACCGGTGGGACGTACTCGAAACATCTCCCCAGCGAGATGCTCAGGAGGCATCTTGACCAGATGTCCAACCCATCCCATCTGGTTACTTTCAACTTGGAGGAGGAGCGGCTTGACACCGAGCTCCTCCCGGATGGCAGAGCTCCTCACCCAATCTCTAAATGAGAGCCCTTAATGCCACTTAAAGACATACTTTAAATTCTGTGGGCAGAGGTTTTAATGGGAACCCATCGCCATGCCAACAAATCTTATGTAGTTTTTGGCCGATTACACGTGTTAATATGACGCCATTTGATTTATCGGGCAGATCGACGTGATGCCAAGGTTTAAAGTTTGCACAGATGTCAGAAGGATCGCTCCGGATCTCTGTTTTATCAACAAAACGGCAGCTTTAAACATTAACTCAGAAAAACTGCAACTGTTTGTCAGAAAAAACGGGATGATTAAGTTTTTTATTGTCATTAGTGAAGCCGGGATGGCACACGATGGCAGAGGCTGGTGACGAACGCTCATTCACCACCTGGGCTCGGAGCAGCAGAGGTTCATCTTTTTCATCTTCAAACATTCGGAAAAATTAAAGACTGAACTTCAGCAGCTGCTGCTGATGAGAAACGTTTGAATCCAAGGACGAAACACGGATTATAAAGTCTTCACGTACCTTCATGGGCATCTTCACGTCATGGTGTTTAAACGGGCATCGATGGCATACAGTATGGTGACATTAGTTTGAATTGAAAAATACTTGGGCTGCACGGTGGTGCCGCGGTTGGCATGGTGACCCCTCACCAAGAAGGTCAGGGTTTGGGTTCCAGGTAGGGATGAAGCTTGAAACACTGGTCTTTCTGTGTGTAGTTTACATGTTCTACCCATACATGTGTGGGTTTTCTCTGGTTTCCTCCAAAAACATCCATGTTAGGTTGATTGTCTGCTGTGAAATTACCCTGAGGAATGAGTGTGTGTTGATGGTTGTGTGTGTCGCCCCGTGACAGACTGGCGACCTGGTTGGGGTGTACCCTGACCCGCTTTGGGAAACGAGCCATAAACTGTGAACAGGTGGAGATGTAGGACCCAGATGCAAAGCCAGTTTTAACCAGTTTGTTGGCGTTAATCAGGAGTTAGAGAAGAGGGGTACACGTGTGCAGAATGGAAGACGACAGTGAGGAGACCAGACACCAAGGAGGGATAGCCTCCGATGATCTGACACCAGAGTGATGGGAACCAGGGGTTAAATGACCAGGGGAAAGATGAGACACAGGTGGAGACATCAGGGAGAGACAGCTGGGATCTCTATGGAGCCTAGCTGATAGGACAGGATTAGAAGGGAGGAGGATCCTGACAGAAACACGACCACACAGTGACGGTCTGTGATGAAGTAAAACTCAATGTTAAATCAGATCAAATAGAAAAGGAATTCTTTTAAAAAGTTGAACTGAAACCGTGTCTTTTTTTTTTTTTTTTTTTTTGGAGAAACAAACATCGTACAGTGTTTACGTTTGGACTTCAGAGCTTTAAAACGACCAGATTAAAAACTCACCAAACTGTGTTTTTTTAAATCAGGGCTGGTTAAGATTTACAAACTCTGCTCCAGAAACGTGAATAAAACAGAGTGAAGTCTAAAGCTGAGTTTCTTTTTAAGGCCAGCAGGTGTTTCTGTTTGTGTCCACGTCAGCAGAATCATCACCGAACCTGCAGCAGGAACCAAACACAGTGTGTGGGAAAACTGTGTCAACGACAGAAACACGTTTTTATTCTAACATAGAATCTAAAAACAATAGAAAACTTCACTTCAAGTCAATCATTCCAGTCAAACATCACTGATCACCTGTAATGTCAAGCCTCTATTTCTATGATGTGATCAATTTGCTTTGATTGGGATCAATGAAGCATTAAAAAAGCTATATTTCTTAAGGAAAAAAAAGTCCACCTCATCCTGTACTCAGCAGGACTTCCCACGTGATGCTCATCCTGACGTGAAGCACGTCTCCACAGAACACCGGAATCAGAATGTTGGGAATGGAGGTGTAAGAGTGGGCGGAGCCTGTGGGAGTTATTATACCATGTAAAATGTGTCATCAGTGTAGCTGAAGCTCATTGGCTGTCACCTTAAAGGGTCAGAGATAGTGATAGAGATTGTTTTGAAATCACAGAATGATTCTTTTATTTATTTATTTGACCTTTATTTAACCAGGTTTAGGCTCATTGACATTAACAATCTCTTTTACAAGAATGACCAGGCCAACAGGCACCGGCCTCCAGGACACAACAAACATTTCAAATTAAAATACATTAAAAATATCACAATAAAACATTCAATCAAAACATTTACAACCACATCGACTATTCTCCAAGTCTATCAGTTGAGATTTAAAAGAGTTTAGAGAGACCAGCTCTCGCAGACACAGATGGTTCCAGTCATTTGAAAGGCTTTCTTCCTCATCTCAGTTCAAACTCTGGGCACTGACAAAAGATAGTGGTCCTGAGATCGTAGCCTGTAGCTGGCATTCTGTTTAAGTGTAATATGGGTCTGTAAATAACAAGATTCTGAGCTCCGCAGGGTCGTGGGTTCTCTCTCAGAGATAGGGTGAGGACCTCTGCCAGGTCGAGAGAAGACTGGTGATTCGGGCATCTGCCTCCTGAGCACCTCGCTTAGACACTTAGGGCACGTCCCACCAGAAGGAGAACCTGAGGCAGACCCTGGACCGTCTGGAGACACTATGTCTCACAGCTGGACAGGGAACACCTTGGGATACTTCTGGGAGAGATGGAGGATGCAGCCGGGGTGAGAGAAGCCTGGCTTTCCGTGTGAGGCTGTTGCCCCCGCGATCCGGCCCCGGATGAGCAGAAGACAAGGGAACTTTAGTTACGAATCCAAGGCAGAAGCATCACCAATAGAGGCCGTCGTAGTGAGACGTGGATCATGAGATGAGATTTTAAAGGATGTTTGAGTCACGATGTTTTGTTTTCCATCTCGGTTCTCTTTAACGTTGACTCTTTAAAGACGTGGATTTATGAAGGAAGCGAGAGGAGGAGGATGAGCGTCACACGGGGAGATGTCAGAAGATGTTAAACATTAACTTATGACCCGTCCGGATGAATGTCTCTGTGAAGTTACAGGAAAAAAACAGAGTGGAAGCACGACCCGGATCAGACTGGAAAACTACATTCACACTCAGAAAAACAACCGTTGTATTTTACATTAGTTTAAAAAAACGTTAAACAGAGGCTGCCTGCTGCGGTGCCACTGTTTTTTTGGCGTCTGGTCGTCCATTTTCGCATTTTTTCCACTTGGTTTCTGTCCCTCTTTGTTCTGTCTTTGGTCCCGTTCTGGAGATGTGATTTGTGTGCTTTTTGGACGTCATTTTGAACGCACTGTTTTGCTTCAGACGGCTGCTTTTAGGCTAGCTCTGCGTTATATTAGTCATGGAGTCGTCCCGCATTATTTACATGGACTCAACCAGCAGCTAGTTCTCAGAACCAGATCCACCGTGGCTGGAGGAGTCTATGCAGTCCAACAGAACTGAGAAGGAGACGATCAGAAAGGAGGTGCTTTGAGCCCAGTGTCCCTGTGGTTGTCATGGGTAACATCTGGTCGCTTGCTGGCAAGATGGAGGAACAGGGGACGCTCGTTCTGACCCAGCAGGAATGTGGAGGGGTCACTTGGTGTGCTTCATTGAAGCCCGACTCCGTGGACTCATTACGGACTATTTTTTAACTGTTGAGTTGCCAGATTTCCCACCGTATAAGCGGACCAGGAAGGTATCGAAATGCTAGCACCGCAGCATCAGATTTACCTTCAGATTAATGAAGTATTTTCAATTTAATTCATCTTCTGGAACAGCAAGGGAAGCCGGAGCCTATCCTGACTGAATCAGGAGAGAGGCAGGGTACACCCTGGACATGTTGCCAGTCTGTTACAGGGCCACAAACACACAACCATACACACACATGCTCATTCCAAGGGGCGATTTTATGGCGGTCAATCAACCGAACGTGCATGTTTTTGGACGGTGGGTGGACATTGGAGAAAACACACGCATACATGAGGAGAACATGCAAACTACACACAGAAAAGAAAGTGTATCAAGCCTTGTCCCCTCCTGGGACTTAAACCCTGGGCAAAATCCGACCATCCACAGATAAAACGGCAGAAAATGTAACACATGAACCACATTGATTCAACATTCTTTTTACATCCCAGTAGATTAAAAACCAGTCGTCTCAAACAGGTTCACTCACAGTTAATCAGACCTGATGAATCGATCAGAACAGAAATAAAATGTGTTCTAAATAAAGTGTTTTTATCTGGTTCCTGTTTGACGGGTGTGTGATATCAATATTACAGTGTGTAATTACACACACACTACATGATGGAGACTAAATCTGACACCTGCTCTGCTGAACTTGGCAGAACAACGCCAGGTGCTCTCTGTCTTTCTTTCTCTTCATCTCAACCTCCTTTCTGGTGTTTGTGAGTGGGAAACAGCGTGTGTGCGTTGCAGCGTGTCCCAGCGGTGCCTCGCACAGGTTTTGCCCACAAGCTAGCGACCTATTTTCCTCAGCGTTAAACCAAGTAGAGACATGAAACAGAGAGAAACAGAGCAAGAAGAAGAGGAAGGAGTGTGCGGATCAGTTCCTCTGCTTTTATTCAGACCTGTGGATTAATTACCCCGTACTAAAACCCGATCCCGTGCTGTGAACGAGACACTTTGGCATCACCCTGATCAATAATGCATTTTTCTGTCTCTCCATTTAATTTGCACACGGGGCCCACAAGCTGGCAACGGCATCTCTGCAGAAAAGTGCATGAGATACCTGATCGCTAAAGTGCAACACTTAAACCTTCCCTCCTCCTCTCTGTTGTTCAAACTGTGTGTGGATACGGACGCTAACATGCTGCAGGCTTTCTGCAGACGTTCTGCTGACAATACAACCAAAAAGATGGAGTTTGTGACGTTTTCAAAAAGCTTTTTCTTGGTGTTGTTATGCGTCTGCCCGTTAATCACCAGGTAGGTCCTCTGTGTGGGATTCTTGTACATTTTCAGTTGGAATGAAGTTGATCTTAATATCAGGGCATAAAATTGCGATTTAATTTTGGGTGGAGTACCCCCTGGAAATCGACAGATGGATGGGTGCAGGGTCCGCAATGATCAGGACGCAAAATCAGTCTGAGCCTAAAAGTACAGCTCTCGATTAACCGTCGATCTATGTTCCTACCATCACCATGGTAACCAGGATCTATGTTCCTACCCTCACCATGGTAACCAGGATCTACGTTCCTAACCTCGCCATGGTAACCAGGATCTACGTTCCTACCCTCACCATGGTAACCAGGATCTACATTCCTACTCTCACCATGGTAACCAGGATCTACGTTCCTACCCTCACCAACCATGGTAACCAGGATCTACGTTCCTAACCTCGCCATGGTAACCAGGATCTACGTTCCTACCCTCACCATGGTAACCAGGATCTACGTTCCTACTCTCACCATGGTAACCAGGATCTACGTTCCTACCATCACCATGGTAACCAGGATCTACGTTCCTATCCTCACCATGGTAACCAGGATCTACGTTCCTACCCTCACCATGGTAACCAGGATCTACATTCCTACCCTCACCATGGTAACCAGGATCTACGTTCCTACCCTCACCAACCATGGTAACCAGGATCTACGTTCCTACCCTCACCATGGTAACCAGGATCTACTTTCCTACCCTTACCATGGTAACCAGGATCTACATTCCTACCCTCACCATGGTAACCAGGATCTACGTTCCTACCCTCACCAACCATGGTAACCAGGATCTACGTTCCCACCCTCACCATGGTAACCAGGATCTACGTTCCTACCCTCACCATGGTAACCAGGATCTACGTTCCTACCCTCACCATGGTAACCAGCTATGGTTGGTGTATGTTTTACTGCTGTTTTACTTTTCACTCCAATAACATAAACATATAAGCAGTAACCATGGAAACAATCTCATAATAACATTGAAATTTCACTAAATAAAAGATATCTCTGACCTGCCATTTTTAAGCTAAATCAATATACACTAGATCTTAAAAGAATTAAAAATGCCCTCTGTAAAACAATTTTAATGTAAACATTGGATCACATCCCATAAATCAGTTTAACTTGATCCTCTTTTTATTTCCTAAAGAGTTAAACTCGTCTCTGAACATGTGGTTCAGTTAAACATAACCACAGATTTATTTCTGTTCATTTCGTTCCACGTCCTTCTCTCTTGTTTTTCCTCCGTTGCTGGAAATTGAAAATCTTTCCGTGGTGGGACAAAGTTGAAAATGATCGTAACTTCAAAGAGTTCGGTTAATTTTGTGTGTATAGTCGAGATCGCAAAATTGCGAAATCCTGGAGGAACTGGGACAAGCAATAGCTGGTGGTATGACTTTGGGACTCTTTGTCATCCATGAGGAAACTATCACTGGTTTACTGTGAGCCGAGATTTTCGTGAAGCTGAACATTTGGAGTAGAGGTTTCAGTCACTCAGACAGTCAGTCAGTCATCTTCTCATCCGTCTGTCCCTTTTGTGGTTGTGGGGGGTGCCGGAGCCCATCCCGGCTGATTTAAGGTGAAGCAGTAGAGGTTTCAATTATGCTTCAGAGTCCGGTACCATCCTGAACAATCCAACACTTCACCTCCACTAATAATCAAAATATAGAAACAGAAGTATATTTATTCATCTCTCACTGGGGAAATTCATGTGCTGCATTACACCGCAGCAGGCAGCCAGGACGGTGCCAACGGTGGGAGAAACGGGGGGTTAAGTGTCTTCTCTAAGCACACCTAGACATGAGCTCAATGGGATTTGATCCCGCGAACTTCCGATACGTGTATTTATGATAAATATGGCAAAACAAATCTGTATTTTACACCTCTAAATGTATCGACGTTTCTAAGTGGAACATTAATAATAAACATTTAAAGTATTTGTTGTGTTTTTATTGTTTTGATGAGTTACTTTTAGAATATTGCACGTGTTTAACCAGCCTGTCATAATCAGGCATTAGATATTATCTCTTTAAAATCAAGATATTTCTCTTCATTTTGTCTCAATCATAATTTTTAATGGAATAAATTTACACAAATCAAAAGATGTCAAATTTTAAAGCTGCCTAACCACGGACTGAATGAGAAATGAGTCCCAATCTGAGCAGGTTTAAGACAGGAGGTCGCAGTAAGTGTTGTGTGGTTTTGGTTTTTTTGTGACTCATCTCTTCGTATTGACAGGTGTGGGGATAAGTGTCTTCCCTGTTAGCATCTGTGAGAGAGGCGGGGGCCGTCTCTGACATCCATTGAGAAAATCTAAGTATAAATAATAAATATGGCTCCTCTTGCAGCCGGAGAACAGTCTTTTAATTGGTGTACTTTAACAGCTGACAGATGTTCTGCACATCATGACCAATTATACACATTATGTGTCCTTCATCCACTTCCTTTTATTTCCAGGTCGGGGTTCACGCGTCCACAGGTATATAATTAACTGTCACAACATCAGAAATAATCATGTATGTAAACATGTAAACATGCATCTGATTAACGATTTGAGACAAAATGCTGATTAAAAAAAAAAAGCAGATCAACGATTGATTGGTTGCTTTTTGTAAACAATTGTTTGTTTTGTGAGGGCAGGAACGTAGATCCTGGTTACCATGGTGAGGGTAGGAACGTAGATCCTGGTTACCATGGTGAGGGTAGGAACATAGATTCTGGTTACCATGGTGAGGGTAGGAATGTAGATCCTGTTTACCATGGTGAGGGTAGGAATGTAGATCCTGGTTACCATGATGAGGGTAGGAACGTAGATTCTGGTTACCATGGTGAGGGTAGGAAC
This sequence comes from Neostethus bicornis, assembly GCA_902685375.1. Classification (NCBI taxonomy): domain Eukaryota; kingdom Metazoa; phylum Chordata; class Actinopteri; order Atheriniformes; family Phallostethidae; genus Neostethus; species Neostethus bicornis. Next base: position 13,839,100 of record CACRXE010000076.1, read on the forward strand.
ATAGATTCTGGTTACCATGGTGAGGGTAGGAATGTAGATCCTGGTTACCATGGTGAGGGTAGGAATGTAGATCCTGGTTACCATGGTGAGGGTAGGAACATAGATTCTGGTTACCATGGTGAGGGTAGGAATGTAGATCCTATTTACCATGGTGAGGGTAGGAACGTAGATCCTGGTTACCATGGTGAGGGTAGGAACATAGATTCTGGTTACCATGGTGAGGGTAGGAATGTAGATCCTGTTTACCATGGTGAGGGTAGGAATGTAGATCCTGGTTACCATGGTGAGGGTAGGAACATAGATTCTGGTTACCATGGTGAGGGTAGGAATGTAGATCCTGTTTACCATGGTGAGGGTAGGAATGTAGATCCTGGTTGCCATGATGAGGGTAGGAACGTAGGTCCTTGTTACCATGGTGAGGGTAGAAACGTAGATCCTGGTTACCATGGTGAGGGTAGGAACGAGGATCCTGGTTACCATGGTGAGGGTAGGAACATAGATCCTGGTTACCATGGTGAGGGTAGGAACGTAGATCCTGGTTACCATGGTGAAGGTAGGAACGTAGATCCTGGTTACCACGGTGAGGGTAGGAACGTAGATCCTGGTTACCATGGTGAGGGTAGGAACGTAGATCCTGGTTACCATGGTGAGGGTAGGATAGATCCTGGTTGCCATGATGAGGGTAGGAACGTAGGTCCTGGTTACCATGGTGAGGGTAGAAACGTAGATCCTGGTTACCATGGTGAGGGTAGAAACGTAGATCCTGGTTACCATGGTGAGGGTAGAAACATAGATCCTGGTTACCATGGTGAGGGTAGGAACGTAGATCCTGGTTACCATGGTGAAGGTAAGAACGTAGATCCTGGTTACCACGGTGAGGGTAGGAACGTAGATCCTGGTTACCATGGTGAGGGTAGGAACGTAGATCCTGGTTACCATGGTGAGGGTAGGAACGTAGATCCTGGTTACCATGGTGAGGGTAGGAACGAGGATCCTGGTTACCATGGTGAGGGTAGGAACATAGATCCTGGTTACCATGGTGAGGGTAGGAACGAGGATCCTGGTTACCATGGTGAGGGTAGGAACATAGATCCTGGTTACCATGGTGAGGGTAGGAACGTAGATCCTGGTTACCATGGTGAAGGTAGGAACGTAGATCCTGGTTACCATGGCGAGGGTAAGAACGTAGATCCTGGTTACCACGGTGAGGGTAGGAACGTAGATCCTGGTTACCATGGTGAGGGTAGGAACGTAGATCCTGGTTACCATGGTGAGGGTAGGAACGTAGATCCTGGTTACCATGGTGAGGGTAGGAACGTAGATCCTGGTTACCATGGTGAAGGTAGGAACGTAGATCCTGGTTACCATGGCGAGGGTAAGAACGTAGATCCTGGTTACCACGGTGAGGGTAGGAACGTAGATCCTGGTTACCATGGTGAGGGTAGGAACGTAGATCCTGGTTACCATGGTGAGGGTAGGAACGTAGATCCTGGTTACCATGGTGAGGGTAGGAACGTAGATCCTGGTTACCATGGCGAGGGTAAGAACGTAGATCCTGGTTACCATGGTGAGGGTAAGAACGTAGATCCTGGTTACCACGGTGAGGGTAGGAACGTAGATCCTGGTTACCATGGTGAGGGTAGGAACGTAGATCCTGGTTACCATGGTGAGGGTAGGAACGTAGATCCTGGTTACCATGGTGAGGGTAGGAACGAGGATCCTGGTTTAAGAAAATGGAGTCAGTGCCATGTTTTATATTTTCTTACATCAGGATATTTGTTTTATCGGTTTTTTTTTAACAAGCCGTTCGTTTCATCCACTGAAGGCTTGAAGTCGGTCGTGTTTTTCCAGCTGGTAACCATTTTGTTTTTATCACCACACCACTGACCTCTGCAGCAGAGCACGGCTGGTTTCTTTTTTTATTCTCAGACCTTATACAATCATTCATTATTTCTTCTCCTCGACGTCCTGTTTTTTTTTCAGCTGCGGTTGCTTTTTGTCGAGCTGTGTTTGCGTGTGTGTGTTCGGTGTGTGTCTGTCCGAGTGCTCCGGTTTCCTCTTACGGTCCAAAGACAAACATGTTAGGTTAATTGGTCACTAAATGGCTTCTCCGAGTGAGTGTGAGTGGTTGTTTGTCTCCCTTTGCTGGCCCTGCGGTAGACGGACGACCTGTCTGGAGTGTACCCCGCTAATTGGTGGGAGAGACTCCTGCTTCCCTGACACACTCTGCTGGAATAAGTGATGTAGAAAATAAATGGATGGTCTTCTAGGTAATTTCACTCTTATTAATTTCATCCCAGAGGCCGGGTTTTATTTTCTGGGCGTCTGTTTGGTGTCATGTGATGTTGCTTTGATGTCTAATGTGAAAATTTTATAGTTTTTGGTGGATTTAGCATAAAATACACAAACGTACATTTTATCTTTTTGCTCGTTTGCAGATGTTTGTTGCCATTTTAATGAATTTTCAGGCACATTTACATTTAAAACAACATGGCTGAAATCCTGCTGTGCTTTTTCTGGGGTAATAGTTCTTTCTACTGGCTAATGTAAGTAAACAGGAAGTCTGTTGTGTAGGAGAGGGAATGAGGAGGATCCAAATGCAGGTTTAACAGTTTATTAAGTGTTGAACAAAGGAATCCACAGCAGAGAGATAACGGCTTCAGGCAGTGCTGGATGGCCAAGAGGAAGGGCTGAAGGTTCCACTAGAATCGTTGAAGACCTGACAGAGACTGTGGGTGACACCAGGTCTTTTATAGCCACCGGTAAGTCTGTGCAGCTGGGAGCAATCAGCCAATCCTCCCGTTAGAAGCCATCCCAGCACCTGTGAGTTTTGGGGGAGAAAAAAAAACAAACAAGCAGGCCTAAAAGGCCTCACACCACAGTACCCCCCCCTCTACGGGCGCCACCTGGCGGACCACCAGGCCTGTCCGGAAAGCGTCGGTGAAAGTCCCGGACCAAGCCAGGGTCCAGGATCGCTGAACGGGGCACCCAGCACCGTTCCTCCGGGCCATAACCCTCCCAGTCCACGAGGTACTGTAGACCCCGACCTCGGCGACGAACATCCAAAAGACGGTTGACCGTGTATGCATCCGAGCCGTCGACAAGGCGAGGAGGTGGAGGGGGAGCAGAAGGAGGCTGGAGGGGACTGGTAGAAACCGGTTTGATCTGAGAGACGTGGAACACAGGATGTACCTTCATGGAAGAGGGCAGGGCGAGCTTTACCGAGACCGGGTTGACCAGCCGCAGGATCCGGAAAGGGCCAATGAAGCGGGGTGAAAGCTTGCGAGACTCTGCCCTGAGGGGAATGTTCCTGGTAGACAGAAGGACAGACTGACCAACCTGATATGCTGGGGCTGGCTGACGGTGGCGATTAGCTTGGCGCCGAGCCCGGCCGCAGGCCTGTTGGAGGGCCCTCCTAGTTTTCCTCCAGATCCGACGACACCGTCTGATATGGAGCTGCACCGAAGGGACGGCCAGCTCCTGTTCCTGATCCGGGAACAATGGGGGTTGGTAACCCAGAGAAGCCTCGAACGGGGACAATCCTGTGGAGGAACTAACTTGGGAATTATGGGCATACTCAATCCACGGGAGATGAGACGACCACGTGGACTGGGCAGAGGCCAACACGCACCGTAATGTGGATTCCAGGTGTTGGTTAGCCCGCTCCGACTGGCCGTTGGATTGGGGGTGGAAGCCAGATGACAAGCTGACGGAAGCCCCCAGCGCCTTACAGAAGGACTTCCAAACAGCTGATGTGAATTGCGGACCCCGGTCAGAGAGTATGTCCAGAGGGATACCATGCAGACGGAACACATGGGTCACCATGAGCTGGGCAGTCTCCAAGGCTGAAGGGAGTTTAGGAAGAGGCACCAGATGTACAGCTTTGGAGAATCGGTCCACAATCGTGACCACAACAGTGTTACCTTCTGAGGGAGGGAGTCCGGTCACAAAGTCCAGTGCGATATGGGACCAGGGACGACTGGGAACCGGTAGGGGATGGAGCAGCCCCGCAGGAGGACGATGAGGGACCTTGCCCCGGGAACAGGCAGAACAGGCAGCGACAAAATTCCTAGTGTCTGCCTCCATCGTTGGCCACCAGAACCGCCGCTGAAGAAGCGCCATTGTACGGCGAATCCCAGGGTGACAGGACCACCGGGATGCATGTGCCCATAGGAGAACCTGGGAGCGGGCAGAGGATGGCACATACGAACGGTTAGCTGGGCCAGTACCTGGGTCCGGATCATGCTGCAGACCATCCCTTATTGCAGTCTCGATCTCCCAAGTGATTGCCCCAATGACGCAGGAGGGGGGTAGAATGGGCTCCGGCTCCGATCTGGACTGATGACCATCATGCAGGCGGGAGAGGGCATCAGGTTTGGTATTTTTATATCGTTTCTCTCTTTGACGATTGTCTAACTGTATTGCCAGCGAAATGAGTTCCTCCAATGTGGATGGGGTCCCCCTGCCAGCTAGCTCATCCTTCAGAGGATCATTCAGGGCATTTAGGAACACCCCTCTTAGTGCCTTCTGTCCCCAGCCAGCCTCTACTGCTAGGGTCCGGAATGAGATGGAGAACTCCGCCACAGATAGAGTTCCCTGGGAAAGGTGGAGTAGACGCTGGGAGGCATTTCCAGCCCGGTCCGGCACCTCGAACATGGTTCTGAATAAACTCAGAAAATCAGATGTTGAGCGATCAGCCAGGGGGGCTGCCGCGTCTTCGGCCTCGGCCCACTCCAGTGCCCTGCCCCGAAGAAGACCCACAATGTACAAATTCTTAACTTTGTCTGATTCGAAGGTCCTAGAAGGTCGAAGGTCTTAGAGCAAAGACATTTGAACACTGCAAGAGGAACCCACGACATTTCCCCAGGGTTCCATGGAAAGGTTCCGGGTCCGTAATATGGTGGTCCATGAGTGGGCTGGGCATAGCTGAAGGAGGTGCCGAGGCTGTGGACAGAAAAAGAGAACTTAGATTATTTACTTTGTCTGTTAAAGCCTGTAACTGTGTTTTTAATTGAGTATTTTCGTCCATAAGGGCCTTTATGGCCTGTTGTTGTTGTCCCAGGAATGTAGATCCTGGTTACCATGGTGAGGATAAGAACGTAGATCCTGGTTACCATGGTGAGGGTAGGAACGTAGATCCTGGTTACCATGGTGAGGGTAGGAACGTAGATCCTGGTTACCATGGTGAGGGTAGGATCGTAGATCCTGGATACCATCGTAGATCCTGGTTACCATGGTGAGGGTAGGAACCTAGATCCTGGTTACCACGGTGAGGGTAGGAACGTAGATCCTGGTTACCATGGTGAGGGTAGGAACGTAGATCCTGGTTACCATGGTGAGGGTAGGAACGTAGATCCTGGTTACCATGGTGAGGGTAGGAACGTAGATCCTGGTTACTATGGTGAGGGTAGGAACGTAGATCAGATTTCAAATCGAGAGCATTGTTTTTGGGCTCAGCTCTTTCTTCACCACGACGGACCGATGTTCTCACTGTTTACACAAAGCCCTGCTTTTCAGGACGCTCTGCCAACGAGGCACGTCTTTGACTCCACGCGCCACCACGAACAAATAAACTCTGATCCCCGCCTGGAGTGTTTCAGCACTTCATCTCACTTATGAATATGATTTAATCTTGTATTATTTTCACTGGTGTTTTTTTTGCACAAGCTTAAATTGAACGGCTCATTAAATCATAATTAACCTTATGACACCATCTGCGTTCAAATAATACAACAGAGGAAATGGAGGGAAATTGACGTGAAGACTTTCTCTTCATGCATCTCTAAACTGTTGTAATGAAACAGGCTTCTATGGTCATATAGCTGGGGGTGCGGGGAGGGGGCGGGTCAGTTTGCAAAGCACATTTGTGATGTTTCGACGAATTTAAATGATGAAATCAGCTGTTCCGTTCATGTTTTTATAAACTCAGGTTGACGTGTTTGCGTCAGTGCTTCAGTAAGACATTTATGAATCCAAAGTCCATCAAGCCGCTCCATTCTTCCCCCAGTCGTATACAAGACCCCATTTTTGAGGACGAAGACTATGGTCTCGGGTTTGGAGGTGATGATTTCCAGATTTGACAGATGCATTGGTGCAGCGTCTGCAATAATTCGTACACTGCATCAGTCCGTCGTGGTGAAAAATTGGTGAGCTGAAAAGCAATGCTTTGGATTTACTGGTCGATCTACATTCCTACCCTCACCATGGTAACCAGGATTTACATTCCTACCCTCACCATGGTAACCAGGATCTACATTCCTACCCTCACCATGGTAACCAGGATTTACATTCCTACCCTCACCATGGTAACCAGGATCTACGTTCCTACCCTCACCATGGTAACTAGGATCTACGTTCCTACCCTCACCATGGTAACCAGGATCTACGTTCCTACCCTCACCATGGTAACCAGGATTTACATTCCTACCCTCACCATGGTAACCAGGACCTACGTTCCTACCCTCACCGTGGTAACCAGGATCTACGTTCCTACCCTCACCATGGTAACCAGGATCTACGTTCCTACCCTCACCATGGTAACCAGGACCTACGTTCCTACCCTCACCATGGTAACCAGGATCTATGTTCCTACCCTCACCATGGTAACCAGGATCTACGTTCCTAACCCCACCATGGTAACCAGGATCTACGTTCCTACCCTCACCATGGTAACCAGGACCTACATTCCTACCCTCACCATGGTAACCAGGATCTACGTTCCTACCCTCACCATGGTAACCAAGCTCTACGTTCCTTCCCTCACCATGGTAACCAAACTCTACGTTCCTACCCTCACCATGGTAACCAGGATCTACTTTCCTACCCTCACCATGATAACCAGGATCTACGTTCCTACCCTCACCATGGATGAGATTAGCCTGGGTTTTTACCATCCGAGGCTGTTGCCCCCACGACGGAAGACGATGGAACAGAAATATTTGCCAAATGACTGAAGGCATTCTAATGAACTAGCCCACAGTTAGTCAGTACTGACTGTAGATGAACTGAATAAATTGTCCCTGTCGTTAAAACCAATAGTCAGTGTTATAAAATATAAAACCTTCCAGATGACTGATCAGATCCGTTCCACACAGACTTCAACCCTTCATTATAAACAGTTTGTTATACAGCGTTTGTTTTATTTTTCGACCCTTTTCCAAAGACTCGTTTCTGTTTGTGAAAATGATAGTGAATGATTTACAACGTTATGAATCACTACGTTCACAATGATTTGAAACAAACTTTCCACAGTTTAACTAAAGGCAGCGTTTTAAAGTATATTTGAACTGACATTTCCTTTAAGAGTGAACACATTAACCCTCCCACACAGCAGCGAGGTGTTTAAAATAACCATGTGAATCACAGCGTTCTCTGAAAATCCACTGATCAGCAGTCAATGCCGACGGACTAACCGCTTTTATCTCACTGGAAAACATTTACCTGTGTGATTTAAAGAGTCCCCTTAGCAGAGACGGTGTAAAGCCGGGGTGTGGGGTCTGAGCTGCAGAGCAAGTGATGAGTTTAATTAGGACCGGGTTCCACTTCCTCCGTTTAGAATGTAAGGTTAAAGAGCGAGACGGAGGAAGAAGGTTTTACTTTCTTCACTGTGTGAGACTCCTGTTTGATAATCAAGGCAAACTTAGACTGTGAAACTGGAGACCGAATAAAGCTGGTCAAATACTGTGGATTCAGAAGAACCTCCACCCACACTGTGAGACTGAATCACCTACGATCTGAACCTGAGGATACGGACACAGTCTGCTGTGAGTGAACCACTCATAATATACCAGCAAAATTAAACAGAGCTACTTCTGTAGGTGTCGAGCTGGTCCTCCTCCAGGTCGAGAGGAACCAGATGGGGTGGTTTTGGGATCAGGTCAGGATCCCACAGAGCACCTATCGGGGGAAGTGTTTCAGGCACGTCCCACCGGGAGGAGACCTTCTTTTCTCTTCACTGAAGAAAAGTAGTCTAAAGGGAACCAAAAAGAAGTTCTATGTATTTAATGAAGGAGGACATGAAGGTTGCTGATGGAGGAACCCATGGATCAAACTGACTTGATGTGGCACTACGCAGGAGGACCTGGGCTGATATGAGAGTAGGAATACATGCCAACCCTGCAGTGGCATGTTTTCATACTTCTGATAAATATGAAACATTTTATTTGACTTTTACTGATAATTTAAAGATTAAACTCAAATGAAAAAGTTAGTGTGAAATTTAAAAAAGTTAGTTTCTTTAAAACCCTTAGAGATGAATGTTGGTCAGACTGGTCAGGTAAACCCTGAGCAGGTGGCATGTTCTTACCCTGATATGACTTCAGGTAAAGCTCTGGATTTTACACTCAGGACAGGAATCATCTGCTGCAGCATGAGGATGAACGTTTACCTCAAACAGCTTCTGAGGAGAAGATTTAAAACCTTTAGGAATTCTTCTCCTTTCAGCATTTCCCTCCAAGGGTGCCACAGCTAGTCAGTCTCTTCCATCTAACCCTATCTCCTGCATCCTCTTCGGTCACACCAACTATCTTCATGTCTTCACTGTATCCATGAACAGTGAAGGTGTGATTTATAACCTCGATGAATACCATGATTAAAATAACGTACAATCAGACCTCATTAACATGCGTGATCAATAAAGTCGGGTAAATGTTTCTTTTTAAAGATTATTTAGAAACAATTTCACTCATAAAAACTTATGAATGATATTTTTGTCCGTGTTTCAACCTTATCTTATTGTTTTTAGAAGACGTTTGTATTGTTTAGTTAAGAAAAAAAAACAATGATTAAGAAACATTTATGACAGAATTTGCCAGAGGTTCTGTTCCATTCCACCGTCTTCCGCTTATCTGGGGCCGGATCACGGAGACAAAAGCCTGAGACGTGACGCCCGAGCTTCTCTCACTCTGGAGGATCCCAAGTCGCCAGCCACCTGTGAGAAATAGTCTCTCCAGCAGGTCCGGAGTCTGCCTCTTGGTCTCCTCCCGTTGGGACGTGCCCAAAACACCTCACCAGCGAGGTGCTCGGGAGGCATCCTGACCAGATGCCCAAACAACCTCATCTTGCTTCTGTCGACCTGGTGGAGGAGTGGCTCGACACCGAGCTCCTCCCGGATGGCAGAGCTCCTCACCCAATCTCTGAGTGAGAGACCCGCTACCTTGTGGAGGAAGCTCATTTCGGTCGCTTGTATCCACGATTTCATTCTTTCAGTCACCACCCACAGTTGGTTACCATGGTGAGGGTAGAAACATAGATCCTGGTTACCACGGTGAGGGTAGGAACATAGATCCTGGTTACCACGGTGAGGGTAGGAACATAGATCCTGGTTACCACGGTGAGGGTAGGAACATAGATCCTGGTTACCACGCTGAGGGTAGGAATGTAGATCCTGGTTACCATGGTGAGGGTAGGAACGTAGATCCTGGTCACCATGGTGAGGGTAGGAATGTAGATCCTGGTTACCATGGTGAGGGTAGGAATGTAGATCCTGGTTACCATGGTGAGGGTAGTAACGTAGATCCTGGTTACCATGGTGAGGGTAGGAACGTAGATCCTGGTTACCATGGTGAGGGTAGGAACGTAGATCCTGGTTACCATGGTGAGGGTAGGAACGTAGATCCTGGTTACCATGGTGAGGGTAGGAACGTAGATCCTGGTTACCATGGTGAGGGTTTTTTTACCCCGTGCTGTGGGACATGTAACTTGTAGGAGAATCACTCATTTGATTTTCTTCTGGGTGTCCTAATCGGTTTGTGTGAATGATGGGGTGTGAAAATGTGTCCTGCCTGGTCTGGAACGTGCAGCACGATATTGTTTCTGATCGTTTACACCTGGTCTCCTGTGGAAACGACGTTTCAGTGGGTGGAGACGTGCTAAAACAACACGTTCAGCGTCACACATAAAGCAAATGAAGCTTCTCTGTTCATTGGCACTTCCTCAGGCTTTGGAATGAGGAGTCTGGGAGGGGGTCCCCGGCACGGCTCATTGTTCACTATGAACTCAGATCGCTCTGCGTTGTGTGTGTGTGTGTGTCTGGTGACAGATTGATGACAGACCTCACAGATAGGAGCCGTTTCATGGATAAACAACCCCTCCGATCCGGGAACCTAAAGAGCATGTTAACATTTCAAATAAGGCGTGAATATTTGGTTTCTTGTGTTGATGGTTTTGCAGGCAGCGTGTTCCACGGTGACGTTTACTCCTGCTGTACCCCTTAAAGGACCTGATGAGATTTGTACATGTAAGGAAACCTGCATTACTGCAGAGTGTGCTGGAGAAGGATTTATCTGTATCCCTGGGTTTCCTGACTTTTTGTACTTGAGGTGTTTTCTTTAACCCCGTTAGACACGTTGCTTTCAAGCTTTAAGTCAGACAAGCTTTGATGTTTTGAATGAAGAAGGTCAGCCAATCAGAACGAAGCTTCTTCTACCGGCCTGAAAAAAACATGTGGATCACAAACTGCTGGTGATTAAATTTTATTCATTAATATTAATAAAAATGTTTCAAAATGTTCCTTTTTTTTATGTTTTTTCTAAAAGCTGCTTCCAAATGTGGGTTTTTGCTTTAATAAATTTGACCAATCACGTTTCAGAAAGTTTCGTTGCCAGATTAGGAGAGCTTATTTGTTTATTTATTTAAGGTTAGATGGTGGTTTGCACAGTGGCCTCACAGCAAGATGGTCAGGGTTTGAGTCTTGGGTGGCACAAGGCTTGGAAAACTTGTCTTTCTGTGTGTAGTTTGCATGTTCTCCCTGTGTATGTGTGGGTTTCCTCCAAAAACATACATGTTATTTATTTATTTTTTTACATACTCTCTTGATCCCTCAACGGGAAAATTTGTGTTCTGCACTACACCGCAGCAGGCGATGTCAATGGTGGGAGAAACGGGGGTTAGGTGTCTTCTCCAAGGACCCTAGGTGTGAACTCAGTGGGAATCGAACCCACAAACTTCCAGTTAGCTTCCAGTTCGAGGACGAATGCTCTATCACTGAGCCTCCGTCTCCCCCAAAGATTAAATGACCGCTATGAAAAAAATTACCCCTAGAAATGAGTGTGTGTGTGTGTGTGTGTGTGTGGCCCAGTGAGAGACTACTGACCTTTTCGGGGTGTAGAGAACAGAGATGAACACAAGCATCCGTTTTCCATGTTTGTAGTTCTGTATCTAACCATGCTATACGGTCCATGTTGAGAATTTAAGGACAGTGTTTAGAAAGTTCATTCAGGAAAAGTTTGTTTTTACGCAGTGTTTTCTGAACGAGACTGACTGTTCAGGTGCTTTAGGATGGCTCAGTGTGTAGGGTGACCATCCTGTAACCGGAGCATTGCCGGTTTGATCCCCCTGCAGGTGTTCATGCCAAGGAGTCCTTGAGCAAGACACTGAACCCCCAATAGCTCCTGATGGTGGTTAGCACCTTGCATGGCAGCATCCCCATCAGGTATGAATGTGTGTGTGTGAATGGGTGAATGTGAGATACACTGTAAAGTGCTTTGAGTGTTGGCACAAGAGGAAAAGCAGTGGATAAGTAGAGTACATTTACCATGACATACGTCACGTTTAGTCGCCACCAGACAAGAACGATTGGTTAAATAAAAAGTACCCACATACCATGGAGCAAGTGGACCCCAATGATGTGAGGTCAGACTGTTTCAATGGAGACAAAGACCAGTCTGATGGTCCATGATGTGCTCCAGTTTTCTTCTGTATTCCTAAACCATTGATTTTGTTTTCCACCACACCCACATTGCTACATAATAAAGAAGTGTTTTAGAGCACGCACTCTGCTCATGCTCAGTTCCAACGGGATGGAACGATCATATGAACATACCCCAAAAATAAGAATCTTAAAGAACAGGCGCTAGTTCTGCTAAGTTAATAAATACTAAACAAAAATCACAACATTCCTGCCTTCATTAACAGGTTTTTATGTTCCGTTCCATCATCCTCTGCTTTTCCGGGGCCGGATCGCGGGGGGAACAGCCTCAGACGGGAAACACAGGCTTCTCTTACTTCAGGAGGAGACCCAGAGGCAGACCCCAAACCTACTGGAGAGACTATGTCTCACAGCTGGACAGGGAACACCTCGGAATCCTCCCGGATGAGCTGGAGGGTTCAGCCATTTCTGTGTGTTTTGTCATTGGTTCTTCACTGCTTCAAATGCTTCATTTCACTGTCCTCACATCAGCTTCTGTCCCCACGTCTCCTCTCGTCCCTACACCTAACCATTTGGCAGATTCTGACTTTGCTTAGAGGTAAAATCCACACTCTGCCATGTTTTTTTAGGTGGCTCATTCCATGTAAAAGTTGGCGTACACATCTGGGCGTCTAACGTAAGCAAACTTTGTAAATGTGTTCGGGAGGAGCAGCGGTATCGACAGACTCTCAGTCTAATGGCTCGTAATGGGAATTCTTTGCACAATCTGACCCGAGCAGATAAAATCCTCCCCATCTGCACTGCTAATTAGCCACTTCCTTCCTCATTAGCATAAGTAGCTCTAACATTAGGGAGACTAAATAGACTGTGGCTACGGCCAGAGCATCAATTATTTACTGCTAACTTCAGTTTCCCTTTAACATCTGACCCCTGGAAGTGACACAGAAATAAACATGGATGTGTTCTAATGTCTGCAGTGTTCGTGTCAGTGTCGCTGCGTGTCGCTGCGTGGGATTATTGAGGATTATATCATACATGTTCTGATCCGTTCCGTCAGGTTGTGGAACTCGAAGCTGAGAGAAAACGGAGCTGAAAGTAAGATTTTATGACATTTAAAACTTAAACATTTTGGCTCACGTTTGACTCTTTTTGAGTCTTTTCGGGGTTTTTTTGTTGTATGCGTGTGGCCCTGCGACAGGCTGGTGACCTGTTCGGAGTGTACCCTGCCCCTTGCCTTGAATCAGCTGGGACGGGCTCCGGCACCCCCCGTAACCCCGAGAAGGTGACTGTCGGACATTTTGAAACATAGCGGCTCCTGCTTGGTGGCGCAGTGGGTGGCACAGTGGGTAGCACAGTGGCCACACAGCAAGAAGGTCGTGGGTTCGAGTCCCGGGTGGGGACGATGCTTGGAACACTGTCCTTTCTGTGTGGAGTTTGCATGTTCTCCTCATGTCTGCATGGGTTTCCTCCCACTCCCCAAAGACATGCATGCTAGGTTGATTGGCCGGTGCCAGATTGCCCCTAGGAATGAGTGTGTGTGTGTGTGTGTGTGTGTGTGTGTGTGTGTGTGTGTGTGTGTGTGTGTGTGGATGGTTGTAAGTGTGTGGCCTCGTAACAGACTGGCGATATGTTCTGGGTGTACCCTGCCTTTCGGCTTGACTCAGCCGGGATGGGCTCAGGTACCCCCGTATCCCTCTAAGGGGTAGACGGATAGGAAGGTGACTGACTGACATTTGTTCACACCAAATTTGGCCGGTACCAAATTGCCCTTAAGAATGTGTGTGTGTGGCCTCGTGACAGGCTGGCGACCTGTTCAAGGTGTACCCTGCCCCTCGCCTTGACTCAGCCAGGATAGGCTCCAGCATCCCGCGCGGCCCCGTAAGGGATAGATGGAGAAGAAAGTGACTGGTTTTGAATGGTGATCGTTCTACCTGCACCGTGTTGTTCTGAAAGGTAGAAATGGTTTTTATTGTTTCCCGTTCGGAGTGGCTTTTAGCTTCGTCTCTTTTGATTCCCTTCAAAAAAAAAAACTCTTTCCTTTTCTAAAGAATAGAAAATGTTTCTTAAAAGTCGTCCATCGTTCTTCGTTACGGCGTCTCTATAGAAATAAGATTTCTCAAAAATCAACCAATGAAATGAACACGCTGATTTTTCTTTGATACAAACTCACAAAAAGAGAAAAAGATTAACGGACACATAAAAAAACACATCTTTCCTTCTCTTTTTGTTCCGCACTACCTACCGTTTCAGAGCACTTAAGTGATTCAGAATCTCTGCATGCCTCGGCCTGCCACTGCCATGACAGATGCTCCAAAATTGAATATAGATTTCAGTGAGCGAGGCAGGCGTGCCTGATGAATCTCAATTTGCTGCTGTCCATATTTCATGGCTGCCACGGCGGATGGCTGAATCTGAAGAAGAACCACCGGCTGACAGACCGTCAAACCATGATCAGTCCATCAGAAAAAAAAAGAGGTTTTTTAACATCAATTTCTGACTTACATCATATAAATATTTTAAAAAGCAGAATTATTTATGCAAAAGTAACTTTTTAGAGTCGAACTGAGCAGAAAAGAAAAGCTCTCGATTTACAAGTCGATTCTACCTACCCTCACCATCGTAACCAGGATCTACATTCCTACCCTCACCATGGTAACCAGGATCTACGTACCTACCCTCACCATGGTAACCAGGATCTACATTCCTACCCTCACCATGGTAACCAGGATCTACGTACCTACCCTCACCATGGTAACCAGGATCTACATTCCTACCCTCACCATGGTAACCAGGATCTACATTCCTACCCTCACCATGGTAACCAGGATCTACGTTCCTACCCTCACCATGGTAACCAGGATCTACGTTCCTACCCTCACCATGGTAACCAGGATCTACGTTCCTACCCTCACCATGGTAACCAGGATCTATGTTCCTACCCTCGCCATGGTAACCAGGATTTACGTTCCTTCCCTCACCATGGTAACCAGGATCTACAATCCTATCCTCACCATAGTAACCAGGATTTACGTTCCTTCCCTCACCATGGTAACCAGGATCTACAATCCTATCCTCACCATAGTAACCAGGATCTACGTTCCTACCCTCACCGTGGTAACCAGGATCTACGTTCCTACCCTCACCATGGTAACCAGGATCTACGTTCCTACCCTCACCATGGTAACCAGGATCTACGTTCCTACCCTCACCATGGTAACCAGGATCTACGTTCCTACCCTCACCATGGTAACCAGGATCTACGTTCCTACCCTCACCATGGTAACCAGGATCTACGTTCCTACCCTCACCATGGTAACCAGGATCTACGTTCCTACCCTCACTGTGGTAACCAGGATCTACGTTCCTACCCTCACCATGGTAACCAGGATCTACGTTCCTACCCTCACCATGGTCACCAGCTGTGGGTGATGACCGAAAGAATGAGATCGTGGATACAAGCAGCCAAAATGAGCTTCCTCCGCAGGGTGGCTGGGCCCTCACTCAGAGATCGGGTGAGGAGCTCTGCCATCCGGGAGGAGCTCAGTGTCAAGCCGCTCCTCCTCCAGATCGAGAGGAACCAGATAGGGTGGTTTGGGCATCTGGTCAGGATGCCCCCAGAGCACCTCGTGGGTGAGATGTTTTGGGCACGTCCCACCGGGAGGAGACCAAGAGGCAGACCAAGGACCCGCCGGAGAGGCTATGTCTCCTAGCTGGTTGGGGAACGACTCGGGATCCTTCAGGGTGAGCTGAAGGACGTGTGGGTGAATGTGAGCTGCACTTTGGGGTACCAACGCAGAGGCATAAAAAAGAGCTAGAGTCCATCTTTTTCTTGACCAATGATTTTGTTCTCCAACATACCAGCATGGTACTGTGACTTTTTTATCCTTTTTTTTTTTTTTTTTTTTTTTTTTTTACATACGTTTTCCATCCCTCAACGGGGAAATTTATGTCCTGCATTTCACCGCAGCAGGCTGCCATGACGGTGCTAATAGTGGAAGAAACGAAGAAACTCAGAACATTTCTTGACTTCAGACCAGGTCGGGGAGCACGTGTGGATGAAGAGTCCTTTAAAAGGTTGTTTCATGGGTCAAAGGGAGAATTAAAAGGTGTTTCAGAGTTCATCAGAGGTTTATTCTCATGAGGAAGAAGCTGCTGTTTATTTTTATCCATGTTTAAAGTCTTTATAAATTCATCCTGCTGTTGTTAAGACGCTCTGTACGAAGCGTTTCAAATCAAACCTAATTAAATAGAAACTAGCCGGTGCTGAGACGGGGCTCAGACGGGGCTGAGGACTCCTCTGTGTTTATCAGTGTTAGAAACTTTAGAATCGGATGCAGTCTGTTTGTGGAAGGTAAACATAAAGCAACGTCAGGTTTTACAGCACAACGAAAACACACTGGTTCATTTTTTTATTTTTTTATTAGTTTATTTTGTTTGGAGAAGTTTCTAAATCTGAAGAGTTGGTTTGCAAACTGAGCAAACCGACCATCTTCATCAGGGGGCTCAGCGGTAGAACGTTCACCGTCACCATGGTAACCAGGATCTACGTTCCTACCCTCACCATGGTAACCAGATCTACATTCCTACCCTCACCATGGTAACCAGGATCTACGTTCCTACCCTCACCATGGTAACCAGGATCTACGTTCCTACCCTCACCATGGTAACCAGGATCTACGTTCCTACCCTCACCATGGTAACCAGGATCTATGTTCCTACCCTCACCATGGTAACCAGATCTACGTTCCTACACTCACCATGGTAACCAGGATCTATGTTCCTACCCTCACCATGGTAACCAGGTTCTACACTCCTACCCTCACCATGGTAACCAGGATCTACGTTCCTACCCTCACCATGGTAACCAGGATCTACGTTCCTACCCTCACCATGGTAACCAGATCTACATTCCTACCCTCACCATGGTAACCAGGATCTAAGTTCCTACCCTCACCATGGTAACCAGGATCTACATTCCTACCCTCACCATGGTAACCAGGATCTACGTTCATACCCTCACCATGGTAACCAGGATCTATGTTCCTACCCTCACCATGGTAACCAGGATCTACGTTCATACCCTCACCACGGTAACCAGGATCTACGTTCCTACCCTCACCATGGTAACCAGGATCTACGTTCCTACCCTCACCATGGTAACCAGGATTTATGTTCCTACCCTCACCATGGTAACCAGGATCTACGTTCATACCCTCACCACGGTAACCAGGATCTACGTTCCTACCCTCACCATGGTAACCAGGATCTACGTTCCTACCCTCACCATGGTAACCAGGATCTATGTTCCTACCCTCACCATGGTAACCAGGATCTACGTTCATACCCTCACCACGGTAACCAGGATCTACGTTCCTACCCTCACCATGGTAACCAGGATCTACGTTCCTACCCTCACCATGGTAACCAGGATCTACGTTCCTACCCTCACCATGGTAACCAGATCTACATTCCTACCCTCACCATGGTAACCAGGATCTACATTCCTACCCTCACCATGGTAACCAGGATCTACGTTCATACCCTCACCATGGTAACCAGGATCTATGTTCCTACCCTCACCATGGTAACCAGGATCTACGTTCATACCCTCACCACGGTAACCAGGATCTACGTTCCTACCCTCACCATGGTAACCAGGATCTACGTTCCTACCCTCACCATGGTAACTAGGATCTACATTCCTACCCTCACCATGGTAACCAGGATCTATGTTCCTACCCTCACCATGGTAACCAGGATCTACGTTCATACCCTCACCACGGTAACCAGGATCTACGTTCCTACCCTCACCATGGTAACCAGGATCTACGTTCCTACCCTCACCATGGTAACCAGGATTTATGTTCCTACCCTCACCATGGTAACCAGGATCTACGTTCATACCCTCACCATGGTAACCAGGATCTATGTTCCTACCCTCACCATGGTAACCAGGATTTATGTTCCTACCCTCACCATGGTAACCAGGATCTACGTTCATACCCTCACCATGGTAACCAGGATTTATGTTCCTACCCTCACCATGGTAACCAGGATCTACGTTCATACCCTCACCATGGTAACCAGGATCTATGTTCCTACCCTCACCATGGTAACCAGGATCTACGTTCATACCCTCACCACGGTAACCAGGATCTACGTTCCTACCCTCACCATGGTAACCAGGATCTACGTTCCTACCCTCACCATGGTAACCAGGATCTACGTTCATACCCTCACCATGGTAACCAGGATCTATTGATTTTTTTTTCCAATTTTGCAGTCATATCAGACTTTATAAGAAAAAAACGTATACATATAGAAAAAAAAAAACATCTCTTCAAATTTGCACGTTTGCTAATGCTAACATTTTTATTAGGTCTGTAAAGTAAAATTCCAAAATTAGGAGAACATTTTTTAGCATCTCGACTCTTTTAATTCTAAAAGATTAAAGATTGAATTTTCGTCCCACAGAGTTTTTTTTTTATTCATCTTTAACTCCAGACTCGTGTGTTTGTTTAGGTATTTTATCATTTTCGGTCTCGGGGCTCTGATTGGTTGTGACAGAACTGTTCCACAGGAAGAGAAAAGAAGGAGAAGGGGGCCCACAGTGGGTGAGACTGGGGGTGTAATCAGATCAGACGTGGTACACGTGTCTGTGTGTGTAACTGCATCTCATTAGGCTGAAGTATGGCCCAGTGAGCCGGTTAAGAGGAACGGATGGGGAGCATGTGCTGCCGTCTTTTCTTACAAACGAAGACACTTTGCTCTTTTTTTTCCTTCAGTCGTTCGTACCGACGTCCTCAACGTCTCACGGATCAAAATGATTCTGCCAGGGTTAAAATAAACATAGATTAAAACTTTCATAACAAGAAAAAACAAACGCCAAGACAACAAACAAAACGATGCCACCTCGAAAAAAAAAAACATTAACCAGGTTGAAACACTCGGGTGAGGCTTTAAGAGTCTGTGACCTTCACTTTGGTTCTGGTGGCATGCCGGCACAGTGGTAAGCATGGTTACCGCACAGCAAGAAGGTCAGGGTTTGAGTCCCGGGTGAAAACGAGGCTTGAAACACTGGTCTTTCTGTGTGTAGTTTGCATGTTCTCTCCTTGTATGTATGTGTGGGTTTCCTCCAAAAACATACATGTTAGGTTGATTGGCTGGTGCCAAAATGCCCTTAAGAGTGTGTGTGTGTGTGAGAGAGAGAGAGAGTGTGTGGCCCGGTGACAGACACTATTGATCCCTCACCAGGAAAATCTGTGTGCTGCATTACACCACAGCAGGCTGCCATGACGGTGCCAATGGTGGGAGAAACGGGGGGTTGGGGTGTCTTCTCCAAGGACCTGAGACATGAACTCAGTGGGAATTGAACCCGCGAATTTCCGGTTGACTTCCAGTCTGTCTGCGAACGCTCTACCACTGAGCCAGCCACCGTCACTAGCGACCTGTTTGGGGTGTATCCTGATAGGCTGACACCCCTCGGCCCCGTTTAGGAATCAATAGTTCAGAAAACGAAACAATTTTTTTGTATCAGTTAATCAGTTAATTTATAGTTGGTACTGATAGTAGGCAGTGTTATGGATGTACGAACAGCCCGAGTGGGTAATGCCTCCTCCAGATTGTGAGACGTAAAGACACGTGGGAATGAATGCGTACCGGGATGAGCAGTAAAGGTAGGTTTAATCCGTCCCTGCCAGTCTCTCACTGGCAGCAGTAGGTTTACCGCTGCCAGTCTCTTACTGGTTTGTTTTAGATGAGAAATAAAAGCTGTGTTTTTTTTTTTTTTTCAGCCCGAAGCCTTCTTTTCTTTCTTTTCCTGCTTTGATCATATTTTATCAAAGAGCCGGAGCGGGCCTGATCTGATTTGCTCACAGATTGGATTTTGTTTGAACAAATACGTCTCTTGTTTTGGAATTCTTTCGCCCAAATTGATGCTTGTGCTGACACTTTGCCACAATTTAGGATGCCAAGCGGAGGAAAACAGGCCCAGATTGGTGAAGTTTGATGTGAAGAGGTTCCCCCAGAGGGCACTTTGTTTCTACAGAAGATCCAACGGGCGGACGGGGCGCCGCTGCTTGATGGTTTAAATAAAAGTGCCGCCCTGGAGGAAAATGAACGGTGAAAAATCTTGTTGGAGATGTTTGTTCGGAGCGGATCCGGTCGGCTGACGTTGGTTTATTATTGTTTTAGTTTTTATAGCAAATAAAATAAACAAGGAACGTTTTGGAAAAACTGAGCTTTTCTTTACATTTAAAAGAGGATTCTGTGAATTCCTCCCTCCTCTCGCTCCTCTTAGTCCCTATTCAGGCACACATTGAACTTAAAATACTTTGCGCTGGAACCCGAAAGGAAATCAACGTGCTACATTTCAAACTAGAACAGTGATTCTCAGCCCGACCCGACCCGACTGTTGGGTAGTGGGTGCCATTGGGTACCCGACAGGGCGGCTCCATTCTGACTCATCCTTGGCAAAAGCTGTGTCCGTGCGCCATGCACACGTTTTAATATTGTCGGGCTCGGGCTGGGTTCAGGCCAAACTTTTCAGGCTTGATTACAGGTCTAGTTAAAACACCTCTCCTCCTTTTGGGAGGCGTCCCGGTCCGCTCGCTCTGGTTGAAAGCTTGTGACTGAACAGTAGGAGTTCATGACAGCAGGTTTTAGTGAACCACATTAAACTGGCCGCTCTGTGTACCCACTGGGTCCGAACGAGCAGCTTCAGTTCCTCCATCTTATCGAGTGACCAGACGTTTTCATGGTACCAGGGCTTGAAGAGCCTCCTTTAGATTGTATCTTCTCCTCAGCTCTATCTGGGGTTGTATCGGTTCCTCCAGCCACAGTGGGTTTCTTCAGTCACACCAACTATCTTCATGTCTTCCTTCACTGTATCCATGAACCTCCTCTTTGGTCTTCCTCTAGTCCTCTTTCCTGGTGGTTCCGAACCCAGCATCCTTCTTCTGATGTACTCTCTCTCTCTCCTCTGCACATGTCCAAACCATCTCAGTCTGACCTCTCTGACTTTAAAACCTTTAACATGTGCTGTTCCTCTGATCCTGTCCACCCTGGTCACTCCCAGAGAGATCCTCAGCATCTTCATCTCTGCTACAAACATCTCTGTTTCCTGTCTTTGAATCAGTGACACTGTCTCTAGACCAATCAGCATGGCCGCTCTCACCACACTGTTTCTAGACCAATCAGCATGGCCGCTCTCACCACACTGTCTCTAGACCAATCAGCATGGCCGCTCTCACCACACTGTCTCTAGACCAATCAGCATGGCTTCTCTCACCACACTGTCTCTAGACCAATCAGCATGGCCGCTCTCACCACACTGTCTCTAGACCAATCAGCATGGCCGCTCTCACCACACTGTCTCTAGACCAATCAGCATGGCCGCTCTCACCACACTGTCTCTAGACCAATCAGCATGGCCGCTCTCACCACGGTTTTCTACACTTTTCCTTTCATTTTGTCTGAAACTCTTCTTTCAAACATCATGAATCAGATAGAAAATATTGTGAATGATGTTAAAATATAGTAAAAAAAAGTTCATTTTGCATGAGTTTCTCTTTAAAAATAAAGAAAACTCTGTCCTTCAAAACCGACCTGAGGCTCGGCGTCAATAAAATATGTCTCTGGTTTGAAAAAAATACAACAAAAAAAAATCTTTAAAAAATCTCTTTTTACATAAAACAAGATAAACTCATCTACTCTGATTTTTTTCAATCGTCATAAATATTTAAGTAAATTTGCTTCATTTGAAATTTTTACTAAATTTATTCACGAATCGTATAAAATATTTAAATTAATGTTAAAACTTTTAATGATCATAAGTTTAATAAAATGTTTAATTAATTCATATTAAAATAAATCCATTCATGATTTTATTAATTATACTTTTGTATGAAAATTAAAACATTTGATTGTGATTTTATAATTGATTAAGAATAATTAGTTCAAACGACGCTTGGATTCTTTTTATATTTAGAAAGACTTTAAATATTAATATTAAAACCTTTAAAATAAAATAAAAAGTCTCTGATTAAAAATCAATGTTTTGAAAGTTTCTGACATTTTTAAACATTATTTCCATGAAAAAAAAAACATGGTCAATGAGTGACACGGTGGCCTTAGAGCAGGAGGGTTAGAGGTTCAAGTCCCAGAGTGGGGGTGAGGCCTGAATCACTGTTCATTCTGTGTGTAGTCTGCATGTTCTACATGTGTATGTGTGGGTTTTCTCTGGTTTCCTCCAAAAACATACATGTTAGGTTGATTAGCTGTTAAGAAATTGACTCTAGGAATGAATGAATAGTGTGTGTGTGTGTGTGTGTGTGTGTGTGTGGCCCCGCAACAGACCTGAAATCGACTTGGGTAGGCTCTCGTACCCCCACAATCCATTTAGGGTCCGATAAAGAGGGTGAAATGATGGTAAAAGATGCTTTTCAAAGGTTTTTGTTTTTTTTTTCCAAAGTTTTTTTTAATGATTATTTTGCAGTTTTATTGTTGATGTTAGAATAATGTGACATCATCAAACTGAGACAAAAAGATGTTTACGGTGACCAATCACAGCCTGACTCCTGATGGATGAGGAAGAGTCAGACTGTAAACACAGAAAGACTGTTTCCATCCTTAGAAGCTGGAAACCACTGATCAATTAATCATATGTACAGTTTGTTACTATCACACACACTCACACACACACACACACACACACACACACACACACACACACACACGTGTTTCTGTTTAAAATAATTTTTTTCTAAACTGTAAAATCCGGTTCTTCTTGAAGGAGGACGTTTTATGTAAATTTATTTAAATGAGTCTTTAATTAGCTTAAAGTTCATTTTAATCTGAAGATGATTAATTCCTCTTTTAACGAACTTCATTTGGATCAAATTTTTATCAGAAACGTACATTTTGACTAAAATATGAACTGAATACATTTTATTTATAGAATTATAAATATTAAAGAAAACAAAACAATTAATTGTAGGAGTTTTTTTTTAAGTGACTTCTTTTCATAAATCTAAAGAATCACCTCCATATTTTTAGTTACGTTTCTGAACCGCTTATACCTCACGACTGATTTCAGAAGAGAGGGAGGGTACACCCTGAACCGGTCACCAGTCTGTCACGGGGCCACACACACAGACAATATTTACACACGAACATGCAAACTCCACACAGAAAGACTAGTGATCCAAGACTCATCCCACCCAGGACGAGACTGTTTCTTCTTGTTTTTTTTCTTCCTTTTCGTTTCCTGTTTTTTTCCAAAACAGGAAACGAACAAACTCCGGTCAAGAAACGAAACCTAAGAGAAAATTTGTTCTACTTGTTTGCTGCCCAGGACTCAAACCCTGACCTTCTTGCTGTGAAGCCACCGTGCCACCATGTTGACTTTTATTCTTTTCTTTTGATTTTCACACTCTAACACTTTTATACTCCGTCCGTCCGTTCCGTCAGCTTCTACTTGTTCCGGGGTCGGGTCTCGGGGGCAACATCCTCAGACGGGAAGCCCAGGCTTCTCTCACCCCGGCTGCATCCTCTAGCTCACCTGGAAGGATCCCAAGTCGTTCCCCGGCCAGCTGTGAGACATAGTCTCTCCAGCAGGTCCGGGGTCTGCCCCTTGGTCTCCTCCCGGTGAAACGTGCCTGAAACACCTTGCCCGCAAGGCGCTCGCGGGGCATCCTGACCAGATGCCCGAACCACCCCATCTGGCTCCTCTCGACCTGGAGGAGGAGCGGCTCGACATCGAGCTCTCCTGGATGGCAGAGCTATTCACCCGATCTCTGAGTGAGAGCCCAGCCACCCTGCGGAGGAAGCTCATTTCGTCCGCTTGTATTTGTGATCTCATTCTTTCGGTCACCACCCACAGCTGGTGACAATAAGTGAGGGTAGGACCGAGATCCTGGTTACCATGGTGAGGGTAGGAACGTAGATCCTGGTTAAAATGGTGAGGGTAGGAACGTAGATCCTGGTTACCATGGTGAGGGTAGGAACGTAGATCCTGGTTAAAATGGTGAGGGTAGGAACGTAGATCCTGGTTAAAATGGTGAGGGTAGGAACGCCGATCCTGTTACCATGGTGAGGGTAGGAACGTAGATCCTGGTGACCATGGTGACGGTAGAAACATAGATCCTGGTTACCATGGTGAGGGTAGGAATGTATATCCTGGTTACCATGGTGAGGGTAGGAACGTAGATCCTGGTTACCATGGTGAAGGTAGGAACGTAGATCCTGGTTACCATGGTGAGGGTAGGAACGTAGATCCTGGTTACCATGGTAAGTGTAGGAACGTAGATCATGGTTACAATGGTGAGGGTAGGAACGTAGATCCTGGTTACCATGGTGAGGGTAGAAACGTAGATCCTGGTTACCATGGTGAGGGTAGGAACGTAGATCCTGGTTACCATGGTGAGGTTAAAACATAAAAAAAAAAAAGACAGATAAATAAATAGAAGAATCTCTTTTTCATCCAAATGAAGGGTATTAGAGTCGAACCCGTGTCTTAATGATTCCTGACGAGGTCTGCTATTAGTCCAATATTACCAGTTAAAGGACGGGACCTGCCCTCTTCTTTTTTATTGTTTATTTCTCGGATCCGTCGCTAAGCTGGAACCCCGTTACCATCAGTTGAACAGAATATTGATGAGCTGTATTTTACTGGATTCATAATGATCTTTTTTTTGGTGTCCTTGATGTTACAAATGAGCCAAATCTCTTTGACATTTGAGATTTAAAAGTTAATTGGCTGCTGTTGATTTATTTCTACGCGTCATCTTAATGTATCAGTAGAAATAAATTAAGAGATTCCGTGGTGAGACGTCTTTGTTTCTCTGGTGCTGCCGGGCTATGAAGGACGATGTCAGTCTCATGGACGACCGTCACCAACATGAAAAATCTTTAGAGCCAAAATTCTGAAAAGTTTCCATCTGTTCATCCGATGATGGACTGGAGGACCAGGGGTCTCATTAAGGACGACTTCCACAGATTGTAGGCTTAGAAAGAGATTTAAATCAGCTTGATTAAATCAAGCAAATTTGGGGTTAAAAAAAAAATTCTTTCTGTGACGTGGATTTTAAAGATAACACCTGCAATAAATCTCAGGTGAGAACCAACTTGATCTCCATCCCGCCCCAAACACACCTCTAGAACTCCATGTATTAATATTATTATCAGGGCTCCAGTGAACGGAGATGAGTACCGTCTCCGTGCGAAGAGCCGACCAAATGAATCAAGTTTTCCAGTGCTGGTGATTTTGTTCCTGCTGTTCTGCTTCCTCGACGGTGACTCTGATTTGGTGGACGTGGCCCGAGACTACGTCGAGCCATCAAGAACAATAAAATCATAATTTTAACAAACTGAAGTAAGACGTTAAGGCACTTGAACGGTTACTTAAAAAAAGCTGAGTTGTCATCAACAAACTTAGTCTCATTATCTAAGTCTGGTTATTATTAAGTCTGGTGTGTTGGCTCTTCTCAGAGGGAATGGGGCGAACGAGTATCACAAACTGGATCACCAACAGACCTTCATAAAGTAAGAGTGGTCTTTTCATAAACCTCGTGGTCTTTTCCAGCCTGTGACCTCTGGATTGAATTGAACGTTGGTAGGATGGTTTGGAGGAAGGTGGAGGACGTGGCCGAAACAGCGATCTATAACATGTGAATCATACTGAACCAACTAGTGGTGGAAAAAACTAGACAGGAAGACATTAGAGAAGAATGAATAAGATGAAAGACAGGGATCAGACAAGGAGGATGTGGGTACATCAAGAACCAAGACAGTCTGGTAGAGAATAGTGGATGGAATTAGAGGACAGAACCTCTATGTGTCATACTTTACCAGCTTCTATTCTCAGATAAATGTCTCTGCTTCTATCTGGCCTGGTGATAAGCTTGATCTGTACTGAGAGGAGGGAAGAGGTGGAGGAGAAGCTGGAGAGGTGGAGGTTTGAAGATTAGTCAGAGTAAGACAGAGTACGTGTGTGAATGAGAGGGATCCAAATGGAAAAGTGAGTTTACAGGGAGAAGAGATAAAGAAGGTGGAAGATTTTAAGTATCTAGGATCAACAGTCCAGAGCAATGGAGAGTGTGGAAAAGAGGTGAAGAAGCGTGTGCAGGCAGGCTGGAACGGGTGGAGGAAAGTATCAGGTGTGATGTGTGATAGAAGAGTTTCAGATAAAATGAAAGGAAAAGTGTAGAAAACCTTGGTGAGAGCGGCCATGCTGATTGGTCTAGAGACAGTGTGGTGAGAACGGCCATGCTGATTGGTCTAGAGACAGTGTGGTGAGAGCGGCCATGCTGATTGGTCTAGAGACAGCGTGGTGAGAGCGGCCATGCTGATTGGTCTAGAGACAGTGTGGTGAGAGCGGCCATGCTGATTGGTCTAGAGACAGCGTGGTGAGAGCGGCCATGCTGATTGGTCTAGAGACAGTGTGGTGAGAGCGGCCATGCTGATTGGTCTAGAGACAGCGTGGTGAGAGCGGCCATGCTGATTGGTCTAGAGACAGTGTGGTGAGAGCGGCCATGCTGATTGGTCTAGAGACAGTGTGGTGAGAGCGGCCATGCTGATTGGTCTAGAGACAGCGTGGTGAGAGCGGCCATGCTGATTGGTCTAGAGACAGTGTCACTGAGGAAAAGACAGGAAACAGACATGTTTGTATCAGAGATGAAGATGCTGAGGATCTCTCTGGGAGTGACCAGGATGGACAGGATCAGAGGAACAGCACATGTTAGAGGTTTTAAAGTCAGAG
Organism: Neostethus bicornis; assembly: GCA_902685375.1. Taxonomy (NCBI): domain Eukaryota; kingdom Metazoa; phylum Chordata; class Actinopteri; order Atheriniformes; family Phallostethidae; genus Neostethus; species Neostethus bicornis. The sequence continues at coordinate 13,865,505 of CACRXE010000076.1, forward strand.
AGGTCAGACTGAGATGGTTTGGACATGTGCAGAGGAGAGAGAGAGAGTACATCAGAAGAAGGATGCTGGGTTTGGAACCACCAGGAAAGAGGACTAGAGGAAGACCAAAGAGGAGGTTCATGGATACAGTGAAGGAAGACATGAAGATAGTTGGTGTGACTGAAGAGGATGCAGGAGATAGGGTTAGATGGAAGAAACTGACTTGCTGTGGCGCCCCCTGGAGGGAAATGATGGAAGGGGAAGAAGATGTAGAAACTGCGTCTTCCTCTCTGACTTGAGCTGAGAGCTTGGCGGCTTAGTTCACGTCGGGTTCTGTCATCTTTTCAGGATGCGGCGGCTTCAGACGTAATGTTTACGCATTCCGCCACCTTCTAGTTCTTTCAGTTTGAACGTATGTGAGACGTAGGGTAATTAATCTGACTTAGTGGTTTTACAGAGACGGAGAAAAAAAAGCAGATTGGATTGTTTTGTTCGTCTGTTCTTTTGTTGCAGCGATTAAATAGAGAAAATAAAGTCGGACATACTGAGATATTAACCTTGGCACGCGTTAAACAGAACCATTTAATCATGATCACTATGATTATTACACTGGCACTGCCAATTTAAACATTTAGCTAAGACTTTCAGTTAGATGGATAAAAGTTATTCAGGTTTATATCACAATATCTAACGGTGCTGGATGTTCAGACGGTCTCATAAAAATAGCACCATTTGTTCTGCTGCCACTAAGCTGGCCCTAATTATTAAGGATCCATTAAGACACCACTTGCCACCTGGAATCAAGTAGCACACCAATCATGACAATGGCTCCTGGCTTCAATTATGCGGCTACGTAATGTCTTAATGTGCAGGAGCACCTGGGGGTAGTTAGAGCTTCATCACCATTTCTACTTAACTATCACTGCCACCGAGACGCTTTAGGTCAGAAATCTGAAAATAAATGTTCATTTTAACACTAATTTCACTTTGAAACTGAGAAATAAACCAATAAAAAACACGGAGAAAGTAGACGATAAGAAGAAAGAAAAAAAAAATCATTGATAGGTTTACATAGAATCATAGAAAGAAAGAGCTGAGTCAAAAAGCAAGGCTCTTTATTTACCAGCCGATCTGTTCCTACCCTCACCATGGTAACCAGGATCTACGTTCCTACCCTCACCGTGGTAACCAGGATCTACGTTCCTACCCTCACCATGGTAACCAGGATCTATGGTCCTACCCTCACCATGGTAACCAGGATCTACGTTCCTACCCTCACCATGGTAACCAGGATCTACGTTCCTACCCTCACCATGGTAACCAGGATCTGACTTCCTACCCTCACCATGGTAATCTACATTCCAACTCTTTGCTGGTTTGAAATGTCATTTTAGCGGCACACACTCATTAACTCCTGGGGGCAAATTTATAATGGCCAATTAACATAACATGTATGTTAATACGGGCAGAATGGGGAGAACATGCAAACTACACACAGAAAGGCCAGTGTTCCAAGCTTCGTTCCCACCTGGGACTCGTACCCTGACCTTCTTGCTGTGAGGCCACCATGCCACCTATGCTTTAACCTCATTTGCATAATAATTTGGAACTTCGTTTAAAGGTAACTGGTTACCAGCAGGTCGCACATTATCGCCTCTTCTGATGTTTTAATTTTAATGTTTAACCAACAAATAAAAACATATAATAAAATAACAACACGGTGAGAAAATAATCTCCCTCCAAAAGTTTGTCGTTAGAACTAATGATACACGAGTAATAAAGCAGAACCAATTACCGCGCACAGCTGGGATCCTTTTTAAGGTGCTTTTCCATCTCTGACGTCTGATTGGTTGGAAGAACACGCCTGATTTATATTTCTTTACACTAAAAAACTCAGCGGGCGCGTTGACAAGCACGCTATTAATCACATTAGCAGGCCAATTAACAAGTTGGTCTGCTTCATTAAAGATACAGACGCAGAAAGAGCTGAATGGACACTTCATGGATTTCACTGTTTGGTTTGAAAATACTTTATTAATCTGAAGGTAAATTTAATGTTGTGGTGTTAACACCTCAATGCCGTCCCAGTCCACTTATATGGTGGGAAACTTGGCATCTGAACGGTTAAAAAACAGTCCATAATGAGTCCATGAAGTCAGGCTTCTATGAAGCACACCAAGTGTCCCCTCCACATTCCCGCTGGGTCAAAACGAGCATCCTCAGTTCCTCCATCTTGCCAGCGAGCGACTGGATATTACCCACGACAACCGCAGGGACACTGGGCTCAAAGCGCCTTCTTTCTGATCGTCTCCTTCTCAGTTCTGTCAAGACTGCATAGACTCCTCCAGCCATGGTGGATCTGGTTCAGAGAGCTAGCTGCTGGTTGAGTCCACGCAAACAAAGAGGGACGACTCCATGACCAACAAAACGGAGAGCTAGCCGTTGAAATAAAAAAACGACCTAAAAGCAGCCGTCTGAAGTCAAATAATGTAGTTCAAAACGACGTCCAAAGAGCGCGCAGTCACATCTACCAGACCAAGACCAAACACAGGCCAAGAAGGGACAGAAACTGAGTGGAAAAAATGCAAAAACGGACGACCAGACGCCAAAAACAGGAGACACCGCAGCAGGCTGCCACCCCGGGGCAGCAGGGCAGCCGCCCAGGGGGCAGCGGGCAGCCGCCTCGGTGGCAGCGCCTTTCAACGTTTTTTTTTATGTTTGGTTCTAAATGTATTATTTTGAAGATTTTAAAGTTACTTTTTCATCATAAAAACATTGTTTTGGGGCAGTTTTTTTGTTTTTTTTTCTTATCCAACCTTTATAAAAATGACATTGTTGTGTTTGAACAGCGTCGTTCCAACATGTTTCCCTCTAGAAGCAGGAGTTCAGGTTTTACCGGCTTAACGGAATGAATCTCACCCGGTGGGAAAGCCAATCTCACCGCCGCTGTCCGCAGGAAATGGAAAACAATGAAATTCAAATTTCCCTGCGTGATTTGTTTGCTGCTTCTCTTTTCATGGTTCTGTTTGTTAGCATCATGGCTGCCATATTTTACAGCACCGGCACTTCAATCACACAGAACGGGATTCATAATTCCTCCTGCTCTCTGTTCTCTTCACCTTTCTCTGATTTTAAAAGTCAAATCTGTTTTAGTTTCACATCAACACAGATGATGCGGAATCAGCGCGGATGGATATTTGTATCCGCGTAAATTAATCTCTTCCTTAAAAAGATAAACATGTTTTTTTTTTTGTACTTAAATGCAATAATTGCCAAAAACAACACGTATCTGTTCACTTTCCTCCCTCATCTCGCTCCTTGTGTAGTCCCGCCTCCTGGTTGGTTGAACAAAACAGTTTAATTTAATTTTAGGCTGTAAATACAATTAAAAAAAACTCATCAAGTTCGCAAAAACTGTCAAGATTCTCCTTCGTTTTGGAACATTTCCTCCCACCTAATCCTGTCCTAATTCAGCATACCTGGTCCGAACTGTCTCTCCCTGATGTCTCCACCTGTGTCTCATCTTCTCCCCTGGTTATTATACCCCTAGTGTCCATCACTCTGGTGTCAGATCATTTGTTGTTGGTGTCCCTCCTTGTCATCTTCCAGGATGGACATGTCTACTGCTCCCTAACCTCTGATTAATTGTTATAAACTGGTTAAACTGACTATCCTTCCCGGTTGTACATCTCCACCTTCACCACCTCACGAAAAAAAGTTTCATATTGGTAGTTTGCTGCATTTTATTGATCTACAGAAGGTCTATTGAAGAACGTAGATCCTGGTTACCATGGTGAGGGTAGGAACGAAGATCCTGGTTACCATGGTGAGGATAGGAACGTAGATCCTGGTTACCATGGTGAGGGTAGGAACATAGATCCTGGTTACCATGGTGAGGGTAGGAACGTAGATCCTGGTTACCATGGTGAAGGTAGGAACATAGATCCTGGTTACCATGGTGAGGGTAGGTACGTAGATCCTGGTTACCATGGTAAGGGTAGGAACGTAGATCCTGGTTACCATGGTAAGGGTAGGAACATAGATCCTGGTTACCATGGTGAGGGTAAAAACGTAGATCCTGGTTACCATGGTAAGGGTAGGAACATAGATCGACTTGAAAAACTGAAAAGCAAAGCTGTTAATGTTCAAACATTTTAACCTCCAAAAGTTTGATTTCACTTAAAACTTAGAGGCTGGGAGAAGGCGTTGGCGCAGTGGTAGAGTTCCCGTCTATTGACCAAGAGAACCCGTTTCAAATCCTCTTTGGCCCAAGCCTAAAATCCCAAGAATAAACAGAGAACAAAACTAAAGGAAAAAGTATTTTTCGTCACATAAACATCCGTATGTTAGACTTTTTAATTCTAATGTTTCTTCTTTCGTCTCTTTTTGCAGATAAAAGAAGCAAAGTGTTGAAAAGAGAAGAAAGCAGAAAGGCCATGGCTGAGAGGATGATTACTTGTGAAAGTGGTGAGCACTGACTCTCTGACTTATTGTGCAGTGATTAATGAAAGCCAACGCTGTTTGCACTGCTTTGCTTTCTGAAATGTTCGCACCACAGTTTGAGCTCCAAACAGCTGCTGAAGCTCTTTCTTTAATGATTTTGATGCCAGTTTGGATCATTTAGTAAAACTCTGGAAATGACTTAATGTGGTTTCTTTAAGTTTGAATCATTACACGTTTACACACAGTGGGAAACGAACACATGTCTGTTTACGTCTGAGATGTACAGTATGGGATCATACAGCTTCTTCTCTGGTGTGTGTGAGTGTTTGAGGATAACGCTGAGCTGATGTTGTTTACTGATCAACGTAAACAATCAAACTTACTGTGTTTGTGTTTTTACTGTGAAATGAAAAGATTACTGTGAGACGCAGTTTAAGAAAAACTGACATCTTTACACTTAGTTAGGGTTAATTACAAACATCCAAATTATTCAGAAAAGAAACGTCTCTGTTCATCGTTGTTTACATTCAGTAGAATTTTCTTGGGACAATTCTAATGACAGATCGACAGACGGATCGGTGAGGCGTCTGTAATAATCAGGATGCTGCATCGATCTGTCATGAAGAAGAAAGAGCTGAGCCATAAACTATAGCTCTGGATTTACCAGTCAATCTACGTTCCTACCCTCACCGTGGTAACCAGGATCTACATTTCTACCCTCACCATGGTAACCAGGATCTACATTCCTACTCTCACCATGGTAACCAGGATCTACGTTCCTACCCTCACCATGGTAACCAGGATCTACATTTCTACCCTCACCATGGTAACCAGGATCTACATTCCTACCCTCACCATGGTAACCAGGATCTACGTTCCTACCCTCACCATGGTAACCAGGATCTACGTTCCTACCCTCACCATGGTAACCAGGATCTACGTTCCTACCCTCACCATGGTAACCAGGATCTACGTTCCTACCGTCACCATGGTAACCAGGATGTACGTTCCTACCCTCACCATGGTAACCAGGATCTACGTTCCTACCCTCACCATGGTAACCAGGATCTACATTCCTACCCTCACCATGGTAACCAGGATCTACGTTCCTACCCTCACCATGGTAACCAGGATCTACGTTCCTACCGTCACCATGGTAACCAGGATGTACGTTCCTACCCTCACCATGGTAACCAGGATCTACGTTCCTACCCTCACCATGGTAACCAGGATCTACGTTCCTACCCTCACCATGGTAACCAGGATCTACTTTCCTACCCTCACCATGGTAACCAGGATCTACGTTCCTATCCTCACCATGGTAACCAGGATCTATGTTCCTACCCTCACCATGGTAACCAGGATCTACGTTCCTACCCTCACCATGGTAACCAGGATCTACGTTCCTACCGTCACCATGGTAACCAGGATGTACGTTCCTACCCTCACCATGGTATCCAGGATCTACGTTCCTACCCTCACCATGGTAACCAGGATCTACGTTCCTATCCTCACCATGGTAACCAGGATCTACGTTCCTATCCTCACCATGGTAACCAGGATCTACGTTCCTACCGTCACCATGGTAACCAGGATGTACGTTCCTACCCTCACCATGGTAACCAGGATCTACGTTCCTACCCTCACCATGGTAACCAGGATCTACGTTCCTACCCTCACCATGGTAACCAGGATCTACGTTTCTACCGTCACCATGGTAACCAGGATCTACGTTTCTACCGTCACCATGGTAACCAGGATCCACGTTCCTATCCTCACCATGGTAACCAGGATCTACTTTCCTACCCTCACCATGGTAACCAGGATCTACGTTCCTACCGTCACCATGGTAACCACGATCTACTTTCCTACCCTCACCATGGTAACCAGGATCTACGTTCCTACCCTCACCATGGTAACCAGGATCTACGTTCCTATCCTCACCATGGTAACCAGGATCTACGTTCCTACCCTCACCATGGTAACCAGGATCTACGTTCCTACCCTCACCATGGTAACCAGGATCTACGTTCCTACCCTCACCATGGTAACCAGGATCTACGTTCCTACCCTCACCATGGTAACCAGGATCTACGTTCCTACCCTCACCATGGTAACCAGCTCATGCTTCTAATTGTACCAGCATTTGATTCTCAATGTGTTTCCTTCAATGTTTTCAGGAGAAAAACATTGTATTTAAAAACCATCCATATCCACTGGTTTTAGGAGCTCAGCAGCGTCTGTATAATCTCCTTTTATTGAGCAACGTTTTATATTTTTCGGGGTGTCACTTTTCGGCAGACCTGAGTGTTTTCATAGCTGAACTCTGAATATTCTGCTGTAGTTTTTTATCTGTGGACCTCTTGGTGTTTCTGGGTTTCTCTGTCTTTCTGCTTCATGTCATTCTGTTGTTGTTGAGTCAGACTCTCCTGCTGCGACCTCTCCGATCACTGAACCCTGAATTATTGCAGAATAACGTCCTGATCTTTCATCAATGGAACAGGACAAGCAGGTCGAAACAGCAGGTGCTGCGTGGCGTCTGAGAGAGAAGCCTTTTATTTTCTGTCATGTGGAATTTTCAGTCCCACAAAGAGCATCCTTTAAATATAAAATGAGTCCATGAACTCTTCACAGTTTCCACAGAAAGCACCTATGATTTCTAAATAATTCACAGCCATGGATTCCAGGTGCAGAACATTCGGGGCTCCTCTGGAGGAGCGTCTTCTATAATCTAATATTTATATATTTCCCTAAAGTTTTAGCTCTGCTTTCTTTTTTTTTATTATTTTAAAATGTAATTAAGACATGAGAACGGAGTGTGTAGTTCTTCTGAACCAGAGTGTGAGGAGTTTAAAACGGGCTGATCTTTAATAAGCCAGCTTGACCCTGCAAATCCAAGTGAAATATGAAACCTCGTTAATTCTACTTTTTTAATGCCTCTTCAAATATTAAAGGATGAGATGGTTTAACGAAGGAAACCGTCACAGGTTCAAATCTGACCTGCTGAGACACGGCTGATGCTAAAGGGGTTTGATTCTGATTAAAAAAGAAAAGTTATTCCTAAAGATTTGATTTTGATTTTTAGAAAGTAAACTATAAGGCTTTAAAAAAAATGATCCTAGTTTTGCTCGTTGTCATAAAAAAAAGCACAAAATCAAATACAATGAAGTACTTTTATATAAAGACAAAACACAAAAACACAGAGAAAATTCAGGATTTTCAAAATAAAAACAGCATTTTGTGACTTTAAACACAAAAAATGTGGCCTTTAAAAGTAAAAAAAACAACAACTTTTTGCATAAATAGTTAAAACTGATTTTCAAAGATTGTCGTAAAAATAAGTTTTATGTTTCATCGAGATTCATTAATCTTTAAATCCAGAATTTTATGAATCTTTGTTAGGATGAGATTCCGTACAGGACTGTGACCTGGTCCGCATGAAGCCAGGTATCTGATAAAAACCAATATTTTTTTATCCGTTTTGGTCGGTCATCCACATAAAAAAGCGGGCTTTAGAAAAACTCTGACCAAAGTGAAGTTTTTGGAAAACTCTAGTTTTGCGTTTACGTGGGAACCTGCAAAACCGGTGTTCTGACGAGATCTGCGACCGTCACAGATCTAAACAGTAGGAAGTAAACCGGAAGTGAAGAACCGGTCGCAGAACCTAAAAATAATACACACTAAACAAATAAAAATAATTAAAAAAAAACACCTGTACGTTTTAAAAACCATGGATTTTCAGTCGAAAAATGCAGATCCGTGTAGTCCCTCATTCATCCAGGAGTGATCCATTGTAGAAAAAGTTTTTAAAAAGTCTTCTGGACAGTTTAATTCTTGATCGAGACGTTTCGACTTCCATCTGGAAATCATTTTCAATCAGATTGAAATTCTCCCCTTAGAATTATTGGAATTACTCCAGATCACAGATCGTAAGGACATGGGAGCCTATCCCGGCTGCAAATAATTTTCTCCCAATCCGTTCATCCGTTGTATAATCTGTTCAGTTCCTGATTGGCTGTAGTGAATACGCCCACTTAAATCCATTGACGCCCACTTGAGCACACCCCTTCGCATCTCGGCTGTAAATGAGGCCCCTGATGTTTTTGGTGATATGTGATGTTTATGTTTTTTTTAAATAGAACCAACGTACATGACAAAAAATAACCCGACGGATTCGTTGTTGTTCGTTTAAATCGGCGGATATCGAACCCTTGCGAGTTGGTGCCATCAGACTTCGTTCTGGAATCCCGTCTGTCGACACGATTTACAGACAGTCAGTAAACGCACCACCTGGATGACGTCACCTGCCATCCAGGTGACTTTGATCCAATGAGAAGCAAGAAAACAGATGGTTTTGTGAACAAATAAATATGTTTTAAGTCTTCAGGTCTTCATGGCATGTCGGTGGTGGGTGATGGGTGGTGATGGGTGGTGGGTGACGGTGGGTGATGGTGGGTGACGGTGGGTGATGGGTGGTGGGTGACGAAGATGGGTGTTTAGACGTAAACCACCACCAAAGATCCAGTGTCTGCCATCCTTATGCCACATGTCAGCTCTTTAAATCCTCCTAGCTAACACCTCCATGGTTCGTCTCCTGTAGACATGCTTTCCTGACATAATGAATGCAGATCCACCATCTTTCAGGCCATTTCTGGATTTTCAGCATCACAAACGTCATCCAGACGTGGTTTTATTCCGTCTGTGCCTCTGGCCGCAGAGTTTGTGGGATTTTTAGATCCGTGTGCGCGCGTAAACAGAGACATCCCGTAACGCTGAGTGGGAAACGAGTGTGAGGGAGGGACAGATAAAGAAAGCAACAGAGGTGACGGTGTGTGTGTGTGTGTGTGTGTGTGTGTGTGTGGGGAGATAGTGTCATTCCCTCAGTATCACCATTAAATCTTAATCTCTCGGCCCCTCGTGGAAGAAGCCAGCCAAGCGTGGGATTGTGTTTTGCATCTAAATCAAGAAGTCAGATTCTTTTAGTTCTTTATTGAGACACAATCTGATGCCGAGTGTGTGTGTGTGTGTGTGTGTGTGTGTGTGTGTGTGTGTGTGAGATCATGCATCCCACTTAAAATGCATGGTTTCTAATTAAAGCAGGCCATGGAGGTTCTCCTGGTTGGCGTTGCAGCGGGTTTCATCATGCTCACGGAGGTTTTCTGGCCTCAAACATAAATTACATGTAAAGAATTTCATTTTCTTTGTTTCCGTTTTTAAAAGCTGCTGAAATTAAAATCAGCAGCACATTTTTAAGACGTCTGCGGTTGTTTGTGTTTGTGTTTTTTTTCTGCTGCTTTTACTTTATTTTTAACCCAGTGGATTTAAGGCGAGAGGCAGGATACACCATGAACAGGTTGCCAGTCTGTTGCAGGGCCACACAGAGGACACTATCCATGTACATACATGTGGAGAACATGCAAACTCCACAAAGAAGGACCAGTGTCTCAAGCCTCGCTCCCACTCCGGGACTCCAATCCCGACATTCTTGCTCTGAGGCCAGCGTGCCAACCACCGCGCCACCGTGATGCCAAGAAAGTAGTCAGTCACCTTCTTCTCCGTCTGTCCCTTACAGGGTTACAGGGGAGCCCATTACGGGAGCCCATCCCAGCTGATTTAAGGCGAGGGGCAGGGTACACCCCGAACAGGTCGCCAGTCTGTCGCAGGGCCACACACATACAACCATCCACACACACACTCATTCCTAGGGGCAATCACGTAGCAGCCAATCAGCCTAGCATGCTTGTTTTTTGAGGGTGGGAGGAAACCGGAGTACCCGGAGGAAAACCACGCAGACAGAGGGAGAACATGCAAACCCCACACAGAAAGACCAATGCTCCGAGCCTTGTCCCTGCCCGGTACTTGAATTCATGACCCTCTTGCTGTAAGACCACTGTGGTACCCACTGCGCCACCGTGCTGCCCGCCAAGAAAGTAACCTTTAAAATAAGAATTTTAGAGCCCACGTGCGGGTTGGTCCGTGCTTCTATAACATGTTGAACACAATATCACGCAAACCCGGGTCCTACAATTGACTGAATCTGGACGATTTGAGACCCAAATCAACAATTTTATGTCATAAAACCTCTTAGTTTGAATTTAAATAGAGCTTTAATTTTCAAAACAAGCTGCTCACTGATGTACCATAGATTTTATAGATTGTCGGTTTCGGGCACGTCCCACCGGGAGGAGACCAAGAGGCAGACCTCGGACCCACTGGATTTCTCACTATGTCTCACAGCTGGCTGGGGAACGACTTGGGATCCTTCGGGTGAGCTGGAGGATGCAGTTGGGTTTGCTGTACCGGTCTTCTTCGTTGGTTTGGTTAACGATTGTAGTCTAAGAAGCTTTTGGCTTCTTAGACTACAAGAAGAAGACTTTTTAGCTGTTTGGTTTTCTCTTTACGGAGACCGCTGACCGCAGGAAATTCCCACGGAAAGTTGCAGTGGATCAAACACACGCACTTATTGTTTACATTTATAAAGCAAAACTCTGTGTCCTGGTCTTTGTTGAAATTGTACGTTTTTCACCTCTGAGCTGTGGTCGTAGTTCTGAGCTGTGGTCGTAGTTGCTGCCAATCTGGCCACCATTTTTGCCTTTGAGTCAAACTAGACTACAGCACAACTGTTTGATTGACAATGAATTGGCGAATAATCATATGAAGGAGGCGGGATTCTGATGAATTTCATTGGATAGTTTATGTAAATTTGTTTCTGAGTGACAAATGCCAATAAAAGTTGTAAAGGATTCAGAAAAACTTTGGTGAGCTACTCTAAAAGGGGGCGGGAGCTACCGGTAGCTTCGGAGACCCCTGCTCTAGATCAATAAAGACACAGTGTGGCTCCCTCTGACCTTCCCTGTACTTCTCTATCAGCATCCTAGGCATACACTCCATCTGTAGTGCTCTTTTTTTTGGCATAAAACCATACCTAGACCTTACGTTCTCCTCTCATAGTCCAAGATGTCTCCTCTCCATGTTCACCGGAACAGACCACTTAAAAACCATGTTGTAGTTTTCTAAATGTTGTTGTTTTTCCTGCAGCCGTCTGGTTCCCGTTCCCCAGCATCAGCAGGCTGAGGTGTTATTACGTCTGGCTGCTCACTTTGAGATATGAAAGTGAAAACTAATCTGTGTGAATGAGGTGGGCTCGGCCTAATGGAAAACCTTATTTAGAGAGGAAGGAGCCTGCTGGAGACCAGATAGCTGCTCAAACCCTCTCAATTCATTTTATTCATTCTGATTTATTATGAGTTGGATTGTTTCTTCACGCGGATTCGTCCTTGTAGCTGGAAGGCAAACACTCCGTCTTTTGTTCTCGGACGTTTATGAAGGAATGTAACTGCAATCGTGTGGAAGCGTTAAAGAAAAGCAGATGAAGACGAGCTGCTTGCCGTCATCAGATTTCAGAGTGATTATTCTAATCCTGATTGCTGCGTGAATTTTTCACACTGAAGACAGATAAAAACATGAATCCTGAAGAGTGAAGCTTTCATCTCATTGTAGAACCTTCAGAATTAAAACCAGCTGACTTTGGTTTTGAAAACAGATTTAAAAGATTCAAACATTTTGTTTAGTTTTTATTATAATTTAAACGTTAAAGTTCTTGTTTTCAATGTTTAGATGATAAACAACATTAAACAGAAAAACTCAGCTGTAAAAATTTGTCATAATTTACTTTTTACAGGCATTAATATTGTATTTTTCTTATAAAAGTATGTATTTAGATCTATTTTATTTTGGAATTCATACGTTCCTACCCTCACCATGGTAACCAGGATCTACGTTTCTATCCTCACCATGGTAACCAGGATCTACGTTCCTACCCTCACCATGGTAACCAGGATCTACGTTCCTACCCTCACCATGGTAACCAGGATCTACGTTCCTACCCTCACCATGGTAACCAGGATCTATGTTTCTACCCTCACCATGGTAACCATGATCTATGTTTCTACCCTCACCATGGTAACCAGGATCTACGTTCCTACCCTCACCATGGTAACCAGGATCTACGTTCCTACCCTCACCACGGTAACCAGGATCTACGTTCCTACCCTCACCCGGGACACTGGGCTCAAAGCGTCTCCTTTCTGGTCGTCTTTTCTCAGTTCTATCAGGATTCCACCAACTTCTCCAGCCATGGTGGATCAGGTTCTAGGAACTAGCTGCTGGTTGAGTCCACGCTAACAAAGCGGGACGACTCCATTACCAGTAAAACAAGCCAGCGAGCTAGCAAAAAAAACCCCCAGCTAGATTAAAAACAGCCGTCCGAAGTAAAACAATGCAGACCAAAACCAGAACGGGACCAAACAGGCAAAAGAAGGGACAGAAACTGAGTGGAAAAACAAGTGAAAATAGACGACCAGACACTAAAAAAACAGGAGGCACCACAGCAGGCAACCACCCTGGAGGCAGCAGGCAGCCGCTAGGGGGCAGCAGGCAGCCACCACGGGGGCAGCAGGCAGCCACCACGGGGGCAGCAGGCAGCCACCACGGGGGCAGCAGGCAGCCGCTAGGAGCAACACCTTCTAACGTTTCAGGTCGATCGGCTGTTATGAAATTGCCCCTTGGAATGAGTGTGTGTATGTGGAGGGTCGTATGCAAACAAGCAAACAAACTAGCGACTTGTTCGGGGTGTGCCCTGCCTCTTACCTGAAATCAGGTGGGATAGGCTCCTGCACCGCCTACAACTTTGTTAAAAAAAATATTTCAACATTCAGAAAAAAACGGCTAACTTAAAACACCGGTGCTTTTTTCTGTCAGAATAAGAAACACCAACACAAAAAGAAACATGAAGCTAAACCTCACAACCAGAGACGCTAACCAGCATCAGATGGTAACCATAACCTTCCAAACCGGGTCGTCCCAGCTCGCAATCTGCAGCTGTTTGTTATCTAAACAGTCTGTAGTCTCATTAACAATCAGAATAATTTTATAACAAAAATGGGATTTTTTTGTATATTTTTTAATCATTTATGGCATTTGTTTTTGTCCAGATGAAAATATTTACACATCCAAACAGAAAAGTTCTTAAACTCTCCCAACCAATGCTCCCTCTAATTTGTGTCTGATCAAACACACAAGCTTCCTGAGCAGAAGGGGGCGGGGCAAAAACTTTACTCTTTTGTGACGTCACAGCAGTGACGAGTTAAACTCCAAAGCAGCGGTTTGAAGCAATTTGTTTCAGAAAGAAAGAAGAAAGAGACATGATCCTGAGCTCTGACTCATTTTAACATCTCTGGCTTAAATTTAGTTTCATTTTTTTTTTTTTTTTTGCGCTGCAGAGTTTTCCTTGTGCAAGCAGAGCGCAACTGCGCAGGCGCGCAGTTTAGAGGGAACATTTCTCCCAAACAGATTGTTTATTGTGTGTAAACATCATTTAACTGTGATTTTCTCTGTAAAATCAGATGAATTGGACTCAAAACGAGCTGTTAAACGGTTTTAATCTGGTTGAAAGATGATAAAGATCACAGTGTTTGATTTAACATACTGAACCTGAGACCCCGACACCTGACTCATGCTGGTGTTTTTAGTTGTTAAACTGGATTTTTTTAATCATCTAATCAGGTCGTAAACTTCTCTAAGCTTCGTTTTAATTACATCTTTGGTCGTGTTGTGTGTGACATTTAAGATCCCGTCTCATTTGTCGTTTTTTTTTTTTTTAAAGACCTGAACGAGACCCTTCTGGTTTAAATAGGACATTGGAGATGACAGGCTGTGAAACGCGGGGGCTGGCGTGTTAACACATGATCATCATGAGGGCAATCACTCTCTTTACATCATTCTAAATTAAACAGGGTTAAATCATTTCTAATCCGGGCCAGACCAATCTGGTAATACTTAGACCCACAACGTTTGTTTACACAAACAATAACCTAAACTAGCTCTAAAATAACTGAACTGGACGCATCGTGTTGGCATCCTTCTGTCTCTAGAGACAACGGAGTCTTCACCTGGATACTTATGTTTACTGTAAATATGATAGGCGTGTGCAGTCAGGCTTGAACGGGTGGAGAAAAGTATCTGGTGTGATGTGTGATAGAAGAGTTTCGGATAAAATGAAAGAGAAAGTGTACAAAACTGGGGTTAGAGCGGCCATGCTGATTGGTCTAGAGACAGTGTGGTGAGAGCGGCCATGCAGATTGGTCTAGAGACAGTGTGGTGAGAGCGGCCATGGTGATTGGTCTAGAGACAGTGTGGTGAGAGCGGCCATGCTGGTTGGTCTAGAGACAGTGTGGTGAGAGCAGCCATGCTGATTGGTCTAGAGACAGTGTGGTGAGAGCGGCCATGCTGATTGCTCTAGAGACAGTGTGGTGAGAGCGGCCATGCTGATTGGTCTAGAGACAGTGTGGTGAGAGCGGCCATGCTGGTTGGTCTAGAGACAGTGTGGTGAGAGCGGCCATGCTGATTGGTCTAGAGACAGTGTGGTGAGAGCGGCCATGCTGATTGCTCTAGAGACAGTGTGGTGAGAGCGGCCATGCTGATTGGTCTAGAGACAGTGTGGTGAGAGCGGCCATGCTGGTTGGTCTAGAGACAGTGTGGTGAGAGCGGCCATGCTGATTGGTTTAGAGAATGTGTGGTGAGAGCGGCCATGGTGATTGGTCTAGAGACAGTGTGGTGAGAGCGGCCATGCTGATTGGTCTAGAGACAGTGTGGTGAGAGCGGCCATGCTGATTGGTCTAGAGCAGGGGTGGGCAATTAATTTTTATCAGGGGCCGCATGAGAAGCCTGAATTGTGTCAGAGGGCCACCAACTTTCTTTGATTGTAAAATACTTCAATATTTTGAATAGCTGGTACTGATAATCAGAAGAATAAAGCACTCCGTAAATATGTATATTAGGTTTTGTGAAACTGGTTAAATAAGAAAAACAATTATTGAACCAGTGCAATTTATTTTTTTAAAAATTAAACCATGCGCATTTCACTCTCAAGAGTTTTGAAATCGCTTTGAAAACTCTGCATGCGTGCATACGTAGCGACGTAACGCTTTTCAAAATAAAATAAAATTTCAAAATAAAAGTTTTAAAAAAAAAGTTTAATTTATGGTGTTTATGATTAGCCTCACGCGGGCCGGACAGGGGAACACAAAGGGCCGGATGTGGCCCGCGGGCCTTAATTTGCCCAGGTCTGGTCTAGAGACAGTGTGATGAGAGCAGCCATGCTGATTGGTCTAGAGACAGTGTGGTGAGACCGGCCATGCTGATTGGTCTAGAGACAGTGTCACTGAGAAAAAGACAGGAAACAGAGATGTTTGTAGCAGAGATGAAGATGCTGAGGATCTCTCTGGGAGTGACCAGGATGGACAGGATCAGAGGAACAGCACATGTTAGAGGTTTTAGAGTCAGAGAGGTCAGACTGAGATGGTTTGGACATGTGCAAAGGAGAGAGAGAGGACATCAGAAGAAGGATGCTGGGTTTGGAACCACCAGGAAAGAGGACTAGAGGAAGACCAAAGAGGAGGTTCATGGATACAGTGAAGGAAGACATGAAGATAGTTGGTGTGACTGAAGAGGATGCAGGAGATAGGGTTAGATGGAAGAAACTGACTTGATGTGGCGCCCCCTGAAGGGAAATGATGGAAGAAGAAGAAGTGATAGGTGGTATGAGTCATGGGGGGAGCAATCTGTAACCCTGGTAGACTGACTCTTTTTCCATTTCCGGGTCTTTGTAGCCTCGTGCTGGATCTCCTAGCTCTCCTCGACCTGCTTGTAACAGATTTTGACGGTTGCTTACCACCTGTAGCGGTCAGGGGTCTCTGACCCGACGCATCAACACCATCTGTATGACATTATGTGTGTTAGTTTGTGTTTCCTTCATTTCGGCCGTGGATCCTAACCTGTAACTGTTACTCCAAAACAGGGGTGGACAAACTTTTTGTCCTGCAGGCCACATTGAGTTCTAACATTTGACCAGGGGGAACAGGATCAGATGGATGGCATGCTTTGGTAACCTCTAGATTAGACCGATAGAATGACGCGTTGGATTCTAGACAAGCGCTAAATGTTACATCAAGAGTGTTAAATTTCAAATCTAGCGGCGCTAGGTTTGAAATCTAAATGCTTGATGTAACTTTTTGTTTGTTTTGACATCAAACACCCTTGTTTACGTGCGTGTATTGGCCCTGATGACTTTCCATATCTGTGCACACTGTTTATTTTGACAGCCTGTGCATCACGGAGACACACACATTTTAATGGGGGCAGTGTTGTTGTGTCTTTTGGGCCATCTAGTGAGGAAACATCAGAATCACAAGGGAAATAAAATAATAACAAGGTCTATTTATTTCATTTTTTCAAGTTTGGGGGCCGGATTAAAACGTTTAATGAGCCGCATGTGGCCTGCGGGCCGTGGTTTGCCCACGCCTGCTCTAAAACAAACTAGGGTAAAGTTTATTCGTTCCCATTTGACCAGGTATTTGTAAGGAGATGCTCTGTATGTGTTGTACGAAGGCCTTCCAGGCCGTGTTGAAGGTATCCTAAGACCTTTAAGATGAGGTTCTTAGATTCTTGAGACTAATTTGAAAAATTATTTCTCTGAACCGTCTGTTGTGAGATGAGGGCATCGCGTGCTT
Organism: Neostethus bicornis; assembly: GCA_902685375.1. NCBI lineage: Eukaryota > Metazoa > Chordata > Actinopteri > Atheriniformes > Phallostethidae > Neostethus > Neostethus bicornis. The sequence goes on from CACRXE010000076.1 coordinate 13,882,496, forward strand.
CCTCTTTAGTAGAATTAGGCGTCGTGCCAGCGCGGTTTAAAAAGCTATGACATGTTTTTGCCTTGAGGAGGTCGGGGTGTGTGAGAAGGAGACACGAGGGTATTATTGATGCTCCGAATGGAATTATGTTGTTTTGTTTGTGTTATTTTTATTGTATTGAACTAGGGTTAATTTAAAGGTCGATTTTTGTACTTTTTTTTAGGTTAAATTTATTTTGTCACAAAAAATAAACATTAAACTGTTTTTATTTTTAACTCAGAAATGTGATATTTCCAAAAACAGTTGGATTTTTTTTTCTTGAATTCCCTCCTCTCGCCCTGTGGATGTGTGAAGGTAGACCAGAACGGTCGTGATTCCCTCGCCTGTCATCAGAGGGAGCCCAGGAGCCTTCCTCCCGCTCCCGGATTCCAGGCTGTACTTAACACCTGTGGTCATTAGCCTCATGCTTGATCACCTGTGGCTCATGTTCCTGCTGCCTATTTGAAGGCAGTCTCCCCTAAACTGCCATGACGGCCGGGTCAACATCCCTTCCTGCCAGGTCTTCCTGGCTGCCCAACCAAGATGGATCCTCGAACTTTGACCAAGAGACATTCCAGCTATGGATAAAACTGGTAACAGTTACTCAGTAGCATCTGTACAGTCCTCTGTTCTAATCCTGTGCCTCAACCAGTGAAACTTAAACAGACTGGACTGTTTTGAGTCTGGATTTAGACATTTTCAGAGTGTCGGTCTGTCTCACAGCCTCCATGTTTAGTCCTGACTCTAGACACCAGCAGGAGGCCGGTCCCAGAGGTCCTCAGAGTTCTAGATGGTTCATGTTTAGTCCTGACTCTAGACACCAGCAGGAGGCCAGTCCCAGAGGTCCTCAGAGTTCTAGATGGTTCATGTTTAGTCCTGACTCTAGACACCAGCAGGAGGCCGGTCCCAGAGGTCCTAGAGGTCCTCAGATGGTTTATAAGACACTTGCTTTTCACAGAATCAAAAAGTCAGTTTAACAAGCAAACAAATAACAGACAAATGGATTCACGTTTTGTTCCAACATTGAACCAAACCTCGTCCCCAAAACCGAGACACGTGTGTAACTGTAATTTCCATGTATTGTCACAGCCCTTCTGTCTCTGCTTAGATGCATAGATGTGTGTATACGTCCACATACAGTAAGACGGACATCCAATCATCCGTATTCTTCCAGTTGCAGATTTTTATCCCCATTGTTCATCATTTCTATCTGAATCTTTTTGTCCGGCCAATTTGTCTGTTTGGTCTTTCAGACAATTTTCCTCCATGTTTCTAACAGAAAGCTTGTGTCCTGATCTGGCTTTGCTCCTAACTGGAAACAGAGATACATGAAGGCACTGGAGTCTTCTAAAGATGGATGCTGTAATGTTTGAGGGCAGAAGCTGTGTTTATTAGTCGCTCCTGTTTGCGGCCGCGTCCTCTGACAAAGCCTACAATTACTGAGGAGCATAATAACAGAGTGTACTGTAGGAGGCAGGAAGGTGGGCTCCCTCTGGCTTTCTTTACTCCACATGGCCGGTGGAAGGCTTCTAATTAAGCTCTGGAAGGAGGAGGTGAGGATAATGCATCTTTGTCCACAAACTGTGAGCAGCACATGTTTAATTTATGAACATTTTAATATTTATGAATTCTCTGATTTGTTTTTCAAGCTTGTCTGGATTTTGGAGTTTGGAACATTTGAGATGCCGGTGGGAGGGGGCTGTGTGTCACACCTAGGCCTTCAGCAGTGCTCCAATCACAACCTAATAACTATCTTAGGTTATAAAATCATCCTATGAAAATTAATCCAGTCAAAATATATCTCAGATGCCCAGGGACAGCATCAGGCAACCCTGGAAACCCAGGCTTTTCTCACCTCGCTGCATCCTCCAGCTCACCTGGGAGGATCCTGAGGTGTTCCCTGTCCAGCTGTAAGACATGGTCTCTCCAGCAGGTCTGGGGTCTGGTTCTCGGTCTCCTCCCAGTGGGAAGTGCTCAGAAAATCTCACCAGAAAGGCGCTCGGGAGGCATCCTAACCAGATGCCCAAACCTCTCCACGTGGCTTCTCTCAACCCAGAGTAGCAACGGCTGTACTCCGAGCTCCTCCCACATGGCAGAACTCCTGACCCTATCTCCAAGAAAGAACCTAGCCACCCTGCAGGGAGAGATCATTTCAGCCACTTGTATCTCTGATCTCGTTCTTTCGGCGAGATCACACCATGGTAACCCATACTGGTTACCGTGGTATGGGTAGGAACGTAGATCCTGGTTACCATGGTGAGGGTAGGAACGTAGATCCTGGTTACCACGGTGAGGGTAGGAACGTAGATCCTGGTTACCATGGTGAGGGTAGGAACGTATATCCTGGTTACCATGGTGAGGGTAGGAATGTAGATCATGGTTACCATGGTGAGGGTAGGAACATAGATCCTGGTGACCATAGTGAGGGTAGGAATGTAGATCATGGTTACCATGGTGAGGGTACGAACGTAGATCCTGGTTACCATGGTGAGGGTAGGAACATAGATCCTGGTGACCATAGTGAGGGTAGGAATGTAGCTCATGGTTACCATGGTGAGGGTACGAACGTAGATCCTGGTTACCATGGTGAGGGTAGGAACGTAGATCCTGGTTACCATGGTGAGGGTAGGAACATAGATCCTGGTGACCATAGTGAGGGTAGGAATGTAGATCCTGGTTACCATGGTGAGGGTAGGAACATAGATCCTGGTGACCATAGTGAGGGTAGGAATGTAGATCCTGGTTACCATGATGAGGGTAGGAACGTAGATCGACTGGTAAATCCAGAACTTTGTAAATCCAGACCGATGCGCCGTCCTTATTATTGTGTTCTCTCAGACCATGAAGGGAATTTAATGAAACTGGCAACAGTTACTCAGTACCATCTATAGTTAAACTGATTGGGACTCTGCGCACACACACACACACACACACACACACACACACACACACACACACACACACACACACACATCACAGTGTCTTTAAACAATCGACTGAATGTAAATGAACGAATCAGATTTGTTCTTATTGGAATAAAATGCCAGCTCCAATGAGATTTTTTTTTCTGAGCCGAGTCTCAGCGGTCTGTTTTTGACAACATCAGACGATAATCAAATCTGATTCTGTAGATTATTTATTAATTCTAGTGAAGCTGCTTCCTACATGCAAGACAACCTTGTTTATGTTTCCTCCTTTGCAGCGCTAACCTGCTGAACATTATCCACTAAGCTGAGCCCACCGAGGGACGATTCCACGCTGTAAAATACGCCTTGGATCAGCAGGTGTGACTGCCAAGGAGAGCCCAGATTTAAGCAGGGAAATAAATATTTCATGCAACATTTTCTCACAACAGAGTTGAAAAGGAGTGCGGATACAGATCAATGGTGGGGAGAGATCTGGCTATGCACAGATATTTGGTGAGAGGGTATTACTCCTTGGAGGAGTCTGGGAATTGGCTACATGCTCCAGTTGTCTTTGAAGAAATGGTAGATTTATTCTCTGCTGATCAAAATCCAGACCTGATATTTACACATCCAGCACAGAGTATTAAAAAGAGGGTTCTGCTTCATGGGTTAATAATTCTTATCTCACAGCATGTTTACAGTGTTCATGAACGTGCAGTTTTCATGTTAATAAATAAGAATGAATTCCTCCCTCCTCTCACTTATTGGAGGTGTACACTCCACACCTTAAATCTCATGGTTTTTTTTCATACTATTTTCTGAATCGTCTGTTGCTAGTGAAGTTGCGGTGGGTGCCGGAGCCTGTCCTGTCCTAAGACAAGAGGCAGGGTACACCTCGAACAGGTCGCCAGACAGTCAGGGGGTCACACACAAACATACACACACACATACACTCAATCTTAGGGGCAATTTCATACCAGCCAATCAACCTAACACATCAGCTGATCCAGAGGGGGGCTAGAGATGCACGTCCACCCCTTTTGGTCCACAAAAAAAAAGAAATGTGTTCCTACTACCGTATTTTCCGCATTATAAGGCGCCAGAGTAAAAGCTGTTCAACTTTGTCCTCTAACTGTGGCCATCTCGCTTTGTTCCCACGGAAACTCCGTTTAGTCTTGTTTGCTTGGCGCAGCGCATCCTCTTGCTTCCTCCACTTCCTCACCATTGATGTTAAACTCTCTCGCTGCGGCTCTATTCCCGTGTTCTACTGCGTGACCGATCACCTTGAGTTTAAACTCTGCGGTGTAACAGTGTCTCTTGGTAGGAGCCATTTCCGGGTCTTTACACAAACACACAAATGGAAATGAGACGTCAGCATGCACCGCGCACTACTTCTTCTACGGGGGAAATGGAGTGGGCGGCTGCTTACCGCAGTTGTGACACCTGTTGTAGCTCAATATTAATCCATATTTAAGGCGCTCCGGGTTAAAAGGCGCATCGTGGACTTTAGAGAAAATTTAAGGTTTTTAGGTGCGCCTTATAGTGCGGAAAATATGGTAGTTTAAATATAATAAACTTTGGGCAAAATCTGCCCCAGAATGCAGGAAAAAAGACTCCCACATCTCCTTTACAGGTGAGCACCAAAGGTGCCCGTTTTGTCTGTGAGCTCATGGCCCCCCCTTTTGAAAATCCTGGCTCTGCCCCTGTAACATGGGCGTTTTCGGAGGAAACCAGAGAAAACCCACACACACACACAGGAGAACATACAAACTCCACACTGAAAACATGTCAATTCCACGAGATTTTGTAGTCTTGTCCCACCCTGGACTTAAACCCAGACCTTCTTGCTGTTATGCCACTCTGCTAATCACTGTCCCACCCTTAATATGGAAGAGTTGGAAACAAAATCCATGTCCAAGAACATCCTGATGTTCCAAAAATATCTAAATAGTTTTACATTTCTCAGAAATGAATGAAATAAGAAAACAATTAAGTTGTTTTTTTTTTAATGTAGGAATTTCATCAGTTCCATTTGGTAATATTTGATCAGATTATCGATGTTTTGTGAGACATTAGTAGATTTAATTGATTGCGTTCCGGATACGAACAAGACGACGGAACGTAATCAAATGATTTAAAAACTCATCCAACGAATAGGAAGTCTTTCTTTCAGACATCTTTACTTCACAAACATTGAAGAGTAAAACTTTTAAAGGAAAAATAGTGGTTTTAAAACCGACATGAAAGAAATTAAACTGCTTATTCAGTAAAAAAATCCGCCTGTGGTTGAACTGTCTTTGGTTTGAACGGAGGCCCGGGACCTTCCGTCTCTCTATCATCACTTTCTTTTTTCTTTTTGCCACCAGACCTTAAAAATAACCCTGAAAACATGGAGGCAGAAAAAACAAATCAAAGAATAAAAATACTGAAGGCAACAGTGAAAAAATCTTAAAAGAAAAGACGTTATTCTGAATGTAAAATATGAACCTCTTCTTTTTGAAGTCGTGTTCAAACAGGAAGTGTGAAAAAAGTGAGGTTACAGGGAGACGAGAGAAAGAAGGTGGAGGATTTTAAGTATCTAGGATCAACAGTCCAGAACAATGGAAAGTGTGGCAAACAGGTGAAGAAGCTTGTGCAGGCAGGCTGGAACGGGTGGAGAAAAGTATCAGGTGTGATGTGTGATAGAAGAGTTTCAGATAAAATGAAAGAAAAAGTGTAGAAAACCGTGGTGAGAGCGGCCATGCTGATTGGTCTAGAGCAGCGGTCGGCAACCCGCGGCTCCGGAGCCTCATGCGGCTCTTTCATCCTTATAATGCGGCTCTGATTGGCTTGGGAAAATAAATTACAAAAATTTTTTTTTTTGTATTTAATTGAAGTGCGTTTTTTTTTGTGTTAGTTTTTATATTATTTTTGTTCTAAATTTGAAGATTATTGTGATCTTGAAATATCACAAAGTATGCTCCGCTGCATACTTTGAAAGCCCAAGGCGATATAAGGATGACGGCTCACGGATTTTTCCCTTTTGTTTGCTGCATGCACAATTTAAATTCAGCTTTTTAATTTATTCGAAAGAGACATTCAGACATTATTATTTTTTCAAGAATTCAAAATGTGTTCATTACATCGGTAAAATTTAATTTTCTCCGTAGCACTTCATAAGACATAACCACACTATAGTTGTTTATACAAAGTGTAAAGGTAAGAAAAAGTAATATATACAGTGTTATCTTCATTTTAGATAAATGGATATAAGGATGACGCCTCATGGCATTTTTCTGCTTTCGTTTGCTACATGGACAATTTAAATTCAGCTTTTTAATTTATTTGAAAGAGACATTCATTATTATTTTTCAAGAATTCAAAATGTTCAAAATGTGTTCATTAAATGAATAAAATGTAATTTTCTCTGTAGCACGTGGATTTCATAAGAAACATGCTGCGGTAAAGTAGTAGAAGTTTTTTTTTTTTTTCATTTTAGATGTGCGGCTCCCAGTGTTTTCTTTTCCGTGGAAACCGGGTTCAAATGGCTCTTTCGGTGTCAAAGGTTGCCGACCGCTGGTCTAGAGACAGTGTGGTGAGAGCGGCCATGCTGATTGGTCTAGAGACAGTGTGGTGAGAGCGGCCATGCTGATTGGTCTAGAGACAGTGTGGTGAGAGCGGCCATGCTGATTGGTCTAGAGACAGTGTGGTGAGAGCGGCCATGCTGATTGGTCTAGAGACAGTGTGGTGAGAGCGGCCATGCTGATTGGTCTAGAGACAGTGTGGTGAGAAGGCCATGCTGATTGGTCTAGAGACAGTGTGGTGAGAGCGGCCATGCTGATTGGTCTAGAGACAGTGTGGTGAGAGCAGCCATGCTGATTGGTCTAGAGACAGTGTGGTGAGAGCGGTCATGCTGATTGGTCTAGAGACAGTGTGGTGAGAGCGGCCATGCTGATTGGTCTAGAGACAGTGTGGTGAGAGCGGTCATGCTGATTGGTCTAGAGACAGTGTGGTGAGAGCGGTCATGCTGATTGGTCTAGAGACAGTGTGGTGAGAGCGGCCATGCTGATTGGTCTAGAGACAGTGTGGTGAGAGCGGCCATGCTGATTGGTCTAGAGACAGTGTCACTGAGGAAAAGACAGGAAGCAGAGATGTTTGTAGCAGAGATGAAGATGCTGAGGACTAGAGGAAGACCAAAGAGGAGGTTCATGGATACAGTGAAGGAAGACATGAAGATAGTTGGTGTGACCGAAGAGGATGCAGCAGATAGGGTTAGATGGAAGAAACTGACTTTATGTGGTGTCCCCTGAAGGGGAATGATGTAAGGAGAAGAAGAAGGAATGAATTTTACACTGTGTCATGCATGCACTTAGGGGACAGAACTAACTAGGGAGCGAGAGGAAGGGGGAATTCACAATGCCATAAACGGAAATTACACTGAAAATGATATTTTAAAGCTTTTACTTCTGAGAAAATGTAACATGTTTATTTATGAACACTTTGAGAATTATTACCAAGAAAAACATGACCGCCGTCTTTAACGTCGATATGCTTTGGTATTTTTAAACATGACTCCTTCCTGGTCAGGTCCGTCCTGCTTTTAGGAGGTGTAACTCATAACCTTCTTCTCACCTCCATCAACCATCAGCGGGCATCAAACCTTTTAAAGATGGTTTAAAAGTTTATGAGTCCCGAAGGTTAGAGTCATTACGGGTAACGGTTAGAAAGTCCTCTGTGAACCACGTGAAGAGGATCTGAACGGTGTGATGTTCCTGAAGGAACTCGTGTATCAGTAACTGAGTCCATTAGAAACTCATCTGGATGAACTCCATCTGCTACATCCTACAAACATGAGATGTGTTATGATAGATGTAGATGACGGTTTCTAAGACTGAGAAACGTTCTGATAGAATACGAGTTAGACCAGAGGTGTTCATTTTTGTCCCAAGATCTACTTTTTAAAAATCAAACCTCCTGAGATCTAGTAGTCCAGTGTCTCACACACACACACACACACATACACAGACGCGCATGAATACACACACTCTCTCATACACCCTCTCTCTCTCAAATACAAACACACAGACAAGTTCTCTTCTCTCTCTCCGTTTTACACTCTCTCTCCCTCTCTCTCTCCGTGTCTCTCTCTCTCGTTTGACCAGCACGCTGTGCTCATGTTGTGCTCATGTCTGTGCTCATGTCTACACCAGTACCTGGTTTCAGTTCCTACAAACATGAGCTATGTTTTGCTAAATAAGACGTACCAAGTCTCCCTCATTGGGTGGGGGACACCCACAATTAGTACCCATCTCCCGCTCACCTGCCAAGGCTAGTAAAACTCCCGTATGATGAACACTCCAGTGCAGGGGTGTCAAACTCAGTTCCTTGAGGGCCGGTGTCCCTGCAGGTTTTCAATACAGCTGATGCACATACAGTGAAATCAACAGCCAATCAAATTTGGCTCAATGACTCGTTAAACTGGATCAGGTGTAGATGTAAGAACACAACCTGCAGGGACACATGCCCTTCAGGAACTGAGTTTGACACCTGTGCTAGTGCATTCCATGAACATGATTAGGTATAATGAGGCTAAGCACATGGCATCTCCTGTTGCTGCAGCTGGGCATCTGAAAGCCGCTAGTAGCGATCTGGATGGTCTGTTGCCAGTGTAGATCGGGTGAGGAGTTCTGCCATCCGGGAGGAGCTCGGTGTAGAGCCGCTCCTCCTCCAGGTTAAAAAAAGCCAGAAAGTGGTTGGTTCGGGCATCTGGTCAGGATCCCCCGAGCGCCTCGCTGGTGAGGTGTTTCAGGCACGTCCACACCAGGAGGAGTCTAAGAGGCAGACCCCGGACCCGCTGGAGAGACTATGTTTCACAGCTGGCTGGGGAACGCCCTTCTGGGTGAGCTGGAGGATGCAGCTGGGGTGAGAGAAGCCTGGGCTTCCATCTGAGGCTGTTGCCCACGCGACCCAACCCCGGATGAGCGGAATACGACGGAACGGAACGGAAATTGTTTTGAAAACCATTGATCTTTGTTAGTTTTACATTAAATATGAATTCCTAATCAGTTCAGCTATAGTTTGTATTGATTAACCATGAAATGTTTCCAATGTTTTGTGTGATTTTTTTAGTTTATTTTTATAAACGTAAACACAGCGTCGGCTCTGATCGTCTGTCAGGGACGTGTTTAACGCAGAGCCACATTTAGATGGATTTTATGTGTCCGTTTGGGAGCGTAAACGGCCTTGAGCGATCGTGTTTGTGGGGGAGTTATTTTAGTGCCTGACTGAAGGTGAACCCGACCTCCTCCTTGGACTGCAAAGACACTAAAACTCCTTCCTGAGTAACACACAGAAGCTCTGAGGGGTCATTACCCCGAGGAGATGAGCTCGGAACCGTGCCAGGCCATTGTTAATTCACTGGTGCAAGTCATTATAGCTTGCTCCGAACATAAAATTCATACAGTCCACTTGTTTTAAAATATATTTACATAGTTCATCTGCATTTTACCTGCTCGGAATTTAAAACACCGTGTTTACGTTTGGGAAAATCAGCCGATATGAACGGAACGCTGACGGCACACACGGATACACTCACTAAAGACGGAGTGAACAGTAAAATATATCAGTTTAAAATGACTTTATTTGGTCCAGAGGGGGGTTTAAATCCGTGATAGTGACTTCAGGTTTACGTCTGAGTCTCAAAGTTTATTCTGGAACTGAAATAAACGATCGGTTTATTTTGATTTTTACTCTAAGTAAAAATCCTCCTCTTGGTCGTGAGGAGCCAGATTGGGTGGTTCGGGCATCTCGTTCCACCGGGAGGGGATTGAGAGGCAGACCCTGGACCTGCTGGAGAGACCATGTCTCACAGCTGGACAAGCAACGACTCGGGATCCTCCTGGGTGAACTGGAGGATGCAGCCGGGGTGAGAGAAGTGTGGGCTTCCCGTCTGAGGCTGTTACCCACGCGACCCGGCCCCGGATGAGTGGCAGACAACGGAACCGAACTTCAAGTTACAGCAAGACACTTCAGTCATCCAGATACTTTCTTAATCCCCTTCTGGGAACATGTGTGTGTGTGTCCGGTAGCTCCGAGCAGTTCAAGAGAGAGCTCCAAACAGCTTCAGAACAGATGATATATGGTACCGAGTTGGATGGAGGTGAAACAGCCGTTGGTGGAACACATCACAGTTGGCTCTGCATTGGGAGGATTGTGGGTTACCCTGGTAACAATGTTTTTCAGCTCCAGTGAATTCTACTAAGATGTTAAACTGTCTCTAAAAGCTCCACATCTTGATCCTTCACTGTGGTGGAACAACACCAGCAGTCCACCATCTTTAGTTCCATAGTTCAGACAGGAAGCACTGATGATATCACTAGAAGATCCTGTCTTCATTCCTTCTGAACATCTCCACACGTTCATGAAGACTCCACATGAAGGAGCTCAGCTCCACACGTCCATGAAGACTCCACATGAAGGAGCTCAGCTCCACACGTCCATGAAGACTCCACATGAAGGAGCTCAGCTCCACACGTCCATGAAGACTCCACATGAAGGAGCTCAGCTCCACACGTCCATGAAGACTCCACATGAAGGAGCTCAGCTCCACACGTCCATGAAGACTCCACATGAAGGAGCTCAGCTCCACACGTCCATGAAGACTCCACATGAAGGAGCTCAGCTCCACACGTCCATGAAGACTCTACATGAAGGAGCTCAGCTCCACACGTCCATGAAGACTCCACGTTCCTCACTCATGAAGGAGACCAGCTCTTAAAACCACATGGACCTGCTGCCATCACGAGTAGCACGTTCTCCCAAAACAAGATCAGAAATACTGAATTAGTTTACTTTGTTTCCAGATTAAAGAAAATTAGACCCAAATTCTGTTCCATCCCGTGCCGTCATCTTCCGCTCATCCGGGGCCGGGTCGCGAGGACAAGAGCATCCTCCAGCTCACCCGGAAGGATCCCAAGTTGTTCCCCGGCCAGCTGTTCCCTGGCCAGTCATTCCTCCCCCACTTGGAGCCAGGCCCGAGGGTGGGGCACGAGAGCGAGAGCCTGGTGGCTGGGCTTTTACCCATGGGGCCCGTCCAGGCTTGGCCTGAACAGGGGACATGGGCCGCCCTTCCAGGGAACTCACCACCTGCAGGATGAGTCCACAGGCCATGGGGTCGGGTGAAGAAGGAGACGGGTGGCAGCCAACGGCGTGGACCCTGGCGGTCAGATCCTCGGCTGCATAAACTAGCTCTTAGACCCAAATTTACACGTTTCTATCTGATAAAATTTGAAGAATTTTTAAAGGTTTTCTCTTTTTTTTCAAGTCATTTTTTAAAAACAGTCCATCTTACTTTGTTTTTACATGATTTTTCTTGGATTTCCTGTTGGTTTCGTCCCGTCCTGTCGTTCCAAATAATAACTGGAAGATTAAAGATGAACATTAAACACAATTAACAAGCTTGAGTAGCTTTAAACTCAGAGAAAGCGCTGATGAGACATCAGTGTTCATCTGTCAGCAGAGATCTGGCTCAGATCAGCCGCTCGTAGCGTCTCTAACAGATGAATGATGTACGCTCGGTATCTGGAGGCTATTCCAGAAAAAAGAAAGAAACGTACATATCATGATCTCAGTTTATTCTCAGACATTCTCCCTGCAGACTTCTTCCATCTCCGTGTGGAAACACATTATGTAACATAAATAATCAGAACTCACTGCTGTTTTAAAATCGACCCTAAAAGACTTCGCTTTATGAAAACTTTTTAAAGCTGGAAGGTTTGTGACGTTTATCGACTGGATTTTAGGATGTAGAAAAAATTTATTGGAATAAACAGGTAGGGTACACCTCGAACAGGTCACCAGTCTGGTGCAGGCTCACACACACACACACACACACACACACACACACACACACACACACACACTCATTCCTAGGGGTAGTTTTATAGCAGCCAATCAACCTAACAGGTTTGTTTTTGGAGGAAACCAGAAAAACCCCACACATACACAGGGAGAACATGCAAACTACACAGAGGAAAGCCAGGGTTTCAAGCCTCATCCCCACCCGGGAATCAAACCCTGACCTTCTTGCTGTGAGGCCACAGTGCCTCTCGTTATACTTAGACATACATTCAGATTCACAGTCAGAATATTTTATTGAATAGAAAATACTTCATTAATCTGAAGGTAAATCTGATGCTGCGGTGCTAACACCTCGATGCCTTCCTGGTCTGCTTACACGGTGGGAAACCTGGCATCTGAACGGTTAAAAACAGTCCATAATGAGTCCACGAAGTCAGGCTACCAAAATGGCCCCTCCACATTCCTGTTGGGTCAGAACGAGCGTCTTCATTCCTCCATCTTGCCAGCGAGCGTCCGGATGTTACCCATGACAACCGCAGGGACACTGGGCTCAAAGCGCCTCGTTCTGATCGTCTCCGTCTCAGTTCTGTCAGGACTACATAGACTCCTTCAGTCACGGTGGATCTGGTTCAGAGCTAGCTGCTGGTTGAGTCCATGGTAACAAAGCGGGACGACTCCATGACCAGAAAAACGGAGAGCTGGCCGTTGAAACCAAAAAACTTCTTTCCTACTGGGGAAATTTGTGTGCGGTAGCTCCAAGGATTCCAAGAGAGAGCTCCAAACAGCTTCAGAACAGCTGCGAGGTGGTGCCAAGCTGGGTAGAGTGGAGCTGGAGCAGCAGCTTGATGGAGCAGCCGTTGGTGGAACCCAATACCGTTGACACTGCTCTGGGCAGAATGTGGGTTACTATGGCAACAATCTTAGAAAGCTCCAGTGAATCCTAAAAAGATATTAAACTGTCACTAAAAGCTCCACATGTTGATCCTTCACTGTGGTGGAACAACACCAGCAGTCCACCATCTTTAGTTCCATAGTGAAGCCGTTCAGACAGGAAGCACTGATGATGTCAGAAGATCCTGTCTTCATTCCTTCAGCTCTTACTCGGTCATAGCTGGATATTTTAACTGTAATAATTGATTAAATTATTCGGGATAGAAAAGTTTCTCTGGTCCTGTTTTTCTAGCGTCGTCATCTTTACAACTTGTCCCGATCCGACGGCCTATTTTTCTTCGTGCCCCACATCCTGCATGAATAATAATGTAGGAACACTCTGGACTTTTTAACTCGGCTCTACAGCCAGTTCAGCAGAAAAACAACCAATGAAAGAGAAAAAAAAAAAAACATAAATAAGTCAAATAAAATTCCCCCTCTGCTCTTTGGTCGCCCTGAAATCCTAATCTGTTCATCTATAATTAGTACTAATCAGTGGGCAGTGCCACTTAAATCCCTGTAATGGTTGTGGAGGTACTGTATACTCTCAAAAGCTCAGGTGTTCAAACCGACCAGGAACAAGGTTAGATAAACTCTGACTGGCTCAAGAAAAAAACCTCACTAGATTCCTGCTGCTAACTTTTACATTTTTAGTGGATTTTTTTTCGTCGCCACAAAATAAAATTTTAAAACAAAAACAAGTCAAACATGACTTTTGTCCTCGCCGGGAAAAGGATGGAATGCTCCTGGGGGTCAGGGACAGGTTTCTGTTCCAAGTGGAGGAGTTTAGGTATCTCGGGGTCTTGTTCATAGTGAAGGGAAGACAGAGCGAGAGATTGACAGGCAGATCTGTGCAGCGTCTGAACTAATTAGGACACTGCATCGATCTGTGATGAAGGAAAAAGCTGAGCCAAAAACCAAAGCCCTGGATTTAACAGTCAATCTATGTCCTTATCCTCATCATGGTAATCAGGATCTACGTACCTACCCTCACCATGGTAACCAGGATCTACGTTCCTACCCTCACCATGGTAACCAGGATCTACGTTCCTACCCTCACCATGGTAACCAGGATCTACGTACCTACCCTCACCATGGTAACCAGGAGCTACATTCCTACCCTCACCATGGTAATCAGGAGCTACATTCCTACCCTCACCATGGTAACCAGGAGCTACATTCCTACCCTCACCATGGTAATCAGGATCTACGTTCCTACCCTCACCATGGTAATCAGGATCTACGTTCCTACCCTCACCATGGTAACCAGGAGCTACATTCCTACCCTCACCATGGTAACCAGGATCTACGTTCCTACCCTCACCATGGTAACCAGGATCTACGTTCCTACCCTCACCATGGTAACCAGGATCTACGTTCCTACCCTCACCATGGTAACCAGGATCTACGTTCCTACCCTCACCATGGTAACCAGGATCTACGTTCCTACCCTCACCATGGTAACCAGGATCTACGTTCCTACCCTCACCATGGTAACCAGGATCTACGTTCCTACCCTCTCCATGGTAACCAGGATCTACGTTCCTACCCTCACCATGGTAACCAGGATCTACGTTCCTACCCTCACCATGGTAACCAGGATCTACGTTCCTACCCTCACCATGGTAACCAGGATCTACGTTCCTACCCTCTCCATGGTAACCAGGATCTACGTTCCTACCCTCACCATGGTAACCAGGATCTATGTTCCTACCCTCTCCATGGTAACCAGAATCTACGTTCCTACCCTCACCATGGTAACCAGGATCTACGTTCCTACCCTCACCATGGTAACCAGGATCTACGTTCCTACCCTCACCATGGTAACCAGGATCTACGTTCCTACCCTCACCATGGTAACTACGATTTACCTTCCTACCCTCACCATGGTAACCAGGATCTACGTTCCTACCCTCACCATGGTAACCAGGATCTACGTTCCTACCCTCTCCATGGTAACCAGGATCTACGTTCCTACCCTCACCATGGTAACCAGGATCTATGTTCCTACCCTCACCATGGTAACCAGGATCTACGTTCCTACCCTCACCATGGTAACCAGGATCTACGTTCCTACCCTCACCATGGTAACCAGGATCTATAGTTTCCTGTCTGTCTGTCGGATAAGAGGAAGACGACGGAACGAAATGAAGCAAATCAAGCATATGTTCAGTTATTTTTATGTGTTTTCAGATTAAATAAAGGGAGTCACTAGAATACTGTATATTTGAAAAATGGCTTCTGTTTCGTTCATTAGAGAAACAAGCTCAGATTAAAGCAGTAAAATAATAATGACAGTTGTTTTAGGGGATTAGATTAAAGGAGCTCATCTGGAGAGGGTACACCACATCTACATTATCACTTTGTTAATCTTCTTACTTCTATCATGCTCCATGCAGCATCATGTCATACATAATACACACATGAAGCGGTGATAATAATCTGTATGGAACACATTTGAGGCTCCGCTTTGTTTTCACACGGTTCATTTTCCATAAAGTGTTAAAAACAGAAGGCGTTTAGTGTTAATTTATTTAAACTTTTTAAGACCTGAGCTTTAAAATAAAAGAAAGACCAATTTTAACCGAGTCGAGTTACCGTGGCAACGTGATGAATAACAAATGAATATTCTGCACACCTCCACAAAAGCCTGCAGTAAAATGCTACATCATCTTATGTAAAGCTCTCTGATGTGCTGTGTGTGTGTGTGTCTGTGTGTGTGTGTGTGTGTCTGTGTGTGTGTGTGTGTGTGTGTGCGTGCGTGCGTGCGTGTGTGTGTGTGTGTGTGGGGCACAGTTTTATCTCCTCAAACAAAGACCTGAATGCATGACGATAACAAAACAGTAAAATAAGCTCAGCTTTTTTCGGGAACTCAATTGTTTTCATCAAATTTGCTTCTTAAAACTTGCAAAAAAAACACGCGCATGCGTCAAATTATCCTGTGACGCGCTTCTTAAAAATGCGCTGTGTCTTTAAGAAGCAAAGTCACTTTTACTGCTAACGAGCAACTGAATTGAGATCCATTTACCGTAATTTCAGGACCAAAAGGCGCATCGTGTTTAAAGGCGCAGTCCCCGTTTGGTGTGCTCTGTATTTAACACACACCTGATGATAGGGGGCGGGGTTTATATACATATCCTCTATTCCGTACGTCTGCCTTACAACAACACACACACAAGCAGACAAGTGTGTGTATTTAAAAATAGATCAGGAGTAAAACTGAGTTTGTTTGGTTTTATTTAAATATTATTTACAGTCGTCATAAAGTCATTTATCAAATCCATCCAAGTCCTCATCCTCTGTTTCTGAATCTAACAGCTGCTCTAAATCCAACATGGCAGGTTCACTTTCCTCGCTGTCAGAGTCACTTTCTGTACCGTGGGGCTCCTCGGAAAGGATGCCTGCTTTTGGGAAAGCTCATACAACAGTGCCAGCGGACACGTTAGTCCAAGCATCTACAATCCATTGGCAAACTGTGGCGTAACTTGCCCGGCGCTGCCCTCCACCCTTTGTGAAGCTGTGGTCTCCTCTGCTACTCCATCCCTCCCACGCCACTCACAGCCTTACGTTGGACGACCGGTTCATGCCGATGTCCAGCGGTTGGAGTTTCTTTGTCAGATCTCCTGGTATAACAGCAAGCGTAGCGTTCATCTGCTTCACTTGTTTTTTTTTAACAACACGCATAGGTCGCACTGCACGATGGGGCAGCCCGCTCGTTTTGAAGAAAATCTGAGACTTTTAAATGTGCCTTATGGTCGTGAAAATACGTTATTTAAAAAACAGCTGCAGACTGAGAGCTTGGACGACCTAATCTGGGAGGTTAGGGTTAGCATCTGGTGCTAAGTAGCAGCTCTGGCTCTGAAGATTAGCTTTAGCGACGTTTAGCTTCTGATGTTTTAGAAGAATCTTGTTTTATGGGGACTCATGGAGGATTGGGGTCCCAATGATGATGCAAGCTGCAGAGTTCTGGAGGAAGGACATCAAATCTAAACAAAACATACTTATTTGTTCCTGTAAAGCAGATAGAATAACGTACATGATGAAACAGGGTTTGTTTTCTCCTGAATTACCTTTAATATTTTAGAAAGCAGAGCTTTCAGGGCTTCATGGAGACCCTGACTGATCCACACACCCTCAGCCGGTCCGATGATTGTTTAGTGATGAGGTCATAAAATGAGAGATTTTATATGAATTGACCAGAGAGAGATTATTTATGTTTCTAATCAACTCTACGGATCCCAGAGCAGCCATCTCAGAGGAAGTCAGGCTGTAAAAGCTGAACCGACATGAACAGGTTCACTCTGCTTTAAACACACTCTGAGAACAGATCCATAATTACACTAATGAGATTATTTCATCTCCTGTGGCGCCACCTCATTTAGACTTTTATCATCATTTCTATTTTATTCCAGACTAATAATCTAAATCCTATGCATCCAAGAAATGAGAAGGAATTACAGCGTTTTTCAAGCAATCAAAAGTAAATCAATTCTCCAATAAAACCACAAGTTTTAATTTATTTAGAGGTTCATTTTCAGCGGCTGGAATTTACTTTTATGTGACACGGACGTAATAAAGACGGATCATGCTGATAGCTTGGAACTCGGTGAACGTGAATGTTATGAAATCTCATGAGTAGCTCAGTGTGTAAAAGTAGATCAAAGTGAACCCGAACAGTGGATCTCTTTGTTCCATTTCCCTCACCATGGTAACCAGGATCTACGATCTTACCGTCACCATGGTAACCAGGATCTACGTTCCTACTCTCACAATGGTAACCAGGATCTACGTTCCTACCCTCACCGTGGTAACCAGGATCTACGTTCCTACCCTCACCATGGTAACCAGGATCTACGTTCCTACCTTCACCATGGTAACCAGGATCAACGTTCCTACCCTCACCATGGTAACCAGGATCTACGTTCCTACCCTCACCATGGTAACCAGGATCTACGTTCCTACCTTCACCATGGTAACCAGGATCAACGTTCCTACCCTCACCATGGTAACCAGGATCTACGTTCCTACTCTCACAATGGTAACCAGGATCTACGTTGCTACCCTCACCGTGGTAACCAGGATCTACATTCCTACCGTCACCATGGTAACCAGGATCTACGTTGCTACCCTCACCGTGGTAACCAGGATCTTTGTTCCTACCCTCACCATGGTAACCAGGATCTACGTTGCTACCCTCACCGTGGTAACCAGGATCTTTGTTCCTACCCTCACCATGGTAACCAGGATCTTTGTTCCTACCCTCACCATGGTAACCAGGATCTACGTTCCTACCCTCATCATGGTAACCAGGATCTACGTTCCTACCCTCACCGTGGTAACCAGGATCTACACTCCTACCCTCACCATGGTAACCAGGATCTACGTTCCTACCCTCACCGTGGTAACCAGGATCTACACTCCTACCCTCACCATGGTAACCAGGATCTACGTTCCTACCCTCATCATGTTAACCGGCCATGAGTGGTGACCGAATAAACAACCCCTCACCTGGTTGCAGTGACGCTCCACACGGTCAAATCTGCCCCTCATGCTTCACCAACATTTGACAACTGACAGATTTGGGACCAGATCCTCCATGTGTGTTACATTCTCTATCAAACAGAAACCTGAAACTTGTTATATTTAAATTCTTCTCCAGAACCATAAGAAACACAAGCCCTGTCCTTAGATATGGATCAGTGCAGACGTGAATCATTAATCCTCTGGAAGAGTCGTGTGTCGACTAATGTCTTAGTTTTCGGATGAAGATCAGTTTTGGACCAACTAATTATTCTCAAATCAATAGAAGAGGACGTGAAACATGTTTCATGTTTCACTTCATCTCTTCTGCTCTTTTCTATCACCTCCTGAGTGATTGGATTTCTTATTACAATGAATAGAAAAGTCTGGCTTAGAACACACACGTAAAAACACACACCCATTGGCTGTCGCTGTGTGATGCGACAATGAACAGTAGGAGGAGTAACGTAAACAAAAACTTAAAAATCCAGTCCAGGGGTGGGTAAACTTTTGATTCGCGGGCCACATTGAGTTCTAACATTTGACCAGCGGGTCGGATCAGGATCAGATGGATGGCATGCTTTGGTAACCTCTAGATTAGACCGATAGAATGATGCTAGATTTTAAACATGAACTAAATGTTACATCAAGAGAGTTAAAATTCAAATCTACTGGCACTAGGTTTGAAATCTAAGTGCTTGATGTAACATTTTGTTTGTTTTAACATCTAAAACGCTTGTTTACGTGTGTGTATTGGCCCCGATGTCTTTCCATATCTGTGCCCACTGTTTGTTTTGTGGGCATCATTTTAATGGGAGCAGTGTTGTTGTCTCTTTGGCGTCATCTAGTGATGAAATATCAGATTTACAGAAAAATAAAACATTAAGAAGGTTAATTTATTTAATTTTTTTAATTTGGCAGGCCGGATTAAACCGTTTAATGGGCCACATGTGGCCCCCGTGCCGTAGTTTGCCCATGCCTGATCTAGTCCAAGAGTCTCATTTATTCAGAACCACCAGATCGCAAGCATTTTTTTTAACGTACTTTTTTTCCGTGACTCTTCAGACGGAACGTAAGCTTCATGAATCGCACCTCTGACCAACTTGATCTCCATCCCACCCCTATCACGGCTCTAGACCTCCATATACGGATCATATAAATGATGTTATGTGTATAATAGTGATGATCCTTTATTAATCCGGGCAGTACGGTGGTGCAGTGGGTAGCACAGTGGGCTCACAGCAGGACGGTCAGAGGTTTGAGTCCTGGAATGGGGGTGAGGCTTGAAACACTGGTCTTTCTGTGTGTAGTTTGCATGTTCTCCAAGAGTATGTGTGGGTTTTCTCTGGTTGCCTCTAAAATTACACATGTTAGGTTGATTGGCTGCTGTGAAATTACCCCTAGGAATGAATGTGTGTGTGAACCCGCAACAGACTGGTGACCTGTTCAGGGTTTATCCTGCCTCTTGCCGGGATAGGCTCTGGCACCTATCGTGACCCCTTTAGGGTTAAGCGGTTCAGAAGACAAAAAAAACCTATTATTCCTTTATAGGGAAATTTCTGTGCTGCATTGCACCACAGCAGGCAGCAATAACGGCTCCAATGGCGGGAGAAATTGGGGATAACATGTCTTCTCCAAGGGCACGTAGGCAAGACCTCATGGCTGGAATCAAACCAGCTACTCTTTAGTCCCAAGACAGCCATTCTACCACAGAGCTATGATATGACACTGAACCTGTGCCGCCTGTCATTACTCATGCACGATGGCAAGATGTCAAAACTATGCAGACGCAGGCTCTGGAAACAGTGGAGAGACTCTGTCTCACAGCTGGACAGGGAACACCTCAGGATCCTTCCAGGTGAGCTGGAGGATGCAGCTGGGGTGAGAGAAGCCTAGGCTTCCCATATGAGGCTGTTTCCCTGCAACCTGGACCCAGATAAGCAGGTCACAACGGAACAGAAATAGTTACATTTCCAGTTTTTCTCAGATTTTAAAGACGTAAAGCATCGTTTAGAAAAAGAGATGAACTGAAGAAAAGGCTCGGTAACTTTTCTCAGAGTTTACGGCCTTTAAGACATCTTGTTAAATCAGCTCCGGATGAGTCAGAAAGCAGAGGGTCCGTCCTGACAGCTCTCCACAGGGAAGCAGAGGAAACACATCTCACACATCGACATATTTTATTTAATCACCACGGCGACCAAAACCAGATTAACATGTTTAACACGTGTTTAAAGGACGAGAAGTTTATTCAATAAAAGCTTTTATTTTAATATTCTGAGTAAAAACAAGACATTAATCTAAAATCTTTGTTTTTTTATTGACTTTTATGGAACCGATCACAGGATTAATGGAGGCTACGTTAAAAAGATCCACAGAGATATTTGCTTTTCTGTTTCTATTAAAAATATACATTCTAAGTTTTTATTATTAAAACAGAAAAAATCTAATTTTAAAAGCATATAAAATATTTTATTGGATGTAAATGTAATATCAGATTAAAGGGGGGCGGTCAAACCGGGGCTCCCCACACGCGTGTGCTTCTTGTATTCACATTAGATATGATTATTTTTTGTGAAAGATGAGAAATTTTCAAAGATTGAGTTCATAAATAGTTTTTAACTGTTTTTAGTTTTTATTCTTTTGTTTTATTCTGTCTCGGTTCAGCGTTTCCTCTGCCTGCTCAGTCTGAGGTCCTCTCTGCAGGGTGTGTCTGACCTAGATGGGGCGTTTCCCTTACTTCAGCCAGGTGGCTTTTTGTCAGTGCCCCTGCCTCCTGGATCCAAGTGGACCCTGTGGTTTTGGGCGCTGCAGTCATGGGCAGTCTGACTCCTGATGTGGATCGATCCCCGGTTATTATTTCCTCACAGCAGCATCAGGACAGATGTTTGATTTATTTACCATTATTTTTAAACTCATTTAAAGAGACAGTCACTCTGGTTCAGGTCTACGGCCTTACTATCTGCTGAGGGAGTTTACATCAGTTGTGGTGGTGACTGTTTATAATTCTCCATCGTTTATGCTGAAACCACCGGTGACGTCATTGCAACCATGGTTTCCCGCTTGCAGACACAGCAGCCTAACTCCTTCTGTATCATGACTGGTGACTTCAACCACATCAACATGAACAGATCATTTGTTGACGTCACACAGTACATGGACTGCCTCACTACGGAGAATAAACCTCTGGACCTCCTATATGCAAACATTATGAATGGTGGCTGTAACACAAATTCCCATTTATAGGATCAATAAAGTCATTTCTAATTCAGAATGTTTGGCATCTTTGAAGCATCAAATAGAATTTTAAAAAATGAAACCAATCAAAGACAGAGGAAGAACCCTAACCGTACCCTGCTGATCATAAACTCACTCTAACAGATGTTTTCAGGCTGTACGGTTTCCTGCATTCTAACTCCGTCCTTCCCAAACCAAGCAGAAACTTTCTGGTACCATGAAAGATTTTATCATTTTTGAGTTTGAAGGTAAAATCTCTAAAGAAACAAACATGCAAATTAATCTGAAAAAAATCAGCTGCAGAAAAAATGGCAACAAATGAATAAACGACAACGAAATAAACAAAAGGATTTGGAATAAAAATGAACACCTTAGAGACGATGGAGCCTCCCGCAAATCAAATCAGCCAAACTAATCTGCTGCTAATTACTGCTCATTTAAACGAATTTATCAAGGTGAAAGTTTACAAAATAAAACAAGATGAGTTTCTATTGGTTAAAAAAAACAGGAAGAAGAGACACAGAAATAAAACGATGCCAACTTTTTGAACAAAATGTCTGCTTTTACTGAAACGACCAACTGAATTCTGAATTATGAGATCTGTCGTTACTCAGAAAATCTCAATTTAATCCATAATCTAACATCCAAGATATCTTTATTTAATCTTTGTTAATTTTTTGTTCCTGATCAGACCTCTTGTTTTGGTTCAGATCCATCTGTTACATCACATGTTTTCAGAGTAAATGACCATATAAGGAGAAACAATGTCTGATTGGTTGTGACATACATAGACATAAAGAGTAGAGCCCTCATTGGCTGCTGCGGCCGCCATCTTGGATCAGTAGTCCTACCTGTGGTAGTCGATCCGATGTGTGAGCCTGTGTGGTGGATTCTGGTTCTAATCAGAGGACGATTGAAAGCAGGACTCAGGGATTAGTTTTCCGTCCACTAGTGAAATCGTCTCCAGCTAACGTTACCTCCACGTTTCCTGCCGGGGTTTTCACTGAGACTTTATAAACCATAGAAACAATAAAACTGACTCAAATTAAAACCAGATTAAAACTAGATCATTAGAATAAAACATCTTCATGTCTCAGACCGACACCACTAACTTTAAAACACACACAACATCTGACTGGAGAATTGTCTGCACTGTGCCATGATCCCCTCCCCTCCATCAGAGGGAGCCCTGACCTTCCCTCATCACCTGATTAGGGACAACTGAAGGTGATTAGTCTGATGACACACACCTGTGGATCCTGGTGCCTATTTAAAGGCAGTCACTCCTGACGTATTTGTCGGGTCATCGTCGTCACCACCATTCGTTACAGCCAGTCTTACTTGACTTTTTTGCCTTACTGGACTTTTGGTCAATAAATCCTGATTTGTTGTCCTACATTTGGGTGCCCCTCTTCCTACGGATCAAAGGCTTTGTGTCATTATGACACAAAGTCTGGTGTGTTTATATCTTTGGTTGCTCAGGTTAGAAACATGAATGAGGGAGGGGGTGAAGCATCTCATTTGCATTTAAAGAGGGTAGTGGTTTTTAGGCGTGGTTTTCACTACTTGGTGCAAAAGTTACAGAAAGTAGCGGCAAACTTCTTATCCGTCTATCCCTTTCAGGGTTGGGGGCGGTGCCAGAGCCCATCCCGGCCAATTTAAGGCGAAGGGCAGAGTACACCCCGAACAGGTCGCCAGTCTGTCGCGGGGCCACACACACACACTCATTCCTAGGGACAATTTGGCACCGGCCAATCAACCTAACATGCATGTCTTTTGAGGGTGGGAGGAAACCGGAGTACCCGGAGGAAACCCACGCAGACACGGGCGTCAAACTTTGTTATTATTATTTATTAGCACAGGTATTACACATTTATATTATATAGGAGAGAGAGCGCACCCTGCACGGTATTTAAACTTGAGTTGTCCAACTCTGGGGCAAGGTAAATGCCACTGGTCCATGTGCAGGGGCAAACTTAATGTTTTAAGGCTGCAAATAGGAGCTAAGATCCTCGCTTGTGTTAGAATGTTGGAGAACAAAATCCACGACTAAGAACATGGCCTTTAAAGTTCTAAAAGTTCTAAAGAATGGAACACTATGGAGTTTGTTTGATGGAATTCTGTCTCTTAGTAATGGTGAAGTTACTCTTTGATCTTTTGACCCTTATGATGTCATAGATTAAAGACATGAGTGTGGAATGTTTTGATATCTTTTCATTTGCAGAACAAAAACATGGAGAAGTAAACCTACGAAAGCATGTCGCCGTAAACATGTATCGTTTTATAGAAAGAGCTCGTAGATTCTTCAAACCTTCTTCTTTGTCTTCCCTTCATGGGGCGCCACAGCACGTCAGTTTCTTCCATCTAACCCTATCTCCTGCATCCTCTTCGGTCACACCAACTATCTTCATGTCTTCCTTCACTGTATCCATGAACCTCCTCTTTGGTCTTCCTCTAGTCCTCTTTCCTGGTGGCTCCAAACCCAGCATCCTTCTTCTGATGTACTCTCTCTCTCTCCTCTTCACATGTCCAAACCATCTCAGTCTGACCTCTCTGACTTTAAAACCTCTAACATGTGCTGTTCCTCTGATCCTGTCCATCCTGGTCACTCCCAGAGAGATCCTCAGCATCTTCATCTCTGATACAAACATCTCTGATTCCTGTCTTTTACTCAGTGACACTGTCTCTAGACCAATCAGCATGGCCGCTCTCACCACACTGTGTCTAGACCAATTAGCATGGCCACTCTCACCACACTGTCTCTAAACCAATCAGCATGGCCACTCTCACCACACTGTCTCTAGACCAATCAGCATGGCCGCTCTCACCACACTGTCTCTAGACCAATCAGTATGGCCGCTCTCACCACACTGTCTCTAAACCAATCAGCATGGCCGCTCTCACCACACTGTCTCTAGACCAATCAGCATGGCCGCTCTCACCACACTGTCTCTAGACCAATCAGCATGGCCTCGATTTTGTATGAATCTTTTCTTTTAAAGCTGATTGGCTGTAACTTATTTTAATTACTTCCTGTTTAATTTGCTCATATAGGTTTACATGGGACCACAGCGTGTCCTATGTAACATGCTCACAGGTTCATACCGTGTGCATCCTGTGTGTGAGAAACTGTGCAGCCATGTGTGCTACAGATTGTCGGCTGTTAATATTTTAGAGGTGTGCAGCTGTATTTTGCGACGAGGTCACGTTAACAGAGCCACCGCATGCCAGGACCCGAGAGAGCTTTAAATATTTAATCAGTCTTTTCTTCTTCGACTTCCTCTTGTTTCAGTTAATGTTGGAAAAAAAATCATCCATGTTTGAGGTGGATCGTCACTGATCTGTGTGGACGGGATCCATCGATGATTTAAATTATAGTGAACACGTTCAGTTTTTAAAGAAGCAGAGGAATATTTTATATCATTTACATCATCTCTATGGAAACAGATTGGCTTCCCTGTCGAATTTATTGAGGATAAAACTGAACCTGCAGCATGTAGACAGATCCGTGCTGCTCAGTCCGGTGGGTTTCAGTGTGTTTACAGTGTTACTACTCTGGCTCAAAAAGCAGCAACAACAAGGGGAAGGCCACACGAAGCAATAAGGTTTAAAGGAATTTATTACAAAAAGATACTACTAAAGACACAATCAATAAAATAACGGCAGAGGATCAGACTGGCGTCGTGAGCAGAGAGCCGCCAGCAGCCATCTTGTTCCAGAGGGCGGGGCCAACGGCAGCTCCAGTTCCTGTGAGGACAGACAGGCAGAAAGATTTAAAGGGCCACGACCCCAGGGTCGTAACAACAGCAGCATACATGAGCTCATGTTCTAATCTGCAAATCAGAAAGACTTTTATTTTGAAGGTCAGTGAACAAGATTCAGAGACGAGGAACAATCCTGAGGTACCAATGTTTAAATAATAAACATAGTAATAAAAATAATAAAAATAGGAGATGAAAATTATGATAAAAAATTAACAAACTGTTAACCAAACTAAGAGGCTCAGAACAAAAATATAAACTGTTGTGCAGAGAAAATAATAAATAAAGAGAGTGAAGTGACCACATGATGATGGATCCAGGTTAGAAAGTCTTCAGAAGTCCAATAACAGAAGGGAAGAAGGGAAGGAGGTTCTGGTCTGAATGGACCGGAGTCTCCTGCCTGAGGGAAGTGGCTCAAATAGTCCATGTCCAGGGTGGGAAGGGTCAGCTGCTGTCCGACCTGCACGCCTCCGAGTTCTAGAGACGTGGAGGTCTTCGAGAGATGGAAGGCTGCAGCCAATCACCTTCTCAGCAGAGCGCACAGTGCGCTGCAGTCTGTGTTCCAGTGTACCACATGGTGATGGAGGAGGTGAGGAATTAAATGAAGGATTAAATACACGGTCAAACTGTTTAAAAAAGGATTTTGCCTGATAAAAAGAGGAGTGGTTTCTGTTCTATTTGATTGTTTCTTTCACTCTGGAAACAGTCTGACCTTGCAGCAGCATCGGGTTCAGTTTGGGGTCAGTGAGCAGTGCTGGGAATAATGTTCAATTTTAACAGAATTGGTGTGGACTGAACGGGATGTGTGTACTGAACCCAAACAGTCAGTTTTGTCCAGAAAACAGAGTAAAAATAAACTTTTCCTGAATAAACTTTCTAAACACTGTCTTTAAATTCTTAATCTGTGGAATCGTTACACGGACGGTACAGCATGGTGTATCCAAAGAACTACAAACATGGAGGACGGACGCCATCATCTCTGTTCTCTGATTGGATAAAACGTTTTATCATTGCTGCAATTTTCACGTTAAAACGTGTGCTTTTATTGTAAAAATTTGATATTTTTAGGTGAAACAGGCGACAAGATGGCGGAGCGGTTAGAACAGTGGCCTCACAGCAAGAAGGTCAGGGGTTTGAGTACTGGGTGGGGTGGGGCTTGAAACTCTGTTCTTTCTACGTGTGTAGTTTGCATGTTCTACCCATGTATGTATAGGTTTCCTCCCAAAATATTCGTGTTAGGTTGATTGGCTGCTATGGAATTGCCACTAGGAATGTTTATGTGTGTGGCCCTGCGACCGACCGTGACCTGTTCGGGTGTACCCTGTGTCTCGCCTTGAATCAGCCGGGATAGAGTCCAGTACTCCCTGGAACCTCGTTAAGAATAAGCGGTTCAAAAGATGAATGAATGAAGACATGAAATATCCGTCTGGTCAGTCAAACATCACAGTGATGTGGCTTTTATTTTTTTCATTAATCGTCATTACCCGATCCGATCCATGGCGCTGATCGTCAGAATCATGAGGTTTTTATCCGTCACACACCCCTATTATACAAATCCTGTTTTAAAAGGAGAACAAGGTGTGTGTGAGGTTGTAGTTACATGTTTACTTTTTAGACGGATGGACGGAGAGATCGGGTGGATGGGTGGACGGGGGGATCAGTAGACGGATGGATGAATGGATGGATGGACGGACGGATGGATGGATGGATCAGGCTGACAGAGAAACTGACAGATGAATGGATGAAATCTTCGATACTTTCCCAACTTTTTACAGGAAACATTTTCAAATCAGCATAAATCTATCTGGAGCGACACCTGGATGTTCAGCTTCCTGAGAAAAAAAAAGTGGTTTAGAATTCAGAAAGTGAAGATGAATGTGCATCAGGTGCAGATGGCACGCAGGAAGACAGAACGCAAGATTCAGCAATAAAACTAACATCATCAGTCACCGGCTGACTCCTGCAAAAACTTAGACTCTTAAAAAAACGTTGTCATGGTAACGGCCAACATCAAGGAAGAATGATGCCTGGAATGAGTAGAAGTAAATGAGGGAGGGGGTGGACTGTGAGGCGTTATGAAGCGTCTGTACACACACTGACAAGAATGAGGGGGTACAGTTGGTCTAACAAAACGATCAGGAGTCGTTCCAGCCGCAGACCGGACCTTACCTACCTGTGTAAGCTGGTTTAAAGGTGTGAAATCATGCCAACAAGGTTCCAAGACCGGTGGCCTAGTGATAGAGTTTCCCCCTTTTGACCAGGAGAACCTGGTTCGATTCCACTGGGCCCAAGCCACTCCTAAGACCACCTGAAGAAAAAAAAAAGACGACAAAAAAAAAAAATTCATGCCAATAAAACAATATTTTACCATCATTTTAAACATGGGGATGCAGGTGGCCAGAATGTAGGTGAGGCTTCAAACACTGGTCTTTCTTTGTGGAGTTTACGTGTTCTCCCATGTATGTGTGTGTTTTCTCCATGTACTCTGGTTTCTTCTCACCCTCCGAAAACATATGTTTCGTTCATTGGTTGCGATGAAATTTGCCCCTAAAGGGGAAATGGTTGTCTCTGTGTGGTGCTGCAACAGACTGGCGACCTGTTCAGAGTGTATCCTGCCTGTCGCCCGGGCACAGGATCCGGTACGCCTCACAATCCTGTCACGGATCAACGGTTCAGAAAAAAAAAAAAAAAAAATTTAAATGAAGGCCAGCTGCCAGCTCCTCTGATAGTGGCATACCAGCTGACACTGGTATGGGCGTGCCGCCGCCTATCTCGGCTGATTTCAGATAAGAGGAAGGGTACACACTGAACAAGTTCACACACACACACACACACACACACACACACACACACACACACACACACACACACACAGTCATTCCCAGGGACAATTTCATAGCGACCAATCAACCTAACATGTATGTTTTTGGAGGAAACCAGAAAAAAACCCACACATACACAAGGAGAACATGCAAACTACACAAAGAAAGACCAGTGTTTAAAGCCTCCATGCTTCTCCAATTCGCTTCTCAAACCCTGACCTTCTTGCTGTAAGGCCACCGTCCAGCTAAAGTAAAAACAAACAGTTTAATTTGAAAACTTTGAAAATATTTCTTACCTTTGTTGCTTGTTTGAGACTATTTTTTAACCAATCATCAAGCAGCTTTTTGTTTTTTTGTGTTTTTTTTTTTTTTAACCAATCATCGAGCAGCTTTTTGTTTTTTTGTGTTTTTTTTTTTTAAACCAAACATTGAGCAGCTTTTTTGTTTTATGTTTTTTGTAATTAAGTAACATTAAATCAAATGATTGGTTTAAATATTTTTTTATCTCGTTCCATCAAAACTACTGAAAATGAGCCTGAAATCTGATGTAAATAATAAACAGTGTTCCACCGCTGGATCAAGTCATCGTGTCAAACCGTGCCGTCCTTCTGTACCACCCTGTGAGGACCTACACGGCCGTGCCGTCCTTCTTTACCACCCTGTGAGGACCTACACGGCCGTGCCGTCCTTCTTTACCACCCTGTGAGGACCTACTCGCTCTAATGAACTCCTGAGGGCATCGGATCTGAGAGCAGGTTCTGAGAGCGTGACACACTTCAATGACAAAAGGTGTTAATTGACATTTTTAACAAGAAAACCTCGAGAAGTGGCGTGCAAACATCCAGCGCCCTCCAGACGAGCGTGGCCGGACCACTACGGGCGTTAGCATCAATCAGCCGGTGGTTCTCACCCTGCCACATAGAGTCTATTCAGAGACACTGGTGTCACAGTAAATTACCATTAGGCTGCTTATTGGCAGAAGCATATCACTGAGGATCTTATCAGAGTTCCATCAGCCACCTGCAGAGTAAAACTACACACACCTGATTATGTCCTCCTCCTGTAGGTCACACTGACTCACACACCGCTGGAATCCTTTCACTGCAGACTGCTGCAGAAAGTCTTACATGGACTTTAAAACAGATTCTATTTGTTTGGATTTATTTTAAGATGTCACTGATCCAGTAGATTTTAGAAAAAAATCAACACCTTTTAAATTTACAGTCATAAATATTAAGAAAATAAAAGGTGATTTTATTTTGAAGGTTAATTAAAGCTGGATTTGATTTTCAGTTTTATTAAATCCTGTTTTGATCTACTTATGATTCACGTTTTAATCCAGTGAATAAATTTAACACGTTTTTTTTAATCTGTGAAAAAGCTCGTCCATTTATTATAATAATAATAATAATAATAAATTTTATTTGTAAATGCACTTTCTATCTCCAGTGGAGATCTCAAAGTGCTACAATGACCAAAATGAACAACAAACAGCTAAATTAAATAAAACCACAAAAAAACAACACTAAAAACTTTTTTGAAAAGCCTTTAGAAATAAAAATGTCTTCAGTCTTTTCTTAAAAACCTCAACGCTCTGTGGAGCCCTCAAGCTCTCAGGAAGATCGTTCCAGAGCCGTGGAGCAGCTGCCTGGAAGGCCCTGTCCCCCATAGTAGAAAGTTTGGTCCTTGGTTGATGCAGGCAGTAGGAGGAGGAGTGCAGGTCCCGGACAGTGGTGTGGAGGGTTAGGAGTTCTTGGAGATAAACAGGTGCAGTGCCGTGTATGCACTGATGGGTGAGGAGGCAGACCTTGTACTGAATTCTGTATTTAACGGGAAGCCAGCGGAGGAGTGGATTTATTGACGTTGTGACCCAGACGAGGGGTAACAGAACTCATTTGACTTCCGTACATTACGACCATTATCCTTGACTAAAATGTCATTTTATCTAAGTGGACTTTGAGAGCTGATATAACCGATCAGCTGGTGAGTCCGTCCGTCCGTCCGTCCGTCTGTCCTCTACAGAAATGCTCAGTCATAAAAATACATCCCGACATAGTCTCAGGATTTAGAAAGACTCTACATCAGGTATGGGCGCACCCCGAACAGGTCTGTCTTTATTTTGTAGTTATTTTTTTATACTCTATTAATCCCTCACCGGGAAAATTTATGTGCTGCATTACATCGCAGCAGGCTGCCACCTATGATAGGAGAAACAGGGGGTTAGGTGTCTTCTCTAAGGACCCTAGACATGAACTCAGTGGGAATCGAACCCGTGAAGTTCCAGTTAAGTTCTGCTACGCGGGCGAATGCTCTACCACTGAGCCACGGCCTCCACAACTCAATTTGTGAAGGAATTTAAACTTCACACTTATTTTGATTTCTAGATGAAGCCCATCTGCTGCTAAGATGATGTATTTTATGATACAGGCCAAAATCAGTTACACAGAGATAAACTGCTAAATATAAAAAAAAATGACTTTCAGACAAAAAAAAAAAAAAAAACGCCCTAATTTGGAGAAAAACAAACATCTTGGGAAGTTCAATTTTCCTGAATTTGATTTGCCATCTTTTTGGAAACTCTGGAATTTCAGGAAAAAAAACAAAAGCTGTTTATAATCTATTTACATTTGGTGGGTCAGATTAAACGGTTTGGCACGTCCAGCTTTGCCATAAAAATACCATAAACATGTAAAACTTGTGCTCACGGGTGATCATTAAAATCCTCCGGATGGAGTCACCCTTTAAACTCTGAGTCTCCTCCTCAGATTAGGATTGGATCACGTTTTTTTTCTTCCGTACCTCAGCCCCCTCTTCAGGACTCCTGACCTGTAAAGGTTGAAAGTATGAATCAATAGTAATTTGGGGCACCACTCTGTCACGTCCTGCTCCATCTCCTGCCATTTGGACTCTACCTCCGTTTGCAATTTACCGTCTGACAGGACAGAAGAGAAAGGCTAAGTGGCTGTTTGGTTTGACCAGACATGTCCACGTACGACCAGGCATGTCCGCGTCCACCGTTCCGGACGCTCGGAGGCTTTACAAACCTGTTAAATACACAGTTTATTTCATATGGAAGGAAAAAAATATTTTTAATAATTAAAGATGAAAAAATCTGGTATTCTGGTCGGAATGCCCATCGAGCGCCTCGCTGGTGAGGTGTTTCGGGCACGTCCCAACGGGAGGAGACCAAGAGGCAAATCCCGTACCCGCTGGAGAACGACTTGGGATCCTTCTGGGTGAGCTGGAGGATGCAGCCGAGGTCACAGAAGCCTAGGCTTCCCATCTTAGGCTGTTTCCCCCACGACCCGACCCTGGTTAAGCGGAAGACGACGGAACAGAAATCGGAAATTAATAGAAGAATTCTTTTCAAGTCCCACGATAGGGAATTTAGTTTGCTGCATTGCACCGCAGCAGGCAGCCATGATGGCAAGCTCCGTGAAGTTGGCCCCTCTTAAAAAAAATATATAAACAAAAATAATAAAAAAATATGTCAATCGTTTGTGCTGTTTTATTTTTGTAGATATTTACGATTCTTTTATAGGTCAATATGCGATCATGCAGCCCCCACATTGCTTAAAAATGCAAGAAAACTCTTAAAAATAGTGTCACTCGTTTGTGCTGTAAAAATTTTTGTTTGTGCTGTTTTACTTTTCTTTAATTTAAAGAAATAAGATATGGGCGATGACGTCATCCAGCCCCCCTTCCGCCTAAAAATGCGAAAAAAAAACTCATAAAAATGGTGGAAATCGTTTGTGCTACGTTTGTACTGGTATGTGCTGTAAAAATTTTCGTTTGTGCCATTTTAGTTTGTTTACATGGTAGAAAAACTATTTGGACGATGACGTAATCAAAGATGGTGACGTCCAGAAATAAATAAAGGTCTGGATGACGTCATGACGTTGAACCCTCAACCTTCCAGTCTGCAGGCGAGTGCTCTAGCGCTGATCCACCGTCTCCCAACAGCACAAATGAAAATTTTTACACCACAAATGATTGACATATTTTTTGTTTATTTTTGTTTATATTTTTTTTTTAAGAGGGGCTATGATGGCACTAACTAAAGCGTTAGGTGTCTTCTCCAGGGACACCTAGAGGGTGTCAGTGGGATTTGAACCAGCTTTCCTGGTCCAAGGACAAACAGTCCACCACTGAGCCTCCCTAAAACAATTTGACCCCGACGTGATTTGAACACGCAACCTTCTGATCTGGAGTCAGACGCGCTACCGTTGCGCCACGAGGTCTGTTGCAGGGTTTTGTTTGTGTTTCTGTTGGTGGAGGGGAGGTTTCGTTAGGTCTTCTGAACTGGTTATCCTTAATGAGGTCGCAGGAGGTGTCGGAGCCTATCGCCGCTGATTTCAGGCAAGAGTCAGGGTACAGGGCCACAAACGCACAGCCATCCAGACACACACACAGGTCCTGCTGACCAGCTTGTCCTGTTTCCTCTTGTCCCTCTTTGTCATTCGTCCAAACCAGAAGGACACTGCAGACAAAGCTCTCTATCAGTGTCCTCCTCCGTATCCTCAGGAGGTGGAGCTGCTTTCCTCCTTCAGATTAGTGTCAATATGAACACCAGGTCTCTGCAGAAATCCACCCTTTTAATGTCAAGACCCAGGATGCTCTGGTGGGTCAAAGTGGACTTTTTTTGGAGCTCGATCTCCATCTCATTTGTCTGGGTGTCACTGATGTGAAGGTGATCGAGTTCAAACAAACTCAATGACAACGAGATGCTTTTATATCTAAAATTAATTAGAAGCGAAGTTTACAAACAATGGATTTATTTTGAATAAAATCCAGGAGGTCTTATTAGGCATCGACTTCCACACATGTGGATCCTGTTTGTTATGAAACAGCATCTTGGAATAAATTTATTGAGCTGCGAAACTAATGAATAGAAACATGACGTCTCAAGCTAACGGAGTCCTGGGCGTTGGATTTGATTAGAGAGGGGGTTTTGTGATCTTGTGGGGTAATAATTATTATCATATAGATTGTACAGATAAACATGGTTCCGTTTGTTTGTTCGAGAATGTGATATTTCACACTATAAGTCGCTCCAGACCATAAACACATAGATAAGTCAGACTGAAGAAAGAGGTGTAAAAGAAGCCATCTTTCAAAAAGAAACCCCCTTTCTGAACCGGAGTGGAAGCTTAAGATAAAACTTACGAGATTTTGTTGACGAAGCATTTTTTCATGACGATCAGCGGTGGATGAAGTACTCACTTTTTGTACTTAAGTAAAAGTACAAAAATAATTGATGTAAATTGTACTTTTTAAGTAAAAAGTAAAAGTATTCGATCATAATTCAAATGTTATTTTTGTGCTATAGAATGTCACCATGGTAACCAGGATAAATCCCCTGCAGGGGTGTGACCCCCCCTCTCCCGCCTCTTTTGGTCCACAAAAAAAATAAATAAATAAAATGAAAGGAAAGGGGACAAGTCAAGCTATCCTCTTAAAGGGCCAGTGAATGGGCTCCAAAATGGAGGAAAATAACACTTATTTTTTAAAATGTTTTGGGGGGGAGGCCCCCAGTCACTATATATTGGCTTTGTCAAAGCCCCGCCCCCCTTTGGATAATTCTAGCTCCGCCCCTGCTCTGTGTAATGATGGCTCAACTTTTTATTTAGAAGTAAACACAACAAACAACGATCTTCTGACTCTTTTCAATTTGTTTATATTTGATGTTTGGTTTTTGAATGAATGGAAAATGTTTCTCGATTCATGACTTCTTCTCCGATCAACTGCTTCTTTTGATTTTGACGATGCGGCTTCAAGATGCGCTAAAAAAAAAAAAAAAATAGTATATTTTTTCAAATTCCTGAACGAAAATGTAACGAAAAATGTAAAACACACTTTTAAAAAGTAGCGAAGTAAAAGTACAGATATTTGCTGTAAAAATGTAGTGAAGTAAAAGTAAAAGTACCGGTCTTAAATTTTACTTAAGTAAAGTACAGATACACAAGTTTTTTACTTAAGTACAGTAACGAAGTACATTTACTTTGTAAGTTTCTGTTGACACAGACACACAATGCTGCACGTTCACACCGTCTACACAACACACCTCCAGCCATGAGGAAGTCACACACCATGGTGAAAACAGTAACAAAGGAGCTTGGTGGTCAGAAACTTAAAACAGCATGCTAACTTCAAGCTAATGCTAACTTTTCGGTGCTGCTAACTTCCTGTTAGCTTGGTTGCGCTAACGACTGATTTAAAGACACAGTACAATGTTTACTTTGTTTACAGGGTTATTAAGAGGTGTCATTTTTAAGTATAAATAAGTTACAACCTTCCTCACTCACTGAAAAAATTATGTTTATTTTACGTTGTTTTAAAATGTTTGCTGTTTTACGCAAATTAAAGCTCGGCAGAGTTTTTTTTTTTAACAAATAACCTGCAACATTCTCAGTAATAAAACCCAGGATTGTTAAAGTAAGTTGTTTTCTTTGTTTGTTTGGGTTTTTTTTACACTAAAACTAGACGAAGACTCTTGGGTTTTTGTCGACTAAAGCGTGACTAAAAATAAAATATAAAGAGAATCGAAAACGTGACTAAAACTTAAATAAATTTTTGTTCCAAAGACGAAGACTAAAACGAAAACAACAATGCACAGATTTAATGCTCTCTTTGGTGGACCATTGTTAACAGTTTGTAAACAGTTTTTTTTTTAGTTTAGCTCCTCCTACTTTAAGGTTTGGACAAATCCAGGTTAGTTTATCTAGAACCAGTTCTCAGGTTTTTTCTATCAGATTTAAAATATTTCTGGATGGAAGTGGAAACGTCTCGATCATCAAACACACTGTCCAGAAAACACTTTGAAAAGTTCTCTACGAAGGTGTCGTGATCCTCAGTCTGACACCAGAGAGAGCCCCGGCCCTTCCTTTCTCTCCTGGACTCCAGTCTAATCCCAAACACCTGGGTGATTAGCCTGATGCTGAGCAGCTGTGTGTCGTCAGCCTGGTGCCCATCGTGGCTCTGTCCAGTGGTGAGGCGAAGGCGGTTGTCTGGGTGGAGGTGTTGAAGATGTGGCAAATGGAGTAGGAGTCGGGGCTTACAGGCCCGGGCTTATGGGTCTGTATAGTGTTCAGAGAGTGGTAGGGAAGAGTGCTGGTGCAACAACAGAGGGGAGGAGGGCACAGGTAGTGATTAGTCGGTTGCAGATGGGGCACACAGGGCTAAATGGTTCTCTTAGGGTGATGGGAAGGCACCCGGATGGGAAGTGTGGTGAGGTGGAGATGGTTGAACATGTATTGTTGAGGTGTGGTGCGTATGAGGGGGAGAGGGCAGTGATGTCGGGGATATTGAGGTTTAAGAGTTGTGGATCTGGAGAGTGTGTTAGGATTGGGTGGTTATGAACGGGGTCGAAAGGCGTTGATTGGTTACTAGAGAAGAACAGGATTGATGAGTAGGGTGTGAGGAATGGTAGTGTCGATAGGAGGCGGTAACGCTCCAGATCGGTGCTTCTGCCGTTAAGAACAAGAAGACTTCCTTCTCGGTTCATACCTTCCATTCAGGTCTTCCTGGCTTCCTGACCATGAGTCATAATAACTGTAAGGCATTATTCTGATCTGTTTTTTTTTTCCTTTGCTGCTCAAACTGGACTATCTTCCATAACAAACCGTGTTTGTTGTCCTGCATTTGGCTCCTCCTCCTTCCACCTGCACCCCATGTCATCACAGAAGGTCTTCTTTAGTTTTTCTGCTACACTTTCGATCAGTCTGTAAAAATAAATTTCAGACATTAAAATGGACTGTAGTGCTGAATAGGTTGGGGACCCCTGATTTAAAATACTTTCTATGTTAGAATGTGGGCGTGAAGGAGAACAAAATCCACGGCAAAGAACTGGGTGTTTGAATGAATCTAAACACCGGACGGGAGAGTTTGAGAAAATGTCTGAATGAAGTAAAAACTACTTCAGGGCAAAAAAAAAATGGCCAAATATGGTAAAAACCTGGAAAAAACGGGTAATTATAAACATGTCTGAGGGACAGTTTTAAATGATGGAGTTTAAATTTCAAATAAAAAAGATTCTAAAATAAACTTCTTGGAGTTTTTGTTCAGTTTCTTTCGGTTTTACCTAAACTTTCTGATTAAATGTCATTTTTCTCGTTTCCGCGGCGAGCGGAGGAACGTAATCCATCAGCATAAAGAAGTGTTTCAGACAAACTGTGACGGCTTATTGATTTATTAATTTAGTTCTAACGACATAAAGAAGAAGAAAAAGGAAAAAGTTTGACAACTTTTATTTTAATCATTTAAAAAGATGGAATTATGAAAAAATAATCATGACATCATGAAAACTTTTTATTTTCCTTTTGAACTTGAAGATTTTTTTTGTCCATGCTTCTGTGCTGCAGTAACAAACCACTGGTAGATACAATTATTCAGTACCAACTCTACATGAACTGATTAGGTTCACAGGTTCGTGCAACCAGAAGTCAAAGTCAGAACAGCCATACTTCTGTGCTTCTGTAACATTTCTGTGAACTTAAAATCTTCCAAAACTCTGAACAGATTTAAATGAAGCTTCCTGCCGTCCAGTCCTGTTCACATATAACGTGAGGTTCATCTGCGTCTAGTCGCAGGTGATTGAACGAACGAACGGTTGGCGGTGATTTACCCGTGTGTGAGGTGCATGAGATGAAAGGGTTGCGATGGGTGTGGCTCACATAAAAGCAACTCGTTGGCATCATGTCTGCGTTTGAATCGTGGATGAAGTGATTTGAATCGACCGCACGTCGGGAGAACATCGAACCCTTGTTGTTTTTGTTGTGG
Organism: Neostethus bicornis; assembly: GCA_902685375.1. Classification (NCBI taxonomy): domain Eukaryota; kingdom Metazoa; phylum Chordata; class Actinopteri; order Atheriniformes; family Phallostethidae; genus Neostethus; species Neostethus bicornis. Next base: position 13,919,303 of record CACRXE010000076.1, read on the forward strand.
TGAGAGCGGCCATGCTGATTGGTCTAGAGACAGTGTGGTGAGAGCGGCCATGCTGATTGGTCTAGAGACAGTGTGGTGAGAGCGGCCATGCTGATTGGTCTAGAGACAGTGTGGTGAGAGCGGCCATGCTGATTGGTCTAGAGACAGTGTGGTGAGAGCGGTCATGCTGATTGGTCTAGAGACAGTGTGGTGAGAGCAGCCATGCTGATTGGTCTAGAAACAGTGTGGTGAGAGCAGCCATGCTGATTGGTCTAGAAACAGTGTGGTGAGAGCGGCCATGCTGATTGGTCTAGAAACAGTGTGGTGAGGGCGGCCATGCTGATTGGTCAAGAGACAGTGTGGTGAGAGCGGCCATGCTGATTGGTCTAGAGACAGTGTGGTGAGAGCGGCCATGCTGATTGGTCTAGAGACAGTGTGGTGAGAGCGGCCATGTTGATTGGTCTAGAGACAGTGTGGTGAGAGCGGCCATGCTGATTGGTCTAGAAACAGTGTGGTGAGAGCGGCCATGTTGATTGGTCTAGAGACAGTGTGGTGAGAGCGGCCATGCTGATTGGTCTAGAGACAGTGTGGTGAGAGCGGCCATGCTGATTGGTCTAGAGACAGTGTGGTGAGAGCGGCCATGCTGATTGGTCTAGAGACAGTGTGGTGAAAGCGGCCATGCTGATTGGTCTAGAGACAGTGTGGTGAGGAAAAGACAGGAAACAGAGATGTTTTCGTTTTAGTCTTCGTCTTTGGACGAATATAAATTTAAGTTTTAGTCACGTTTTTGTCATCTCTTTATATGTTCGTTTTAGTCACGAAAACACAAAAGTTACTTCAACAATCGTGTCTTCTTTTACTGAGAATGATGCAGGTTATTTGTTAAAAAAAAAAAACAGTCTGTGTCGTGTAGACGGTGTGTACGTGCAGCATTGTGGGTGTGTGGGGGGGCGTGCCGCCGTGAGAGACAGATGCAGCCGCTGTGTTTTTTTCTTTTCACAGACAGAAATGAGAAAGTCTGACGCCTATTTCGTTACATTTTCGTCACCAAAACGTCGCATTTATTTTGTTATTGTTACGTCATCGTCATGGAAAAAAAACTTCGTCAACGAAATCATTTTGTTGTCGTCATCGTTGACGAAAACAACACTGCATCAAATGATGCGGTCTTACCTGCACGGCGACGATCGTCCGTAAAGCGCTCGATGAAAGCCTCGCAGACGGTTAGACGATGCATAGTAAACATAATGCCAGCGCTTTGTTGTGCTGAGTACGGAGGCGGGTAAAGTGAAGATGCAGTGTCAAGATGTTTACGTGGTGGCATCCTGAACTTCCAGAGATTATCCGGGGATACATCCCCAGATAACGCCCAACATGGCAGATCTACACACAGAAGAATTTGTTCATCCAAACTGCATTTTAATGATTTTATTATAAATATTTTGGTTCAGTTCATGTATATGTTATAGAGTTCTCACCCTGATGAAGTGCGTCACCCTCTCCTCCAGTTCCTGTCCTGCGTTTCAGGATGACTGACCGTTTTTTCTCTAAAGGACAAAAGAGACTTGTTTGCCTCCTCCAGCTCGTCCTCCTGCCAATCGGGAGTCAGTGATTGAATTAGTGCCAGGTCTCCTGCTTCCGCAAAGCGACAGAAAGATCAGGCGACTGTGAAGTTCACTCTGTCTCCTCTGAAAGACCTCAGCAGAATGAGAACGAACCGGATGCCCACCTACCCACCATGAGAAAAAAAAATCACATGTGAACCCTGTGTAGTGAAATTTAACATCAAATCAATCGTTTATATCACGTTTAATCAAAGTTTGATTCGTCGTCTTCCGCTTATCTGGGGTTGGGTTGCCGGGGCAACAGCCTCAGACAGGAAGCCCAGGCTTCTCTCATCCCGGATGCATCCTCCAGCTCACCCGGAGGGATCCCGAGTCGTTCCCCAGTCGTTCCCCTGCTGGAGAGACATAGAGACATAATCCCTCTAGCAGGACTGGTGTCTGTCTCTTGGTCTCCTCCCGGTGGGACGTGCCCAAAACACGTCTGGGAGGCATCCTGACCAGATGCCTGAACCACCCCATCTGGCTTCTCTCAACCTGGAGGAGGAGCAGTTCGACACCGAGCTCCTCCCAGATGGCAGTATTCCTCACCTGATCTCAGAGTGAGAACCCAGCCAACCTGGAGAGGAAGCTCTTTTCGGCCACTTGTATCCGGGATCTCATTATTTTGGTGACGACCCACAGCTGGTTACCATGGTGAGGGTAGGAATGTAGATCCTGGTTACCATGGTGAGGGTAGGAACGTAGATCCTGGTTGCCATGGTGAGGGTAGGAACATAGATCCTGGTTACCATGGTGAGGGTAGGAACGTAGATCCTGGTTACCATGGTGAGGGTAGGAACGTAGATTCTGGTTACCATGGTGAGGGTAAGAACGTAGATCCTGGTTACCATGGTAAGGGTAAGAACGTAGATCCTGGTTACCACGGTGAGGGTAGGAACGTAGATCCTGGTTACCATGGTGAGGATGGGAACGTAGATTCTGGTTACCATGGTGAGAGTAGGAACATACAGTAGATCCTGGTTACCATGGTGAGGGTAGGAACGTAGATCCTGGTTACCATGGTGAGGGGAGGAACGGAGATCCTGGTTACCATGGTGAGGGTAGGAATGTAGATCCTGGTTACCATGGTGAGGGTGGATTATTTTTGGCTATTTTTATTGTAGTTTCTTGAGATGATCTCCATCCTCAGCTCCTTCATGTGGAGTCTTCATGGATGTGTGGAGATGTTCAGAAGGAATGAAGACAGGATCTTCTGAGTGACATCATCAGTGCTTCACTATGGAACTAAAGATGGTGGACTGCTGGTGTTGTTCCACCACAGTGAAGGATCAAGATGTGGAGCTTTTAGAGACAGTTTAACATCTTATTAGGATTCACTGGAGTTTCAAACATCGTAACCATGGTAACCCACATTACACCCAAGACAACCCCATCTATGGTTCCACTTATAGCTGTTCCATCTCCACTGTAACTCAGCACCACCAAGCAGCTGTTCTGAATCTGTCTGTAGAACTCTCTTGGACTCTTTGGGGCTACTGGACACCCACTTTTCCCATCAGGATATTAATAAAGCATCTTTATCTTTAATCATAAGAAGCTGTGATTTTACCTCCATTTTTTTTTTCAAAATAAAACAGGTTATAAATCTCTTTATTTATGATTTATTTTTTTTCACATCGAATGTTTTCTTTTTCATTTATTTCTATTATTTTTTTATCAAAGCTTTCTTCTTTCAATTTTAATGCAAAAGCAATCTTTAATTTATGTTGTTTCTTTGGATGAAAAAGTTTATTTTACTTTATTTTGAACGTCATAAATATTTGAAAGGATTATTTTTTTATCCCCTGATATTCATCCAATAAAAATATGAAGAAACAAAGCCAGAAATCTTTTAAAAGAAAAGCCGTTCCATCTCAGCACACTGCTGATGTAAGCTCCCAGAACTCAGTTTATAATTTACTGTCCAAGTAATGCAGAAAGCTTTCAGCTGTGGGTAATGTGATACCCTCCTCAATCCCATTATCATCATAGTTATTACCGACCACGCTGTGGAATCACACACACACACACACACACACACACACACACACACACACACACACACACACACACACACACACAAACTTCTATAGACACACAGAACATTTTACTCTGTTTTATTTCATTTTCTGAACTGCTTATTCTTAGTGGGGTCACCGGAGCCTATCCTGGTTGATTTCAGGCAGGATACACCGACCTCTAACTTCCAGTGCTTCAAAACAAACCTGCAAATTTGACTCTGGGAATCTGGAGTTATGTTTGTATGGAACGGGTGAAGAATAGTATCATGTATGATGTGTGATAGAAGAGTTTCAGATAAAATGAAAGGTAGTGAGAGCGGCCATGCTGATTGGTCTAGAGACAGTGTGGTGAGAGCGGCCATGCTGATTGGTCTGGAGACAGTGTGGTGAGAGCGGCCATGCTGATTGGTCTAGAGACAGTGTGGTGAGAGCGGCCATGCTGATTGGTCTAGAGACAGTGTGGTGAGAGCGGCCATGCTGAATGGTCTAGAGACAGTGTGGTGAGAGCGGCCATGCTGATTGGTCTAGAGACAGTGTGGTGAGAGCGGCCATGCTGAATGGTCTAGAGACAGTGTAGTGAGAGTGGCCATGCTGATTGGTCTAGAGACAGTGTGGTGAGAGCGGCCATGCTGATTGGTCTAGAGACAGTGTGGTGAGAGCGGCCATGCTGATTGGTCTAGAAACAGTGTCACTGAGAAAAAGACATGAAACAGAGATGTTTGTATCAGAGATGAAGATGCTGAGGATCTCTCTGGGAGTGACCAGGATGGACAGGATCAGAGGAACAGCACATGTTAGAGGTTTTAAAGTCAGAGAGGTCAGACTGAGATGGTTTGGACATGTGCAGAGGAGAGAGAGAGAGTACATCAGAAGAAGGATGCTGGGTTTGGAACCACCAGGAAAGAGGACTAGAGGAAGACCAAAGAGGAGGTTCATGGATACAGTGAAGGAAGACATGAAGATAGTTGGTGTGACCGAAGAGGATGCAGGAGATAGGGTTAGATGGAAGAAACTGACTTGATGTGGCGCCCCCTGAAGGGAAATGATGGAAGAAGAAGAAGAAGATTGTGTCATTTTTTTGTCACATCAATTAAACGCGTGTTTTTTTTTATTGAAAAAGGAAGTTTATCCAAAAACTAAAGAGTAAAACAATCTGTTTTTAATCAGAGAAAAAGAACAACAATATAAAAAGACTTTTTACTGATAAAATAAAACATAAAGTCCTGATAGAGTTTTTATGGGAGGATAAACCTGTGTGGTCTACCCCGGTTTATCTCCCAGCAATCCATTTGTTGGAGAGCAGGATGCAGCGAGAGGTAAAGCGGTGACACTCAGCCATCAAATGATTGTCTGTAAGAAGCTCTGTTTGCTGCACTCCTTCTTTTCACTCCTCTTATCACCGAGCCGCTCATTGTGGTGCACAGCGTTCTGAAAGAATTTTCATTACCTCCCTAAAGATCGTAGGTTCAGATTAAAACTCACAGGAAACTTCTAAGAACACGAAAGAAGGAAAACAAGAACGAGTCGAAGAACACGATTCCCTTCAAATGCTTTACATCGTAATTAGAACCAAACACCTGTCGACTGCAGAACGAGACACGACGGAAAAATCACGAATTTGGTTCATTTTCGGTGCAAAATTGGAACAAAATGTGAAACCTTTTATCTGTTGTTTGTTTGTTTTTTATTAAAACCAACAATTTGTTTTAACTTTATACGTCACACTCTGTTAATGATGAACGTCAACATTCAAAAACATTCATCTATAGTTGGTATTGAGTAACTCTGAGCAGTTTTCTTTACATCTCTTCCCTACTTCCTGTGATGTCACACATGTTTACTGGACAGCTGGAGTGTAGAACTCCTCCTGTGATTCGTCTACCTTCTACAGGAGGAGGTTTAACACAAAACGCAGGGCTGTTATTGGTTCCTACGATTTTTAAAAGTACAGAAGGAGGTATGAATGAGATCACGGATAGAAGCAGACGAAATGAGCTTCCTCCGCAGGGTGGCTGGGCTCTCACTCAGAGATCGGGTGAGGAGCTCTGCCATCCGGGAGGAGCTTCGTGTTGAGCCGCTCCTCCTCCAGGTCGAGAGAAGCCAGATGGGGTGGTTCGGGCATCTGGTCAGGATGCCCCCCGAGCACCTCGCTGGTGAGGTGTTTCGGGCACGTCCCACCGGGAGGAGACCTAGAGGCAGACCCCAGACCTGCTGGAGAGACTATGTCTCACAGCTGGCCGGGGAACAACTCGGGATCCTCCAGGGTGAGCTGGAGGATGCGGCCAGGGTGAGAGAAGCCTGGGCTTCCCGTCTGAGGCTGTTGCCCCGTGACCCGGCCCCAAATGAGCGAAAGACAACCGAACGGAACGGAACAGTTGGAAGTAGAGGCTTTATCCACCAGCTCCAGTTTTATGGAATAAGCTTCCAGTTCAAGTGAGAGAGGCAGACAGTGTTCCTATATTTAAAGGGAGGCTTAAATCTTCAGAACGAGAGAAAACGTAGAAGAAGAAGAAGAAGAGACAGAAACTCAGAGTGATTAAACGATACAGTAACAGGAAGCACTGCAGCAGGCAGCCACCCAGGGCAGCGCCTTTAAATGCAGGTGAAAATAAAAAGTAATATCATTGAGACCAGATTCGATCAAACTGTTTGAGTTTTTTTATTTATTTTTATTTTTTTAAACTGTTTGATTCGATGGTCGTTTGATTTAAAAAAAATACTTCATAAATTTGTTGCTTCTTTTCAGGGTTTTATTTCCTGCTCTTTCGTGTCTTTTCTTTGGTCCCAGGGACGGCTTGGGCCCAACAGGAATCGAACCAGGTTCTTCCAGTTGAAAGACAGTATCTCTACCACTAGGCCAACGCCCTCCAGAACCGATCTGTTGCTTTTTTTAGGATTTTTTATTGAAGTTTTTAACAAGCAGAGCTTTGTGGAGTGAATGAATGATGCAGACGTGAAGCGAGTGTCCTAAAACCGGTGGATAAGTCAGTCAGTCACCTTCTCACCCGTCTATCCCTCATGGGGTTATGGGAGGTGCTGGAGCCCATCTGGCTGATTCAAGGCAAGGAGCAGGGTACACCCCGACTGGGCGGTAAATAAGTACATTCACATTCACCATCTCTGCAAGGTTTCCTTCTTCCATCTTAAAAATATAGCCAGGCTACGTCCATGTCTTTCCTCCAGGCTGGATTACTGCAATGCCCTCCTTGTAATGATCCCATGCAGGGGTTTACAAAAGAACTGCGCTGCCCGGATCCTGATAAGGAGGCGCAAATATGACCATATCACTCCCATCCTCAAATCCCTCCACTGGCTACCCGTTAAATACAGAATTCAGTACAAGGTCTGCCTCCTCACCCATCAGTGCATACACGGCACTGCACCTGTTTATCTCCAAGAACTCCTAATCCTCCACACCACTGTCCGAGACCTGAGCTCCTCCTCCTCCTCCTCCTCCTAACCCTCCACACCACTGTCCGAGACCTGAGCTCCTCCTCCTCCTCCTAACCCTCCACACCACTGTCCGAGACCTGAGCTCCTCCTCCTCCTCCTCCTAACCCTCCACACCACTGTCCGAGACCTGAGCTCCTCCTCCTCCTCCTAACCCTCCACACCACTGTCCGAGACCTGCGCTCCTCCTCCTCCTCCTAACCCTCCACACCACTGTCCGAGACCTGCGCTCCTCCTCCTCCTCCTAACCCTCCACACCACTGTCCGAGACCTGAGCTCCTCCTCCTCCTCCTAACCCTCCACACCACTGTCCGAGACCTGCGCTCCTCCTCCTCCTCCTAACCCTCCACACCACTGTCCAAGAGCTCCTAACCCTCCACACCACTGTCCGAGACCTGAGCTCCTCCTCCTCCTCCTAACCCTCCACACCACTGTCTGAGACCTGCGCTCCTCCTCATCCTCCTAACCCTCCACACCACTGTCCGGGACCTGCGCTCCTCCTCCTCCTCCTACTGCCTGCACCAACCAAGGACCAAACTCTCCACTATGGGGGACAGGGCCTTCCAGGCAGCTGCTCCACGGCTCTGGAACGATCTTCCTGAGAGCTTGAGGGCTCCACAAAAAAGACTGAAGACATTTTTATTTCTAAAGGCTTTTCAACAAAGTTTTTAGTTTTTTTTGTTGTGGTTTTATATAATTTAGCTGTTCGTTGTTCCTTTTTTTTGGTCATTGTAGCACTTTGAGATCTCCACTGGAAATATAAAGTGCGTTATAAATAAAATTATTATTATTATTATTATTATTACATGCATTATTAGCAACTGCAGGCGTTTTCATTGGAATTCCTTCTATGACTGCGGAGCTGTCGCTTTTACAGAATTTTGTGAAACTTTGTGAGCTTTGTGTTGCATAACTCGGAAATACTAATCAGTTCATCTATACTGGGTACTGAGTGAGTAGTTTTATTACAAGCTCTACTTTCTTTTAGGACATATTTTGTTCATGAATTGTTCTGGATGTACAGACTGACAGCCCGAGTGTTTGAGTGAGGGGTAACTTGTCTTAGCTTCCAAACAGAGCTTTTCAAATGAACCCAATGAGCCCATCGTAAACATGATCCCCTTCGAGGATCCACAACCTGCTTTACCCTCCAACTTTTAAACAGCAAAATGTTTGTCAGACAATGAACCGATATTCATTCTGAGAGTTGAAGAGGTTTAGCTTCTTCTTTTTATTTCATGTTTTTTTTTTCTTCCGTCCCTCATTCCTGACATCCAGAACTCGCCTGGGTGTCCTTCATCAAAGGACAACACACAAAGGCTTCATTTCCCAGCAATAATGGTTTCTAAACTGCCTTCTGTCATGTCGGCGATGGTAATTAGCAATAACAGAGACCGCTGCAGACGGAGCTGAAGTCCTTGAGATCACTGAGGAGTAGGCAAAGCCGGAGGACTCAGAATGAAACCCTATTAGTATTTCATTAACACGCCTTTTACCTTGTTCCTCAGCGTTGCCGTGGTAATTAACGCTCGGTCGTTGTCTCTCACAGACCACATGAGAGTTGATGGACTCGCTCCATCGTTCTGTCGCCACGGCATTCTCACTAACAGCCACAGCTGCTTCACTCACACGGAAAAAACGGCCAAACATTCACCATCATTTTCCTTTTATTGTTTGGCTCGAAGTAAAATAATAAAATGTTATTATAAGTGAGGAAAACGTCGTGTTTTTTTGTGTCAAACGCAGCGTCTGGCCGGTCGCTCTAACTCAGTCACACATTATACTATGTCACTAATTAGAGGAATATTGACGAGGTTCACACCAGAAAGAATCAGAATGAAGATTAGTCAGAGTAAAACATGTGTGTGAATGAGAGGGATCCAAATGGAAAAGTGAGGTTACAGGGAGAAGAGAGAAACAAGGTGGAAGATTTTAAGTATCTAGGATCAACAGTCCAGAGCAATGGAGAGTGTGGAAAAGAGGTGAAGAAGCGTGTTCAGTCAGGCTGGAACGGGTGGAGGAAAGTATCAGGTGAGATGTGTGACAGAAGAGTTTCAGATAAAATGAAAGAGAAAGTGTAGAAAACCGTGAGAGCGGCCGTGCTGATTGGTCTAGAGACAGTGTGGTGAGAGCGGCCATGCTGATTGGTCTAGAGACAGTGTGGTGAGAGCGGCCGTGCTGATTGGTCTAGAGACAGCGTGGTGAGAGCGGCCGTGCTGATTGGTCTAGAGACAGCGTGGTGAGGGCGGCTGTGCTGATTGGTATAGAGACAGTGTGGTGAGAGCGGCCATGCTGATTGGTCTAGAGACAGTGTGGTGAGAGCGGCCGTGCTGATTGGTCTAGAGACAGTGTGGTGAGAGCGGCCATGCTGATTGGTCTAGAGACAGTGTAGTGAGACCGGCCATGCTGATTGGTCTAGAGACAGTGTGGTGAGAGCGGCCATGCTGATTGGTCTAGAGACAGTGTAGTGAGACCGGCCATGCTGATTGGTCTAGAGACAGTGTGGTGAGAGCGGCCATGCTGATTGGTCTAGAGACAGTGCGGTGAGACCGGCCATGCTGATTGGTCTAGAGACAGCGTGGTGAGAGCGGCCATGCTGATTGGTCTAGAGACAGCGCGGTGAGAGCGGCCATGCTGATTGGTCTAGAGACAGTGTGGTGAAAGCGGCCATGCTGATTGGTCTAGAGACAGCGTGGTGAGAGCGGCCATGCTGATTGGTCTAGAGACAGCGTGGTGAGAGCGGCCATGCTGATTGGTCTAGAGACAGCGTGGTGAGAGCGGCCATGCTGATTGGTCTAGAGACAGTGTGGTGAGAGCGGCCATGCTGATTGGTCTAGAGACAGTGTGGTGAGAGCGGCCATGCTGATTGGTCTAGAGACAGTGTGGTGAGAGCGGCCATGCTGATTGGTCTAGAGACAGTGTCACTGAGAAAAAGACAGGAAACAGAGATGTTTGTAGCAGAGATGAAGATGCTGAGGATCTCTCTGGGAGTGACCAGGATGGACAGGATCAGAGGAACAGCACATGTTAGAGGTTTTAAAGTCAGAGAGGCCAGACTGAGATGGTTTGGACATGTGCAGAGGAGAGAGAGAGAGAGTACATCAGAAGAAGGATGCTGGGTTTGGAACCACCAGGAAAGAGGACTAGAGGAAGACCAAAGAGGAGGTTCATGGATACAGTGAAGGAAGACATGAAGATAGTTGGTGTGACTGAAGAGGATGCAGGAGATAGGGTTAGAGGGAAGAAACTGACTTGATGTGGCGCCCCCTGAAGGGAAATGATGAAAGGAGAAGAAGAATGACCTCAGCTTTGTGTTTCATCTCTTTGGTTGTTTTTAAGACTAACTGAACAACTTTGTAAGAAGGACGGGGCTTGAAATGCTGGTGTTTCTGTGTGGAGTTTGCATGTTCTTCCTGTGTATGTGTGGGTTTTCTCCGGTTTCCTCCTACCCTCCAAAAACATGCATGATAGGTTGATTGGCCACTACGAATTCGCTCCTAGGAATGAATGTCTGTGTGGATGGTTGTCTGCACGTCGCCTTGCGACAGACTGGCGACCTGTTCATGGTGTATCCTGCTTCTCGCTTAAAGTCAGCCGAGTAGTTTAAGTTTCATTGGTTCAGAAATTAAGGCAGATTTTTCTGCTGATTTAAAAATAAACCACTGTTCTTTTTGTTAAAATGTGATCCGTGATGAATAAAAAGATAAATTTGTGTAGAAAAGCTTAGTTTCAGCTCAAAAAGGGACTTTGTTTGAACTGGATTTTCCTCTAGGACACGTTCGTAAAGCGTTGCTCTGAAAAACGTCTCCCTCGGTTACATGACATGTCGCCTGCATCACCACGATGTGTTCATAGGACACGAGAACCTTTTTAGTCATAAATTATTCTAGATATTCTCAGTGTCGTTTTAAAGAGCATTTATATTTTAATGATAAACATTAAAGCCTGATGTTTATCCTGCTTTAATTGATCTCATTCTGTTTGCTTTGAAACCGACTCCAGCATCTGGATACGTTTCCTTCAGGCCAAAAAACTCTAATTTCTTCTGTTAATGTGTTTAAAAACAATGAACATATATTGCAGGATGCAGGGTTCTGACTGCATTGCCGTGGGAACATCTGTTTATATTTATTATGGGATGGAAGTAATTTTTTTATTTAAACTAAAACTTTTCATTTGAGTCCCTTTTTTTCTCAAACTATATTATTTAGTTTGGTTTTGATGAAAACTAAACAAGTGAATGGAACGTAGATCCTGGTTACCATGGTGAGGGTAGGAATGTAAATCCTGGTTACCATGGTGAGGGTAGGAACGTAGATCCTGGTTACCATGGTGAGGGTAGGAATGTAGATCCTGGTTACCATGGTGAGGGTAGGAACGTAGATCCTGGTTACCATGGTGAGGGTAGGAACGTAGACCCTGGTTACCATGGTGAGGGTAGGAACGTAGATCCTGGTTACCATGGTGAGGGTAGGAACGTAGACCCTGGTTACCATGGTGAGGGTAGGAATGTAGATCCTGGTTACCATGGTGAGGGTAGGAACGTAGATCCTGGTTACCATGGTGAGGGTAGGAACGTAGATCCTGGTTACCATGGTGAGGGTAGGAACGTAGACCCTGGTTACCATGGTAAGGGTAGGAACGTAGACCCTGGTTACCATGGTGAGGGTAGGAACATAGACCCTGGTTACCATGGTGAGGGTAGGAACGTAGATCCTGGTTACCATGGTGAGGGTAGGAACGTAGATCCTGGTTACCATGGTGAGGGTAGGAACGTTGATCCTGGTTACCATGGTGAGGGTAGAAACGTGGATCCTGGTTACCATGGTGAGGGTTGGAACGTAGATCCTGGTTACCATGGTGAGGGTAGGAAAGTAGATCCTGGTTACCATGGTGAGGGTAGGAACGTGGATCCTGGTTACCATGGTGAGGGTAGGAACGTAGATCCTGGTTACCATGGTGAGGGTAGGAACGTAGATCCTGGTTACCATGGTGAGGGTAGGAACGTAGATCCTGGTTACCATGGTGAGGGTAGGAACGTAGATCCTGGTTACCATGGCGAGGGTAGGAATGTAGATCCTGGTTACCATGGTGAGGGTAGGAACGTATATCCTGGTTACCATGGTGAGGGTGGGAATGTAGATCCTGGTTACCATGGTGAGGGTAGGGACGTAGATCCTGGTTACCATGGCGAGGGTGGGAACATAGATCCTGGTTACCATGGTGAGGGTAGGAACTTAGATCCTGGTTACCATGGCGAGGGTGGGAACGTAGATCCTGGTTACCATGGTGAGGGTAGGAACGTAGATCCTGGTTACCATGGTGAGGGTAGAAACGTAGACCCTGGTTACCATGGTGAGGGTATGAACGTAGACCCTGGTTACCATGGTGAGGGTAGGAACGTAGACCCTGGTTACCATGGTGAGGGTAGGAACGTAGATCCTGGTTACCATGGTGAGGGTAGGAACGTAGACCCTGGTTACCATGGTGAGGGTATGAACGTAGACCCTGGTTACCATGGTGAGGGTAGGAACGTAGACCCTGGTTACCATGGTGAGGGTAGGAACGAAGATCCTGGTTACCATGGTGAGGGTAGGAACGTAGACCCTGGTTACCATGGTGAGGGTATGAACGTAGATCCTGGTTACCATGGTGAGGGTAGGAACGTAGACCCTGGTTACCATGGTGAGGGTATGAACGTAGACCCTGGTTACCATGGTGAGGGTAGGAACGTAGATCCTGGTTACCATGGTGAGGGTAGGAACATAGGTCCTGGTTACCATGGTGAGGGTAGGAACATAGATCCTGGTTACCATGGTGAGGGTAGGAACGTAGACCCTGGTTACCATGGTGAGGGTATGAACGTAGACCCTGGTTACCATGGTGAGGGTGGGAACGTAGACCCTGGTTACCATGGTGAGGGTAAGAACATAGATCCTGGTTACCATGGTGAGGTTAGGAATGTAGATCCTGGTTACCATGGTGAGGGTAGGAATGTAGATCCTGGTTACCATGGTGAGGGTAGGAACGTAGATCCTGGTTACCATGGTGAGGGTAGGAACGTAGATCTTGGTTACCATGGTGAGGGTAGGAACATAGACCCTGGTTACCATGGTGAGGGTAGGAACGTAGACCCTGGTTACCATGGTGAGGGTAGGAATGTAGATTAACTGGTAAATCCAGAGCTTTATTTTATGACTCAGCTCTTTCTTTACCTCGACAGGTTGAGTCTGCGTTTCAAATAAACTTAGAAAAACAGAAAAAAACTTAGTCATTTCTAGAATAAATTTAAATGTTTATAAATGTATGTATATTCTGTCAGATCATGTGCATCTACGTGTGTATAAATCAGTGTAACTATCCGTCCATGAATATTTAGAACATGTTATACATCTAATAATAATAATAAATCTTATGTTTATGATGCTTTAAAGGCTCATGAAGACGTGGTTTATAAATATACATACATGTACTGTATGTGCGTGCGTGTGTATAGTCATACATGATGAAATATTTAACAATCAGAACTGTACATTCAGGCTAAACGAAGCAACAAAGAAAAAACCAACATGTAATGTAGAATACATGTCGTGCCTGCAGAGTCTGGGCCGATTCCTACGTTCTGTAAAGTCAAATTATGTTGACGTCAAAGCTTTTAGGCGAATAAAAACTTATCGGACATTTTTCAGAATGTGTGTTTGTGTTTGGAGGCTGTTTGTTTTTGATGCTAAATTATGGATTTAGCCCGGATGGCGTGCATAAATTAGACAGGACAAGTATGTACACATATTTATTTGGCTTTTCTCTGATATTCTCCCAAAGGCTTAATAATGTTTCTTGTTTCTCTCTCTCTCTTATGCATCCGGGATAAAGGTAAGTGGCTGTTTCTTGTGTGTGTGTACGTGTGTGTACGTGTGTGTGTGTGTGTGTGTGTGTGTGTGTGTGTGTGTGTGTGTGTGTGTGTGTGTGTGTGTGTGTGTGAGAGAGAGAGAGAGAGAGAGAGAGTAAGCGCGTGTGTATGTTCACCCTAGTTAGATGTTTATAAACCAATCTGCCACTTTGGGTTCAAAACACTTCTTCTACAGACTGGAGAAAACATGTTTGTTACCATGGATACTGCTGTTTGATCCGTTTGAAGTCACATTTTCACACACACACACACACACACACACACACACACACACACACACACACACACACACACACACACACAGAGTTTTACATGTATCAGGCATGGAGTGGATCATCATCGATCCATGATCCGTTCGGATCGTTTTCGGATCTATGGAATGAATGGACGTTGGTTCACACTCATCACGGTCCTGCTGAGTAGAAGAAACTCAAACACACCTCTTTTTTTCACCCACATGGACATATTTGGATTTCCTGTCATATTTATTGATGAAGGGGAAGAGGTTAGTGGATGAAACTGTGACAGTGAGCCGTCACACCCAGCGACATCCCCCTGATGTTTCACTGTTGCGTCACGTCTCTTATCACTGCTACATTTAAACTGTTCACTCCATTCAGGTTTTGGTGATTTTAGAGACACATTAATGAGCTTAAATTCATCTGGGTGAAATCAGGGTTTAAATACAGGTAGATAGTCTTTAAGCCATGTTATAATGTCCACTTCAGAAAAAAGATATGTCAGCACAAACCTGTCAAAAAAAGGTTTTTTTTCTCAGTGTACAACATTATAACATCATTTGTATTTTGTAAAACTTGATATTTTTCACAATTTGAACATAATACGTAGTAAAACATGATTATTTTCCTTTTTTAAATTTGATATTTGAATCATTTGGTCAGCTCCCATTGGCTAGCTGGTTATGGAGTCATTCTGTTGGCATGCATGTTGACATGCGCGACCAGCTGCTGGCTCTCGGAGCCTCATCCGTCGTGTCTGGAGGAGTTGGTTCAGTCCTGAGGGGGCTGAGGAGAAGGAGACGGTCTAGAGGAGGTGCTTCCTGTGTTTTTACGGTTTCCATAGAAACGTCCAGTTGCTCGCTTGAGGAACAGGAGGCGTGATTATTGTTGATTAGAAAAATGAAACTGTTAAATTTTTTGATCTGCTGTCTGTACCTTCATTTTGAGGTCATGGACGACTGAAACACCTGCAGAGCATTCTGGGATGTGTAGTGTCAGTGCTAGATACAATGCAGGCTGTGATACCAGAGGAACAGATTCCATTGTCTTGGTATGACTTTGCTCTGTGGTTCAGAGTTTGACACCTTGGCTGTCCCATCACAGACATGACACACGTGTAGTTTATAAACTTACACATTAATAAAGTAAAAAGACATGCGAGGAAAAACATCACACACGTGTAGATTTGAAGCAGACGTGTGACCGTCTGCTTCATGTCAGTAAAATACTCATAGCACGTAAGATAATATGTTTCACATGTGTTTGACAGCTGGGTACATACGGTGGGAAGTTGTTACCATTCGTGCACAGCCCCTTACCTAACCGAACGTCTGAGACGGATACATGTGTCACTACACCTCTAATATACATGTATGTGTGCAGACAGAAGACATGTCACACACAGTTAGGTACACACACGTTCAGGTATGCATGGTTGCACATACAAACAAACACACAGCCATCTCTCCATCTAAACACATGTCTGTGTGTGTGTGTTTCCATTCATGCTAATCCAGGTGTGTGTATTCATCACACCTCCTTTCAGGATGATCAGACGTGTGAGTCAGACATTCCTTCAGGGTGTGGAGCTGATTCTTTGCCTGTTGCTGTGGATTCAGATCTGAGAGGTCATTAGGATTCTCTGAGTTTTGATCTGGGATGCTGCAGTGTGTTTTAAAACTGGATGTCAGAGTTGCTCTCATGTTGTTATATAAGCCCGGGCTGAAAGCAGACTTTACAGGGTGTCTAAATATACTCTCACACCTTCTCCCTCACCTTTTCTCCAGCACTGGTTCTGTTAGCAGCTTTCTAGCAATCTGGAGAAAAGTATTCATTGTTTTAAAATGAACTATTTGGAGTTTTTTTAACATGTTTGAACATGTTTCCAAATTAAAACATTCCTGATGGGGTTTTTTTTGTCATGTTTGAGTTGTTTGTTAGCTCCTCCCATCTCTACAATAATTTATGAATGAATCAGACATGTTAAATAAACATCAAACCATCTCTTTACGTCACACCAACATATCGTATCGCGTGTTTTTAACGACCCATTAGAACCAAATCTATTAGCAGCTCTTATTGGGGTCAATAGGGACAGAAGTGCTTCAGGTTCCGTCCTTGCTGAAGGTGCCATCCTGTCTCTCTCTCCCCCGCCCCGTCTCATTCACACTGCTTGTCTGTCCGATCGAAAATTCACTTAAAGTTTCACCCACATTTTTGAAGATTTATGGGGAACATTTCCAGCTTTTTGTTTGCACAGACTTGCAGCAGCGTAGCAGCATGACGCAGCCCAATGCAGGCCGTACGAAGCTAAGCCCTGTTCACATAAAAAGGCGTTGGGTCAGAATGCGACTATTCGAAGGTGTGCCTCAGATCAGCTGGTAATAAGTTACATATGAGTCTGGTCATGATGGTCTCACGACAATCGACCTGATTTCAAGTGCCATAAAAATTAGATGCATGCATGGAAATCCAAATTCTTCTGCCGTGTGGTGAAGTTCAGGATGCCATCTAGAATATGTTTGCGATGCAGTCTGCGAGAGCCTTTCGTGGAGCGCTTTACGGTCGATTGTCACCATACAGGCAGGACAGGACCGCTCGATGTTCTTCCAACATGCGGCCAATTTGAATCACTTCATCACCTGATTCAAATGCAGACATGACGCCAACGAGTCGCTTTAATCTGAGCCACACCTACCGCACCCTTTCATCTCATGCCATTCACACGCAGGAGAATCCACGCCATTTTCTTAGACACTGATGCATCTTATTTTATGTGAGCAGCCCCGTCGTCTGAAGCTCAATAAAAATACCTTCATAAAAATCTATCAGAAGTTGGTTTGGATGTGGATGGTTCATTCTGATGCCAGCTGACATATCCGTCCTGTCTCTCCAAACATGGCTAATGTGGGAGGCTGACCTGTTCTGCCCCGGGGCAGATCAAACTGCTTTCCCTCCTCTTCCTGCCACACTTCACCTGTCTTTGAAGGCCAAAAGCCTTTAAATGTCGAGCAGACTTTGAGAGACACTGCAGCTCAGGAAAAGAAGCCGGTAGCTCACGCTCTCTGGGGAACCGCAATGTCCCACTTTTAGAAAAAAAAAAGAAGAAGTAAGACTCTCTGCGTCACAACGGGCACCTTTCAGACACCTCTCACACTCTGGCAGCAGGCACAACGATACTCCCAGATGGTTTAGTGGATGCAGAGTGTCTGATGCTGATGGAGGAGGGGGGATCCGGAGGGAGTTCAGCCCAGTCACAGTGCACCATACCAGCTTCGGTTACTCATAAAGAGAATAGGAATAAATCCAACGATGGGCTCAATTTAACAGATAAGTTTACTCCTACGGAAAGTTCTGCAGCTCATCTCACACACACACACACACACACACACACACACTAAACCAAACTGGTGGTCTAGCTTCAGGGTGAAAAGAAAAGGGCCCAGAGACAAACTTGAGTTATAGAAATAAGACAGTCTAATCCATCAGATTATTGTTTGTCACCAAGGTAACCAGGATCTACGTTCCTACCCTCGCTGTGGTAACTAGAATCCATGTACGTTCCTACCCTCACCATGGTAACCAGGATCTACATTCCTACGCTCACCATGGTAACCAGGATCTACGTTCCTACCCTCACCATGGTAACCAGGATCTATGTTCCTACCCTCACCATGGTAACCAGGATCTACGTTCCTACCCTCACCATGGTAACCAGGATCTACATTCCTACGCTCACCATGGTAACCAGGATCTACATTCCTACGCTCACCATGGTAACCAGGATCTACGTTCCTACCCTCACCATGGTAACCAGGATCTACATTCCTACGCTCACCATGGTAACCAGGATCTACGTTCCTACCCTCACCATGGTAACCAGGATCTACGTTCCTACCCTCACCATGGTAACCAGGATCTACCTTCCTACCCTCACCATGGTAACCAGGATCTACGTTCCTACCCTCACCATGGTAACCAGGATCTACGTTCCTACCCTCACCATGGTAACCAGGATCTACGTTCCTACCCTCACCATGGTAACCAGGATCTACGTTCCTACCCTCACCATGGTAACCAGCTGTGGGTGGTGACCCAAAGAACGAGATTGCAGATACAAGCGGCTGAAATAATCTTCCTTTGCAGAGTGGCTGCACTGTCTCTCAGAGATAGAGAGAGGAGCTCTAACATCTGTGAGGGACTCGGAGTAGAGCCATCGCTCCTCCTGGTCAAGAGATGCCAGGAGGGGTGGTTACGGAATCTGGTTAGGATGCCTCCTGAATGTTTTGCTGGCGAGGTGTTCCGTCCCACTAGGAGGAGACCTAGATGCACACCCCTAATCTGCTGGAGAGACTATGTCTCACAGCTGGACAGGGAACACCTCAGGATCTTTACGGGTGAGCTGGAGGATGCAGCGAAGAGAGAAGTCTGGGCTTCCCGTCTGAGGCATCATCTCCATCCCAATTAGGCAAATTTAGTCGCCATTTTCTGCCAACGCAGACAGCTCCATGTTAAATCTATGGATCCAGAACCTTCTGTTCTGCCACAGGAGCGAGCTTTTCAAACAAATCCTCATTCTGTAGTCTCAGTGTGAGACTAGTGACGTTCCCTCAAAGGGCCCATCTCCAGCAAAAGTGACTTTCCAGACTTTTCTACCTTGTAAGAGTGATGTCCGGGCCTTGTATATGTGTGTGTGTGTGTGTGTGTGTGTGTGTGTGTGTGTGTGTGTGTGTGTGTGTGTGTGTGTGTGTGTGTGTGTGCTTTCTAGATTGATTTAGCCCGTTTTTCTGTGGATTTCTGGAACGCTCAGACAAAACAACCAATGAGCAGATGTCTAAAGTATGAAGCATTTGATGTAGCCACGCCCCCTCCCTCCTCACCACCCGCCCGCCCTCCTCACCCGCCTCCACTCCGGCCTTACGCCCTCACAAACTCACTTTCAACGTCCGATATACAGGCTGGTTCGCCGCTCTGCGTCTTTTTTATTTTCTTGCTTGAAACACGCTTTTTGTAGCTACGCACGGGTTTACGCCCGCCTTCCCCCTCCCGCTCAGAGATGGGCGGAGGAATAGCGGCTCAGTGAGAGCAGAGGGCGGAGCTTGTACTTTCTCAGGACGGGCGGGGGGATGAGCGATACCCGGTCTTTCATAGTTCCAGGTCTGTGACTGCGCTCCACCAAATCAATATATTTTCATAACTATGGTGTAATGCATGTTGTAAACGTGTGTGTGTGTGTGTGTGTGTGTGTGTGTGCAGAGGATACAATGTGAAGAGAGGTATTTTACATGAGATGGGACCTTTAATAAATAAATAAATAAAGATAGAAGTCCTCCAGGCTGAGAGGTCCATCAGGTGAAGAATGAAAGGTCATTTTAAAGCTCGGCCACGTTTCTCTGCGTTCGTTCTGAAGTAGGTTAGCGCTCAATGACTGCACACCGGGAGGAAATTGAAATGTTACAATAAGGAGTAGAGAAGATGGAGGAGCCTGAGCGTGATGAGAAGAGGAGACATATCTTCCTGGATGCACGGCGGCCAATCACAGAGCGGCGCTGCCATCCTTTATTCTTGGTTTTAAAGTGACAACACCCGCTTTTTATTCTTTCTCTACCTTCTGCAGTAAAACGGTGTGTGTGTGTGTGTGTGTGTGTGTGTGTGTGTGTGTGTGTGTGTGTGTGTGTGTGTGTGTGTGAGGATTTATTACAGCTGCATGAAACGGTCTACACACACACACACACACACACACAAAGACACACACTCACAAACACAAACACTTTTTATGAGTTTATTACAAAGGCTTTGATAGAAAAACACACATTCACAGTGAAACAGACACACTCACACACACTCACACTCACACACGCACACTCACACACGGACTCACACTGTCACACAGGCACACACATATACACTCACACTCACACACACACACACACACACACTGTCACACAGGCACACACATATACACTCACACTCACACACACACACACACACACACACACACACTGTCACACAGGCACACACACATACACTCACACACACACACACACACAGTCACACAGGCACACACATATACACTCACACACACACACACACACACACACTGTCACACAGGCACACACACATACACTCACACACGCACACTCACACACGGACTCACACTGTCACACAGGCACACACATATACACTCACACTCACACACACACACACACACTGTCACACAGGCACACACATATACACTCACACTCACACACACACACACACACACACACTGTCACACAGGCACACACATATACACTCACACACACACACACACACACACACACTGTCACACAGGCACACACACATACACTCACACACACTCACACTCACACACGGACTCACACTGTCACACAGGCACACACATATACACTCACACACACACACACACACTGTCACACAGGCACACACATACACTCACACTCACACACACACACACCGACTCACACACATACACACACACACTCACACACACTCACACACACACTGTCACACAGGCAGACACATATACACTCACACTCACACACACTCACACACACACACACTGTCACACAGGCAGACACATATACACTCACACTCACACACACACACACACACACTGTCACACAGGCACACACATATACACTCACACACACACCGTCTCACACACACACTTACACACACACTGTCACACAGGCACACACATATACACTCACACACACACACACTCACACACACACACACACACACACACACACACCGTCTCACACACACTCACACACACAGACTATCATACACACACATATACACACTCTCTCTCACACACACTCTGTCACACACACACCCACACTGTCTCACACACACAGGCACACACACAGATACGCATACACTCGCACACTCACACACACACACACACACATACACACTATCTCTCTCACACATGCCCAGACACTCTCAAACACACGCACACTGGCACATACTATCTATCTCTCTCTCTCTCTCTCTCTCTCTCTCTCTCTGTCTCACACACACACACTCTCACACACAGACACACACACACTGAAGTCCCACCTTCTTCTGTCAGCTGTGTTTTTATCACAGCGCACCCTGGTGGTGAGGTGGCGTGTCATCTGTGTTTTTTTTTTTTTTTTTTTGACACATTGTTTTTTTCTGTCATTCAAACTGAAAAACAGTGACGTTTTCTTCTGTAAACATTAATAATTCTCGTTTCGTTTGGAAGTGTTCTCTCCTCACGGCGTCAAATGGGAAACAAAAATAACACGTCGACTTGTTGAGAATCAGCATCTGGGCTCCATTTGATCAGCGTTTGAAAGACACATGCTGAGAAGTGCTGACAATGAGGTTTACACTCCGACATGAGAGGATGACAGACTGCCGTGCCACATCAAACTGCTTTAACACAGGTTTTTAAACCGTCTCTGCAGTGGCATTTACAACAAACAGTAGGCGGACTCCCAGCAGGCAAACGCTCTCTCAAACAGGACTGCTCAAACATCCATGGATTTCACACCTCAGCCTTCAGGAGGACTTCATCTGCAGCAAAGAAAATTTTATAAACCAGGGTGTCATGAAGGGTGGTGAGGGGGATGAAGTAGGACCCAGATGCATTGGCAGTTTTAACCAGTTACTGAAGGAAGTGCAGAACCAGACAGAACTTGGTAAGATGAGGGACCAGAGGGAGACCTCGGCTGGATGTTGAGGACACCAGAATGATGGAGCTTGACTTGAACAATGAATCAGCAGAAGGTCGGAGATCGGCCGATGGATGAGGGACCACAAGGTTGTGGCTCGGCTGGATGAGGGACCAGAAGGTTGGAGCTAGGCTGGAAGATGAGAGACAAGAAGGGACGGCTTGGCTTGACTTCAACCAGAGCTAGGAGCTCAGAAAGAAGGCAGGGTACACCAGAAGCCAGGGGTATGAAGGCAGCACTGCAGGCCAGTGGAGCAGTGTCCAGAAGGGGAAGCAGCAGAGGAGCTGTACAGCCAGGAAGTGAGGGAAACCAGGGCTTAAGTAGTCCACAAGGAAATAAGACATACCTAGAGATTGGGACCAGATGTGCCAAGTTAGGGCTGAGGCTAGGATAGGATGTTCTAGATGAGAGGGGGGATCGTGGCACAGGGCATCACAGATTAATGGTGTGGACAGTGAGTGAATGAACCGTTCCTAAATTCCTCATAAACTTCAATAATATGTAAGAATTAATCCCTGTAATCCTCGTTCATCTAGGAGTGAATCGGTCGATCGATCCTAAACATCTCGACTTCAATCCGGAAATAATTTTCATATCAGATTGATAATGATTCTCAGATGGAGGTCGAAAAGTCTTGATCATCTGATACACTGTCCAGGTGGAAAAGAGGTGAAGAAGCATGTGCAGGCAGGCTGAAATGGGTGGAGAAAAGTATCAGGTGTGATGTGTGATAGAAGAGTTTCAGATAAAATGAAAGGAAAAGTGCACAAAACCGTGTTGAGAGCGGCCATGCTGATTGGTCTAGAGACAATGTGGTGAGAGCGGCCATGCTGATTGGTCTAGAGACAGTGTGGTGAGAGCGGCCATGCTGATTGGTCTAGAGACAGCGTGGTGAGAGCGGCCATGCTGATTGGTCTAGAGACAGTGTGGTGAGAGCGGCCATGCTGATTGGTCTAGAGACAGTGTGGTGAGAGCGGCCATGCTGATTGGTCTAGAGACAGTGTGGTGAGAGCGGCCATGCTGATTGGTCTAGAGACAGCGTGGTGAGAGCGGCCATGCTGATTGGTCTAGAGACAGCGTGGTGAGAGCGGCCATGCTGATTGGTCTAGAGACAGTGTGGTGAGAGCGGCCATGCTGATTGGTCTAGAGACAGTGTGGTGAGAGCGGCCATGCTGATTGGTCTAGAGACAGTGTGGTGAGAGCAGCCATGCTGATTGGTCTAGAGACAGAGTCACTGAAGAAAAGACAGGAAACAGAGATGTTTGTATCAGAGATGAAGATGCTGAGGATCTCTCTGGGAGTGACCAGGATGGACAGGATCAGAGGAACAGCACATGTTAGAGGTTTTAAAGTCAGAGAGGTCAGACTGAGATGGTTTGGAGAGAGAGAGAGTACATCAGAAGAAGGATGCTGGGTTTGGAACCACCAGGAAAGAGGACTAGAGGAAGACCAAAGAGGAGGTTCATGGATACAGTGAAGGAAGACATGAAGATAGTTGGTGTGACCGAAGAGGATGCAGGAGATAGGGTTAGATGGAAGAAACTGACTTGCTGTGGCGACCCCTGAAGAGGAATGATGGAAGGAGAAGAAGAAAGATCCAGAGAGGATCTTTATTTTTTCAAACTAACTGTAGTTACAGTAAATAACAGAAAATTTTCCAGCGTTATTTTCTGTAATTAGGAGTCACAAAAAAGCCTGTGGCTGAAAAAAACTAATATTAAAGTAAAAAGAGAAACCAAATGATGCCGATTTGATGGTGAGATTTCTTCAAGACGCTGAAACCTGATGATAAACATGTAGATATGTTGTGATTACATCCCGGAGCTCTTTCTGTTCAGTCTGTTTAAGAAAGTAAAATGACTTTGTTTGTGTTTTAATTCTAACAAACTCCACCTGGAGGAGAGCGGAGTGTGAAGAGCAGCGATGTGGAGAAAAAGAAAGAAGCGCCTGGAAGCAAAGCAAGCCTTTCTGATTTAGAGGAAGTCCTTCCTTCCAGGATCAACACATAAAGCGCCTTCAGTCCTGTTGTTGTTAAACAGCACATAAAGTCCTGCGGTCGTTGTTGACCCCTCAGCCGTTTGTTCCTTTTACCTCTGCTGTCATCCAAACGGTTTTCATCCAAGAGAAGAAGCAGTAAGAAAACGTCTGTAAGAACTTAAATCAAATTCTACAAAATGTGGATTTGGATTTATGTAAATAGGGTCGTAGAAAAACTCAAACCTTCAGATCGTTACAGAGGAAATGTAATTTTAGAGCACGTTAAAAGATGTTTGTATTGGTCCAGGGGGCATGGGCCTAGTGACCGCTATCACTAGCTCAACGCCTAGTGGTAGTGGCCTACCTCTTTCGACCAGGAGAACCTGGTTCGAGTCCCACTGGCCTCAAACTGCCCCTGGGACTCCTGGAGCAAAAGCTGTGAGGCCAAACTGAAAAAAGAAAATATTGTAACATCATGTTTATGGGGGGAGACGGCAGCTCAGTGGTTAGAGAGTTTGCGCGCGGACCGGATGTTCGCGGGTTCGCGTCCCACGGAGAGCACGTCTAGGGTCCTTGGAGAAGACATCTAACCCCTGCTTCTCCCACCATTGGTGCCATTGAAGGGCAGCCTGCTGCGGTGTAAGGAGTGCAGCACGGTGAGGGATGAAGAGAGTAATTCTTTTTTTTTTTTTAATGGTCCGAGTATCTTACACTTAACTGTAAACTCTGTACCAAGTACCAAAAAAACCATACATTGTTTTGCAAATGAGACACTTTACACCCCTCCCCCACTCGTGTGTTTCTAACCTGAGTGACTTTAGACATAAACACACTAGACTTTACAGCTTTGTAAACAATTCTCCAGTCAGATGTGGTGCGTATTGGCATCAGGTTTGATAGATGTTTTATTCCAATCACGTTGGCATCTCTATGTCTCTGGAGACAATTGATTCTGTACCTGGATACTTATTTATTGGTGCAGCGCCGGCTGGTGCTCAATAAGACAATGCGGGAGCTGCAGCTCCTATCACATTTCCTGTAAATTTGATCGGTGGTATGCGGGCGAGCAGTGGCAGATTGACTTTTTGTCACTGTTTACGGGTTTGGTTTGTTTATGGGTTGTTTGTGGGTTTAGTTTATGGGTTTCTGTGAGTATGATGCTTTATTCCGTTCCATCGTCTTCCGCTCATCCGGGGCCGGGTTGCGGGGGCAACAGCCTCAGACGGGAAGCCCAGGCTTCTCCCACCCTGGATTTATCCTCTAGCTCTCCCGGAAGGATCCCGAGTCATTCCCCAGCCAGCTGTGAGACATAGTCTCTCCAGCGGGTCCGGGGTCTGCCTCTTAGTCTCCTCCCGGTCAGACGTACCCAAAACACCTCACCAGCGAGGCGCTCAAACCACCCCATCTGGCTTCTCTCAACCTGGAGGAGGAGCGGCTCGACACCGAGCTCCTCCCGGCTGGCAGAGCTTCTCACCCGATCTCTGAGTGAGAGCTCAGCCACCCTGCGGAGGAAGCTCATTGGACCAAAAAAAGGGAGAGGGGGAGTGAATCAGCCCCTGTTTAGTAATGGGTCACAAATAGAAACCAGAGGATGTTTTTTTTTTCTTCTCCATCAGCATGTAAACGGTTTATTTTCATCTCCAGGTTTTATTGAACATCTCTCTGACTTTCTGAGAAACCTGAGTGTGACGCTTTCCCTTCAACGTGAAGGTCAAAACACAAAGATGTCCACCTTAAAGTCATCATTCATATCAGAGTTAACATGTGGGTGTAAACAAAGCATGAGGAGTCGTGTAGGAAGTGAGGACAGCTGTGCTGATTGAAACTGAAGTGAATTAGTTCCATCACATGGACAGAGAACCATGCTGGAGTCACACACACACACACACACACACACACACACACACACACACACACACACACACACACACACACACACACACACACACACACAGGTGGACCAGCTGACAAAGCTACCAAACCCATCCAGCAGATTTCCAGGATGAGATTAAGGCCATAACCGCTTGGATTATGTCGCCTGTGGGGAATTGTTGCAATGTGTAGAGAATGGCTTTCCTGGAGCAACAAGAGTGTCCAGATTGTGTTTAAATTGTGTTCACCTTTCCTCCAGAGAGCATTGTTCGTTGAAGTCAGCATGTGAGAGTGTTTATTTGATTCCAGCAGTAGTAGGAGCTTATTGCTCCTCCAGCCTGAGCGGATAATAAAAAGGCTGGTGTGATTCCATCTGCTGATGTTTTACTGTTTAAAAGCAGCTTGTTAAGAAGCAATGGAAAGCTCTGCTAGCTGGCCGGGATAAATGTCACTGTGATCTACGACTAGTCTGCTTTTCTCTTTCATTGGAAACATGTAAACATGCAAATTAGGGCGACACGGATACAACGGCTTCAAAACCAATACTTTTATTTGAGTTCTCACAACCGAGTACAGATAGATTTAATATTTGAACTCATCACAAAAGATGTTTGACTTCATTAAACCGTCCTCATTCTGAAATTAAATAAACAACAGTTACGTTAGAGGAAATACCCAACGAGGTTAATGAATGTTGTATTTGAGGGTTGATACGCGACGTCTGTTCATTTTGGACGATGGACACCTCTTTCTCCTCCTCCAGGTCGAGAGGAGCCAGATGGGGTGGTTCCTGAGCGCCTCGCGGGTGAGGTGTTTAGGGCTTGTCCCACCAGTAGGAGACCAAGGGGTAGACCCCAGACCTGCAGGAGAGACTGTGTCTCATAGCTGGCTGGGGATCAACTTGGGATCCTTCCAGGTGAGCTGGAGGATGCAGCCGGGGTGAGAGAGGCCTGGGCTGCCCATTTGAGGCTGTTGCCCCCGCTACCCGACCCCGGAACAAACGGACAATGATGGAACGGAACAATCCTTTCACTCTCTCATCCACACACGACACCAGACAGGCTCATCCTGTCGCAGCGTGAGCGTCTGACACGGGTCTCTGATTATTAACTATTACCTTCGTTTTTGTTGCTTCAGGTTTTCTCTTGACCTAAATTTATTTGGCCAGTGATCAAGCAAAACCTCAAGTTCAACAACTGAGATTTTTTACTACAATCTGAACCTTTGTTGAGAACTTGTATGTGATTGTTTGGCGTGCGTCATGGTGGAGATTTCTCTGCAGTTCAACTCGGAAGCGATACATCAAGTGAAAGGATAAGTTGCTGCAGAGGGGAGGGGAATGCTTATTTGTTCTATTCATACAGGTTTAATCTTCATACAACAAAACCTGGACAAATCACAAAGCAACAGGAGTGTGTCAGCACCAATGAAAACGATTTGGGGAATTTGGATTGAATTGAAAATACTTTATTTATACTCGAAGGGAAATTTGAGTGCTGCAGTGTTACAATACAATGTCATACAGTAACATGATTTTATTTTTTAACTGTTGCAAGTTAAAGTTTAAATCAGGGGTACCAACCACTAACCTTTTGGACCCTGAGAGCTACTTCAAGGGCACTGAGTAATGCGACGGGCACCACTTTGATAAAACACTTCTGAAATAACAAAGTTACACAGTTTAATTTTATATTATTATTAATAATATTCTATATGAAGACACTGATTGTTAATGATCCATCACAATAATTATTTCAGTCTGATTAAACAGAAACAGATACATTTCAATAAGCAAGATCCAAGTGTTTCATTTTCAAACGATCACTTCCACAACATTTTGCAGGAAATCTTTTTCAATTTTTACAACAGTTATCAAATCATAAACTCTGAACCATGTTTGTTAAGATTTAACAAAAATCTACTCCTTTCAAAATATGGACGGTGCGACTGTGCGTCGCCACAGTCGCACCACAGATGAGACACACACAGTTTTCTTTCACGTTAGTGAAAAAGAACTCTTCCTCATTCACTGTGAAAATGATAAGTTTTCTTCCTTTTTTCTGCCATGTTTTTGTGGGTAGAAAACGCTTTCTGAACTTCATCTTTGCAGCACTCACGTTTATGTTTTTATGTATTTGTTTTTAAATATATATCACGGTAAATAAAATTCAAAAAGAATAGCAACACAATTAAATAAAATTTTAGACAGAGCTAATTCGTGATTAGTGCTATTTTTAGAACTGGCCTACAAGCGACTGATGCAGACGCTGCGGGCGACCTGGTGCCCGTGGGCACCGGGTTGGTAACCCCTGGTTTAAAGGTTTGAAAGTGAAAGGTTAAATAATTTGACGGAGAATGGTAAGAATGATTTTATGTCCCGTTCCTTTGAGCAGCAGGGTTGCAGGAGTCTGTTGCTGAAGCTGCTCTTCAGATGGTCCACAGATTCATGGAGAGGGTCGGAGGGGTTTAGGATGATGGATGATAGTTTTGCTTTCAGTCTGTCCCTCGTCCCCTCCTCCACGCAGGCGGCCACAGTAAAGAAAAGGACCCTCTCCATGATGGCATGGTAAAACATGGAGGGCATCTTGTTGCAGACGCTGAAAATTTGAATTTGTTGAAGAGTTAGTAACATGGTGATCATCTGGTGTAATCATATGGATTACTGATGTGGGAAGAGGGCCGAGGAGTTCCTCTAAAAACAGCCAAACAACGCCATCTTGGGATTTACACCCTAAGATTTAAGGTTAAAAGGTTACATAGATTAAATCACTGAGGTCTGAGACGAGGTTACATAAAAAAAAAAAAAAAAAAGAAATTTACATTAAAAGAATGCACAAATAATCCTGTTTAAAAACGGGCGAAACCAATTCAACCAAATAAAATTATAATAAAAAGAAAAAGGTTCCCTGAAACGGTCTTAACGTCGTTTTTTAGAAGTACTTTTACAGTCCAACCAGTGAGCACGTTTTTGAAAGGATATTTAGACCGTGTCTGGGAACCTTTTTCTTCCCCGGCAGAAAAAGTGTGCGATAACGTCATCGTGCCACGCTGAGGTTATTTAACTAGAACGTCTTTCAGAGATCTACGCAGTCAATTAGAAATATGGTTTAATATCAGTGAAGAATCATCGTGTTTGGAGCGGAGGAATCAAACGGTCCTCATGATAAAACTTGCTTTGTTGATTAAAAGCATGAGACTTATGACATGTGTGTGTTTGGGTTTTAATTGGGCTGAGTAAAGCGTGTGTACGTGTCATGATGTGGAATGCAGGTGGAAGGATGAGGAACCAATTGCAGGACAAGAAACATGTTTTATTAAATGAAGGAGTTCAGTAAAGCTGTAACAAAAAAAACATGAATCAGTGGGATGTCTTTAAGTTGTTGTTCTAAACATATTTCATGGTCAGGGAGCCAGGAAGACCTGGCTCGATGGAAGGTGTGACCTGACACCTGAAGGGAAGACAGACTGCCTTCTTAAAGACAGCTGCACAAAGATCTGCAGGTGTCAGAAATCAGGCAAATGAAGGAGGCCCTGGCTTCCCTCTGTGGGTGGGTGAGGGAACCATGACAGTACGCCTCCGCTGCATTAAATGACTGCCGTAAAACTAACACAAACATGACAGTATTGTTCATAGACATTAATAAGGCTCTTTATTGTTGGTTAAATGAGTAAATAAACACTCATTTATTTATTTACATACTCTATTGATCCCTCACTGGAGAAATTTCATGTGCTGCACTACTACACCGCAGCAGGCTTACACAACAGCATCAACGGTGGGAGAAACAGGGGGTTAGGTTTCTTCTCCAAGGACCCTAGATGTGAACTCAGCGAGAATCGAACCCGCAAACATCTGGTTAACTTCCAGTCCAGGGGCGAATGCTCTACCACTGAGCCATTGTCTCATTTAATCAGTGAGTGTTCATCAGCACTTCATTTTTAATCGAGTACCAGTCCAGTGTCTGTTGTATCGGCCCGATACCTAACACAGGTATCGGTACCAGTGCATCCCTGATGTAAATATTAACAAACATACGCATACGCCGTTCAAGCAGCTTTTAAAATGCACATCTAAACTCAGAAAAGTGTCGTTAAGGACCAAGAAACACATCCTCAATCTGCAAAATCATTCCATCCTCAGGCCCACACAGGTCCCACTCATGCATACAAATACATTGCACTTCTCAAAACACTCACACGCACAATTATGGCCGAGTTTAAACAGTGTGCGACCTTTTATTACATGTAAGACAGCATGAGTGACATTAGGCATCCCATTTTCACCCTACACTCTGCACCAATCTATTCTTTCCTAATTATTTGAAGGGGCTTGGCTTGAAATCTACCTTAATTTGCCAAGTGCAGCATGCAATTAATCAAAGGCCTCGCTAACTGACAGCTTTAATGGACGCACTCAACTCCACTGTGATTGTCTGCCCGTTCCTCCCGTGCACGGCCTCACAACTCAGACAGGTATATCCTTCAAAAGTGGCTACACATACAAGGACGCTTGCACTGGATTGAACGGTGGGGCGGAGTACATTCATCTTTGCTTACCTACACCCACCTCTCAGCTGCTGGGGGATAATAACTGTGTTACAAATATCAACCTTTGGTTCTCTATGAGACGGAAAGGATTGTCTCCGGTGGGAGGGTCTGAGTTTCAGATGAAAAACTTTGCTTTTGAGCAGAAGAGTGGAGGAGGTGGGATTACACGAAAGAGACTCAGAAGCAACAATAATACCCGTTCCAAAAGTCCACGATAACACACACAACGTCATGCTCATCCTCGGCTTTCTGTGAAGATGTAGAGCTTTTATTTACACCAAGAAAATGTAAATATGTAGTGATGAAAAAATGATCTACGTTCCAACCCTCACCATGGTAACCAGGATCTATGTTCCTACCCTCACCATGGTAACCAGGATCTATGTTCCTACCCTCACCATGGTAACCAGGATCTACGTTCCCACCCTCACCATGGTAACCAGGATATACGTTCCTACCCTCACCATGGTAACCAGGATCTACGTTCCTACCCTCACCATGGTAACCAGGATCTACGTTCCTACCCTCACCATGGTAACCAGGATCTACGTTCCTACCCTCACCATGGTAACCAGGATCTATGTTCCTACCCTCACCATGGTAACCAGGATCTACATTCCTACCCTCACCATGGTAACCAGGATCTATGTTCCTACCCTCACCATGGTAACCAGGATATACGTTCCTACCCTCACCATGGTAACCAGGATCTATGTTCCTACCCTCACCATGGTAACCAGGATATACGTTCCTACCCTCACCATGGTAACCAGGATCTATGTTCCTACCCTCACCATGGTAACCAGGATCTATGTTCCTACCCTCACCATGGTAACCAGGATCTACGTTCCCACCCTCACCATGGTAACCAGGATATACGTTCCTACCCTCACCATGGTAACCAGGATCTACGTTCCTACCCTCACCATGGTAACCAGGATCTACGTTCCTACCCTCACCATGGTAACCAGGATCTACGTTCCTACCCTCACCATGGTAACCAGGATATACGTTCCTACCCTCACCATGGTAACCAGGATCTACGTTCCTACCCTCACCATGGTAACCAGGATCTACGTTTCTACCCTCACCATGGTAACCAGGATCTACGTTCCTACCCTCACCATGGTAACCAGGATCTACATTCCTACCCTCACCATGGTAACCAGGATCTATGTTCCTACCCTCACCATGGTAACCAGGATATACGTTCCTACCCTCACCATGGTAACCAGGATCTATGTTCCTACTCTCACCATGGTAACCAGGATATACGTTCCAATCCTCACCATGGTAACCAGGATCGACGTTCCTACCCTCACCATGGTAACCGGGATCTATGTTCCTACGCTCACCATGGTAACCAGGATCTACAGTATGTTCCTACCCTCACCATGGTAACCAGGATCTACGTTCCTACCCTCACCATGGTAACCAGGATCTACGTTCCTACCCTCACCATGGTAACCAGGATCTACGTTCCTACCCTCACCATGGTAACCAGGATATACGTTCCTACCCTCACCATGGTAACCAGGATCTATGTTCCTACTCTCACCATGGTAACCAGGATCTACGTTCCTACCCTCACCATGGTAACCAGGATCTACGTTCCTACCCTCACCATGGTAACCAGGATCTACGTTCCTACCCTCACCATGGTCACCAGCTGTGGGTGGTAACTGAAAGAATGAGATTGCGGAAATTAGTGAATGAAATAAGCTTACTCCGCTGGGTGGCTTGGCTCTCACTCAGAGATTGGCAGACAAGCTCCGCCATTCGGAAGAGCTTGGTGTTGAGCCGCTCCTCCTTCAGGTCGAGAGGAGCCAGATGGGGTGGTTCGGGGATATGGTCAGGATGCCCCCGAGTGCCTCGCTGGTGAGGCACTGGTAGAAAACTGGTTAAAACCCACACGTATACATGGAGAACATGCAAGCGACACACCTAAATGACCAGTGTTGTCTGTTCAATGTCTTCTTTAGAATTACACACAAACTTTTTTATTGGTTTCTGTTTAAATTTCCACCAAGAAACATATAAATTACATGCTCGTTTTGTCCGAACGTAAAAAAAAAAAAAACCCATCAAAGTTTCTCATTTGCATGTTTTATGAGTGGATTTTAATCCGTTCGTTCTCAGGAGATTTATCCTGTCATTTCAGGATGACTTTAGAAACTAAACACATCGTTTAACGTGCACACTTTGTCTATGAAGATAAAACTAAAGCCTCACTTGTCATCGTCTATTTTAATCATGTTTCTCTTTAAGAGACCCAAACGAGCACGAACGGAAAATTACACACAGAAATGAGGATGGGTCGTTGGAAGAAGAGAACAAACAATGTAGAATAACAAGAAGAAGACTGCAAAGGGAGGCAGTAGCTCAGAGGTAGAGCATTCGCCCTTGGACCAGAAGTTTGTGAGACCGAATCCAAGAGAGCTCACGTCTAGGTGTCTAGGTCTAGGTGTCCTTGGTGAAGACACCTAAACCCCCGTTTATCCCACCTTTGAGTCCTTCCATATTAAACCAATAAAAAACACTGAGTCGCTTGTTTTAAAATGATAAATTTTTAGAGCAGGTATGAAAAAAAATGCTGATTCCCATAGAATTATTGGATTTACGCCAGGTCACAGATCTCGATGTTTAGATTATCTGGAACGGAGGTTGAGGGAGATGACGCGTTCTGGACATGCGCAGAGGCGTTAAGTCCCAGATCTCGACGATCGCAGATCTTGTCAGTACAGTGGCAGTGTAGCTCCCCATCGACACACTGCACAGGGTTTTCTAATGGGCGGCTTTATTCCCTTAATCGCTATAAAAACTTTGACCGCCTCACTTTGGAGGTCTTTAGGCAAAGTCGAGCGTGGCTCAGTCTGAAGTCCTTGTTCTTCTCTGAGCCTCACGCGCACCTGTAAGCTGTAGTCTCAGCCGTAACGGCCAAATCTCGTGAGACCTTGAACAATGTCAACTGACACTCACAGGCAGCCTGCTGCGGTGTAATGCAGCACACAAATTTTAAACATTAAAACCAGAGATATAAATACGACACCAATTCATCTGTTTTACAAGAATTACATCCTATTGTAAAAATCCAACTTTTATTTTTATTGTAACTGATAAATAGAAACTGAATTGCTCGTGTTGGCTTGTTGGGGGGGGTCAGTTAATCTATAGTTGGTACTGAGTGAATGTGGGATGTTAGATTAAAATCCCTTCACTATTTGTGAGAGTTTACATTCAGAATTTGGTCACATGACGCTGAAAGCCAAATCTGTCGATCTATTGGTTGGTTCTAAATTCCTTTCAATGTTTTGGGAGATAGCGTTACAGAAGCACAGACAGCCCGGGTCTGTCATGCCTGCTCCATATTGTTAGAGCAGAGGTTTAAAACGATGCAGAGAAACGTGTGGCCTGCAGAGAATGTGAAGCAGCTGATTCTTTAGACGTGAATGCTGAGTGAATGTTGTCGTGCTGTGAGGGTTCTTAACGAGTGTCAGGAAGCCTAACACCCAACCAGGTTCTCTAAGCTTCCTGACAATCATTCTTTCTCCTGCTCCGTTTACCAACTGGGATATGTCAGGCGTTTACTGCCATGAGGATTTAAATCAGTTTGAAGCATCATTTACATGATAAAAGTCTTTTTTCTATATGTTTAAATCAAAGACAGGCTTTTTAAAACCTGATGCCGTGTTTTTATGGAGGAAAGATAAACATCCTGTGAATGATCCGTTAGCTCCTCTCAGGTGGATGGTGATCATACAGCCGTGTGAATATTCACGTTATTGTTCTGCTGGATGTGAATGAGGAGAGAATGTTTGACCTGATGCGTGATTGCCTTTCTAATGTTTGTTTAGCTGAAGGCTTTTATTTTGATGAGTCACGTTAACGCAGGGATGTGTTCAAATACTTTATTTTCTAATTCAAGGATCATCAGAGAAGTTCTTAGTCTGATACGTCTAAATGTCTCATTTTCTTCTTAGAAACAGTCTGACTTCGTAGAAAATCTTCTAAACATTGTCTTTAAATTCACAATCTGGAGAATCGTTACCAACACGGACTGTACAACATGGTGGATCTACAGAACTACAAACATGGAGGACAGATGGTTGTGTTCATGTCACACCATCATCTCTGTTCTCTGATTGGTTAGGACGTTTTTCCACTGCTGCTATTTTAAGACAATGTCTATCATCCCTGACCTAGTTGCTGGATGAAAATGAAGTTGAACAGAGACACTAGATGGTGCAAGCCTGGGAAAAAAAACAGAGTTCTCAGGCTGTCTGTGCATCTGTAACACTTTTGTGAAAACAGTCATCCTAAAAACTAGTGAAGGAAATGTAATGAAACTAGCCGACGTTACTCAGAACCAACTATAGATTAATTGATTCAGTTTTCAGCACAAATTCCTGTAGCCACCATGTGTCCGAAACGTGAAGGGATTTTAATAAAACTGCTCACATTTACTCAAAAACAACCTTAACTGTTTCTGCTTTCCTCCTCCATGTGGCAGCAGAATCTATGTGACCTCCACTGTATGATGTCACATGCTTGTGATGTCACATGCTTGTGATGTCACGTGTGTGTGATGTCACATGCTAGTGGCTTTAAAGGAATTCTGTAAATCAGAATGTTCCGTTGCATTCCGTGATCTTCCGCTTGTTCCGGGGCCGGGTCTCGGGGGCAACAGCCTCAAACGGGAAGCCCAGGCTTCTCTCACCCCGACTGCATCCTCCGGCTCACACGGAAGGATCCCAAGTTGTTCCCCGGCCAGCTGTGAGACATAGTCTCTCCAGCAGGTCCAGGGTCTGCCTCTTGTTCTCCTCCCGGTGGAACGTGCCCGAACCACCTCGCCTGCGAGGCGCTTGGGCATTCTGACCAGATGCTTGAACCACCCCATCTGGCTCCTCTCGACCTGGAGGAGGAGCGGTTTGACACCGAGCTCCTCCTGGATGACGCTCTGTCACCCGATCTCTGAGTAAGAACCCAGCCACCCTGCGGAGGAAGCTCATTTCGGCCACTTTTATCCGCAATCTCATTCTGTCGGTCACCACCCGCAGCTGGTTACCATGGTGAGGGTAGGAACGTAGGTCCTGGTTACCATGGTGAGGGTAGAAACGTAGATCCTGGTTATCATGGTGAGGGTAGGAACGTAGATCCTGGTTACCATGGTGAGGGTAGAAACGTAGATCCTGGTTACCATGGTGAGGGTAGGAACGTAGATCCTGGTTACCGTGGTGAGTGAGAAACGTAGATCCTGGTTACCATGGTGAGGTAGGAACGTAGATCCTGGTTACCACGGTGAGGGTAGAAACGTAGATCTTGGTTACCATGGTGAGGGTAGAAACGTAGATCCTGGTTACCATGGTGAGGGTAGGAATGTAGATCCTGGTTACCATGGTGAGGGTAGAAACGTAGATCAGAATGTTTCCAGACAGAATCCGTTGGCACCGATCAGACATGTTTCCTCTCGTTAGGATACAATATCGGCCGTTTTAATCAGACTACCGATTACTCGTTCAGGCCCCCGTTAGTACTTATTTAATTATGTGTTTGTCTGATTAAATTTGGATTTCATGCTCTTGCCTATTTATTAAATCTGAAAGAAAGTTTTTTAATCTGTGCTTTTGAGAGATCAGCTCTGATTCCTCTCACAGTTGACCAGAAGGGTTCAGCTTGTGCGCGTGTGTGTGTGTGTGTGTGTGTCTGTGTGTGTGGGTGTCTGTGTGTAAGTGTGTGTGGATGCATAGTACACCGTGAAGCCCCCGAGTGACACAAATGGCCAAAAGCTGACCCGTGGATCTTTTGCACTTTACTCTCAGCAGTGAATAAATGACTTCAAAGAAGTTGATCCCAGAAGCCTGCAGCTATTTACGGAGAGAACAGGAGAAAAAATGAGCTGCTGAATCCAAACTGTGCTCTTATGAAACACGTCCATGGTGAAAAGACTGAGGAACCATGTTGTTTTTATTGCTCTGGCATGGGGAGCGGACCCGTAATAAGTGCCTGGATTAAACATCACATTCAGACCGACACAGAGAAAGATTAGACCGGTTTGTTGGATAATTACAGCTGAGAAAATTTTACTTAAAGTAACTCATTAACTGTTAATTTGTTCAAACTGAGTTAATTAAAGGTCAAAATAAACGTTCTGGATTCAAACTATATTTTATTAACATCTGATAGATGAAAGGATTTAGGTTTGCAGGGTGGCTGGGCTCTCACTCAGAGATCGGGTGAGGAGCTCTGCCATCCGGGAGGAGCTTGGTGTTGAGCCGCTCCTCCTCCAGGTTGAGAGAAGCCAGATGAGGTGGTTCGGGCATCTGGTTAGAATCAGAATCAGAATCTACTTTAATGATCCCACACATGGGAAATTTGTGTGTCACAGCAACAACTTCCTATCTGCTAAGTGAGTCGTTGTAGAGCCCGATCACGTACGGAAAGAAAGACCTCCGGTAACGAGATGTTCTCGAGCGGAGCTGTCTGAGCCTCTTGGAGAAGGAGCTCCGTTGTTCGTCCAGGAGTGGGTAGAGAGGATGGTCATGTTAGGATGCATTCCCAGCACCTCACTGGTGAGGTGTATCTGGCACGCCCCACTGGGAGGAGACCAAGAGGCGGACCGGATTGGGAATTACTCGGGATTCTTCCAGGTGAGCTGGAAAATGCAGCCGGGGTGAGAGAAGCCTGGGCTTCCCGTCTGAGGCTGTTGCCCCGGCGACACGGCTCCAGATAGGCGGAAGACGACGGAACAGAACATTTTTTTACAAAATAAAACCAACCAGAGGTGTTTTTTTGTTTTTTTTACCAGTTTAAAGATGTGAATATGATATAAATCAAACCTGTTCGTTTGAGGTTTGCTGATGACATTGTGATCTGTAGTGAGAGGAGGGAAGAGGTGGAGGAAAAGCTGGAGACGTGGAGGTTTGAAGATTAGTCAGAGTAAAACAGAATACATGTGTGTGAATGAGAGGGATCCAAATGGAAAAGTGAGGTTACAGGGAGAAGAGATAAAGAAGGTGGAAGATTTTAAGTATCTAGGATCAACAGTCCAGAGCAATGGAGAGTGTGGAAAAGAGGTGAAGAAGCGTGTTCAGGCAGGCTGGAACGGGTGGAGGAAAGTATCAGGTGTGATGTGTGACAGAAGAGTTTCAGCTAAAATGAAAGGAAAAGTGTAGAAAACCGCGGTGAGACCCGCCATGCTGTTTGGTCTAGAGACAGTGCCACTGAAGAAAAGACAGGAAGCAGAGATGTTTGTAGCAGAGATGAAGATGCTGAGGATCTCTCTGGGAGTGACCAGGATGGACAGGATCAGAGGAACAGCACATGTTAGAGGTTTTAAAGTCAGAGAGGTCAGACTGAGATGGTTTGGACATGTGCAGAGGAGAGAGAGTACATCAGAAGAAGGATGCTGGGTTTGGAACCACCAGGAAAGAGGACTAGAGGAAGACCAAAGAGGAGGTTCATGGATACAGTGAAGGAAGACATGAAGATAGTTGGTGTGACTGAAGAGGATGCAGGAGATAGGGTTAGATGGAGGAAACTGACTTGCTGTGGCGCCCCCTGAAGGGAAATGATGAAAGGAGAAGAAGAAGAAGTTTGTTTAAGGTGTGAAAAAATATTATATTTACATAAATAAAAAACTTAAATATGTAATTAATGCGTGGATACATTAATATGTAAACGTGTAAACACATAAACATAAACACGTTTATTCCTCCAGACGTAACCATGGAAACAATCTCATAATAACTTTAAAATCCTCCCCACGTCAAGCACGTCAAGGACCCTAGACGTGCTCTCCGTGGGACGCGAACCTGGGACCTTCCGCGGCCACCGTCTCCACCCGTAAAAGCTGCTAAAGCTAAACCGAGAGCTGTGAACAGTAACCTCCCAAACCAGGTCATCCCTGCTCTCAGTCTGCTGCTGTTCAGAATGGAAATGGATCTTAAGTCAGTATTTGATCAGGAAAATTGTTCATTTGTAGTTCTATCGTCTTCCACTTTTCCGTGTTCGGGCTTCTCTCACCCCGGCTGCATCCTCCAGCTCACCTGGGTGGATCCTGAGATGTTCCCTGTCCAGCTGTGAGCTATGTTCCCTCTAAGCTGCGCGCCTGCGCAATTGCGCACTGCTCGCAGGTTATTAGCGCACCGAAAAACCTCTGCAGCGCACATATAAAAATCTATTTCAACAAAAAAATGGTAAAATGAGACAAAACTCCGGAACGTGTCTCTTTCTTCTTTTTTTCTAAAACAAATTGCTTCGAATCGCTGCTTCGGAGTTTGGCTCGTCACTTCTGCTGACGTCACAAAAGAGGAAAAGTTTTAGCTCCGCCCCCTTCCGCCTCCTTCTGCTCAGGAAGCTTGTGTGTTTGTTCAGACATAAAAAAATTAGAGGGAACATTGGCTGTGAGACAAAAAATTTTGTAGTTTTGTTAGAAATTTTGAAGATTTTCACATTCAGTTTATTTTTATCAACATATTAAAACTTTAACAGTTTTTTCACATTTACACATTGAACCCTCTGATCTGTGTTGCTCAACCCCCGGGCGGTATGTTTGACACTTGTCATCCTACTTTTAGCGCGTTGATTCTCACCATGTGTCTCATCTTCAGTCACATACTCAGTTTTTTTTTTCAGTGTTTTTATCCGTTTGCTTTGATTTTAGATCAACAAGTTGATTATTCCACGGCACGGTGGCACAGTGGCCTCGCAGCAAGAAGGTCAGGTTTGAGTCCTGGGTGGGGACGAGGCGTGGAATACTGTCCTTTCTGTGTGGAGTTTGCATGTTCTCCCCATGTCTGTGTAGGTTTCCTCCGGGTACTCCGGTTTCCTCCCACATTCCAAAAACATGCATGTTAGGTTGATTGGCTGAAGAAAAAATTGCCCTAGGAATGAATGAGTGTGTGTGTGTGGCACCGCGAAAGACTAGT
Organism: Neostethus bicornis; assembly: GCA_902685375.1. Taxonomy (NCBI): domain Eukaryota; kingdom Metazoa; phylum Chordata; class Actinopteri; order Atheriniformes; family Phallostethidae; genus Neostethus; species Neostethus bicornis. The sequence continues at coordinate 13,958,557 of CACRXE010000076.1, forward strand.
GACGTGTTCGAGGTGTACCCTGCCCCTCACCTTGAATCACCCGGGATGGGTTCCGGCACCCACCTGTAAGGTATAGACGGATAAGAAGGTGACTGACTGACTGATAAATCCGTTGCTTTTTCGCTGCTATGCCAACAGCCGACATACGTGTGGCGCTGTTGTAACCATTCATGAATCCTAAATCAGAAATCCAGGGAACATTTCCTCCTCCGTTTAGCCTCTCTTTTTGGCATCAAAACCACATTTTGTCCTTTAAACCTAAAAAGCGTCCAGAAGAAGGTCAGCCGGATATTAAACATGAAATCATTTGAGTTTAGAATTGGTTCTGTAGGTTTCTGTGCTGGTCGACCATCGATCATCCGCCCGGTGTCTGCCTGTTATTGTCACATCTGATTCCAAACAAAATGGATGTGGTTGATATGCTTTCATATTCTGATAAATTTTCCAACAGGAAGATAAATAGTCCGACATGTTTGTGCTTGTCCCAGCGTTTTCCAAGGCTAGAACATTTGTCAGGATGCGCTGCGGAGGAGTCCTCACACGGTTCGGTATCACAGAGGACGAACAGTTCTGCATGTCTCCAAAAAGAAAAGCGACCATCCACCATCTCACACTCAGAGAAGCCATGTTTTTTTTTTTTTTTGTGAGATGAATGAGGATTAAGCGTCCAGCCGGCCCGTTCTCCTCCACAGCTGTGAAATAAGATGCTGAGCTTCAAAGTGTTATTTGACTGTAGGGCCTAATTAAGGAGGAGTGAAAAATAAAAGGAAGGGATGCCAGCAGAATGAAGAGTTGGGTGTGGTGGGAAAAGTCGTGCCCCACAGCACACAACATAAAATCACAAACACCGAGCTGAGATTCACTTTTCCTCAAGCTTGAAATCTTACTTTGTATTCGTGAGCGGTTGTTGATGAGAAAAGTTCCAGTGGCCAGCGTCACTGCGGGGAGAAAAGCTAGCTGGACTTAATTAAATCTGAGCTAAGTGAAGCAGCAAAGTTAGGTGAGAGGTTATGGTCACCCGTCTCTAGCCAGAACGTCCTGTCCAATCAGAGCGGGCCGTATCGGAACAGCACAGGCAAAGAGCTAAAGAGGACGGAGGCAACACGCCGTTAAATTGAACAGAGAAGGATGTTTAAAACCCGGCGTTGCTCTTCGAACACGGCTGCTAATTTCAACGTTAACTAATCATCTGAATGCCAGCGAGCAGCCGGACATGATGTTTAATATCGTTCTTTTATCAGACGATGATGTTTGGATTTGTTTTTAATTCACAGTCGGAGGAAAAACACATTATCTGAATTAATAAGAAACCAGTCATTAACGAGAATTTAATTTAATTCCATCCAGCGTTACGAAATATTTTATTAGACGAAGTAGAAACAAAACATCTGAAATGTCACAACAAATGAGATGGATTTAAAAACGCAGCGGTGGATCCTGAAGGCCTTCAAAGACTCTTCTACTGTGAACGGAGTGATTTATAAAAATCATTTGGAACATGTAATAAATCTAATTATCGCCTATCAATCGATCTATCGATCAGGGCTCCTGTGAAAGAGGGCGGGTCCTGTCCCAGTGGGTTGAGTCGACTGGATGAATTAAGTTTTTCCAGTGTTGGCGATCTTTAGGCCAACTGTTCTTCTTTCTGCTTGTCCTCCACATTTGTGGAGCTCCACCCAAGATGGTGACCCGACTAAAACTGCCTTACAGCAACGCACAGACATGAGTCTGCATTAAAGGCTCTGACTGGTTCCCCATCTTTACAAGCCGTCTGTCAGGGCTGGGTCGGTGCTCCCAACCTCTTCAACTGCATCAGTGATCACATAATGCAGATTGTGAAAGTGTTCTAATCACCTGCTTAAAAAAAAAACCTATATAAATCTAGGCACGGGGATTATGGGGCTCAGATCCCTGTACCCCACGATCTGAGAGGCACTGATCTAAAGACACGAGGCTTCAGAATGAAGAAGATTTGTCTGGGATCGTCCTATTGGATGACCTGGAACAGACAGCTTGGGTCTAAAAGCTGTTTTTTGTTTAAAATATACTCTATTAATCGCTGACCGGGAAATTTGTGTGCTGCACCACACCGCAGCAGGCTGCCACCTATGACGGCGCCAATGGTTGGAAATACAGGGGGCCAGGCGTCCCCTCCAAGGACCGTAGACGTGAACTCAGTGGGAGGCGAACCCGCAAAATTCCGGCTAACCTCTGGCCCACGGGCTAACGCCCTGACCACTGAGCCACTGTCTCCTCCCATTTCATTTTATTCTCTTGCTTAAGCCGATCCCGACTGATTTCGGGCAAGAGGCAGGATACTCCCCGAACAGGTCACTAGTCTGTCCCAGGACCACACACACACACACACACACACACACACACATAACAATCTACACACACACTCATTTCGAGGGGCAATTTTATAGCAGCCAATCAACCTAAGGAATCAACCCATGTATGGTCTTTTTTTAGAGGGTGAGAGAAAACTAGAGGAAACCCACACAGATACACAGGTGGAACATGCAAACTACACACAGAAAGGCTAGTGTTACAAGCTCCGCCCCCACTCCTGGACTCAAACCCCTGATTATCTTGCTGTGAGGTCACTGTGGGGCGTAACTGGGTCGAAAATTCACGCTGATTTACATGTAAAACAAACAAAAAACCTTTTTTTGTAGATTTTTTTTTCTAAACAGTTGCGTAAAACGAAAAATTAAACACTGTCACATGTTTTCAAAATGTTTCATTATAATTTACTGATATTAATACTTTAATAATAATATGAATAAAATCTAATGCGTTGTTTTTAAAACGGTATGTGATTTTTATGCCAACCTTATGATAAAAGTGTGATAAATCTCATGGTTTCATATTTCATGGATCATTTACACTCCAATCATCTGGTATTTATGGCGGTTAGAAGTGAAAAGTAGAAATGTGTGGGCTCGTTGTATCACTCTGCAGATCTGTGCATCACTTCATTAACTGACTCATTGTGCTCTGCACCTCAATAAGAAACACCCCCACACTGCGCTCGGCTTCTCTAAGCTGTTTAACTCAACAAAGCTTTTAACAACACACTTTGAATCACACGCAAAATACATTTAAAAACACTGGAGTTTAATAAGATCCTCTTGGATTCTAATGATTAATGTCCTGCTGGATCTTATCTGATCCCGTTTGTCCTCCTGCCCTGACATCTGGACTCTCCTACGGCCATCTTTACACCTCCTCCTGCAGAATGTGGACCAATCACAGGAGGCATTAAACACTCCAGCTGTCCGTTAAAGTTACTCACTACCAACTATAGATGAAGGTTTTCAAATGCTGAGGTCACAAACCAGGTGACGTCCTCCTTCAGGTCAAGAGAAGCCAGAGGGGTGGTTCCCCGAGTGCGTCGCTGGTGAGGTGTTTCGGGCATGTCCCACCGGGACGAGACCAAGAGACAGACCCCGGACCTGCTGGAGAAACTATGTCTCACATGTGGCTGGGGAACGACTCGGGATCCTTCCGGGTGAGATGGAGGATGCAGCTGGGGCGAGAGAAGCCTGGGCTTCCCGTCTGAGGCTGTTGCCCCAGCGACCCGGCCACGGATAAGCAGAAGACGACGGAACAGAACGGAACAAACATTCCAAAAAATCTAAAGTTCCGGTCACACCGTTCAAACAACGCTGGAGCTTTCCTTGAACATAGGAAAGGGCGCTGAATTTTAAAAATGGAAACACGGGCTTGTCATGATGCGGATGCAGAGGGAGGAGCCATATGCAGAACGACAAACATTCTTTATTAACAAAAAGGTCAAGCAAGGCTGTAAAGAAGACCTGGCTGGAAGGGATGAAAACCTGACCAGGGAGTCAGGGGAGACCGCCTTCAAGGAGGCAGCCGGCAAATGATCCACAGGTGATCAGCATGAGGTTAATACCCACAGGTGTTTGGTATCAGGCTGGTATCTGGGAGAAGGAGGAAGGTCCAGGGCTTCCTCTGGTGTCGGGCGAGGGAATCATGACAGGCGTTGGCTTAACTCAGGAATGTCCAAATCCGGTCCTGGACGGCCGGTGTCCGGAAGGTTTTCCATATGTTCTCGCATCTACACACCTGATCCAGTTAATTGAGTCTCTGTGCCAAATTCTATTGGCTGTTGATTCACTTTCTTTGCATCAGCTGGATTAAAAACCAGGAACACAATGAAAACCTTCAGGACACCGGCCCTCGAGGATGAACTTTGGACACCCCTGGCTTAACTTGTCATCGCTGAAGCCAGTGTTACCTAACGTTGGTTTAGTGGTAGCGAGCGTTGCTATAGAGGCGTTGTGCGCATGTGTGTTTTGGCTTGGCGGGTATGTTAGTAGCATACCGTTTGTCTTCCAAAAATGTCCAGAAAAATGTAAGATTGAGACAAAAGAAAACCAGAGAAACTTGCTGATTCACACAGTCTCTACTTCTCTGAACATGTACGATGAAAATAAGAAAAAATAACAAATAAAAATGTCTTTATAGGGACGTAAAACAACAACGAGCTGTTATCCAGACATTAAATGATTAGTCAAATAAATCAAATAAATTAGATAAAAACAAACATGTATTATTTTTACGTCATCATGAATATTTGAGTCATTTGGAAGTATTTTAATTTGAAAACAGAGTTCCCGGCCAAGCCCATACTCTTATACAAACAGGACGTATGTTAGTGCAGACGCTTGCACGCTGATTTGTGCACACACACTGAGGGCAGGACTAATCAGGTAGCAAGAGGAGGTGGGAATTCACCATGTTAATTTGTCAGATTTAATTCTATTTGGATGTTTATGTCCAATAGAAACAATTGTTTACAATCTTTTTTGGGTAAAAATCTCATTTCAAGATGAAACATAATGTGTGTTTTTAAATCTGGAAACAAAATAACTCCTGTGTTTGTTTCAGATGAACCGTTAAAAGTAACCAGAGAGCCAGGAACAGATCAGCAGGTCCAAACACGGTCTGAATCATAGAAACCTGGACAAAATAAAGCAGGTGTCAGAAAAAAGAAAAAAATCATTTTTCTGGTTTTTTATGAGAAATTTGGTCTGAAATCAAGTCGTGCTGAGATTCATCCTGGATCCTGATGGAGGAAAATAAAACACACACTTCCTGCTTCGACTGAATTTTTACACATTTAATTAATCTGAGAATCAAAAAAAATATTCTTTATTCATCCTCGAAGGAAAAATAATGGAATTAATTCATTGACTGAATGTAAAAAATTTTAAATTTGTAAAAAAATGTTTAAATTATTTACATACAGCAGTAAAAAAAATAAAATAAAATTTAGGTTAAACAAAAATTACATTAATTTAAAAAATTAATAAAAAAAAAAAAAACCTGTAAAATGACACAATAGATCAGTGGTAGAATGTGTAGGTGTTCTTGAAAAAGACACCTAACCCCCTGTTTCTCTCACAGTTGGCGCCATCCTGGCAGCCTGCTGCGGTGTAATGCAGCACACAAATTTCCCCATCTAGGGATGAATCATGTAAAAATTCACCTTTACCTTCTTGCTGCAGCGAGCTCATTCACATCTGGATGGCGGTGGAGGCATGGTGAGAATCACCTTCTTCGATTTCTCTAGTGCCTTTAACACCATCCAGCCCTCATTACTGGGTGATAAGCTGCAGCTGATGGGTGCTGGTGCGTCCGCCGTCTCCTGGATCACTGATTACCTGACAGACTGGCCACAGTTCGTCCGGCTGGGCAAAGTCCGGTCTGATGTGGTTCTAAGTGGTGTGGGAGCCCCACAGGGCACGGTGCTCTCTCCATTCCTCTTCACATTGTACACTTCAGACTTCCAGCACAACTCCGATTCATGCCACCTACAGAAATTCTCTGATGACTCAGCAGTTGTAGGGTGTATAAGTGGTGGACAGGAGGAGGAGTACAGGAGGGTGGTGGACGGATTTGTGGTGTGGGCGGGAGAGAATCACCTGCTCCTCAATGTGGACAAGACCAGGGAGATGGTGATTGACTTCTGGAAGAGGAGGACTGCTTTGCAGCCGCTCTACATTCTGGGTAGAGATGTGGAGGTGGTTGAGGAGTACAAATACCTTGGAGTGACCATCGACAGTAGACTGAGCTGGAGGAGCAACAGTACTGCTGTGTACAAGAAGACCTGCAGCCGACTTTACTTTCTAAGGAAGCTGAGGTCCTTCAATGTGTGCGGCAAGATCCTGGAGACCTTCTACCAGTCTGTGGTGGTCAGCTCCTTGTTCTTCTCTGTCATCTGCTGGAGGAGCAGCATCGCAGCCAGTGACGCCAACAGACTGAATAAACTAATCAGACTGGCTGGCTCTGTCATTGGCAGCAAACAGGACTCACTTGAGGCAGTAGTAGAGAGGAGGTCACTGAACAAACTTTTATCCATCATGGACAATCATGACCATCCTCTCTACCCACTCCTGGACGAACAGCAGAGCTCCTTCTCCAAGAGGCTCAGACAGCTCCGCTCGAGAACATCTCGTTACCGGAGGTCTTTCTTTCCGTACGTGATCGGGCTCTACAATGACTCATTTAGCAGATAGGAAGTTGTTGCTGTGACACACAAATTTCCCATGTGTGGGATCAATAAAGTAGATTCTGATTCTGATTAACCGTCTGTCCCTGACGGCGTTGCGGGGGGTGCCGGAGCCCATCCCGGCTGATTCGAGGTACACGCCCCTCCTCCATCTTTTTGGTCCACAAAAAAAAAAAATGATAAGAAGAAAAGAAAAATGGCTCCTTCCATCAAGAGGCTGGATGTCCCGAGTCTATACCAAATGAGTCTGCATGAGCCCACCGTCTTAGATCATATTTAACAGGTAGATATTTGCTATAAGTGTTGCAGAATGTGACAAAATAAAACACTAGTTTGTAAATGTAAAGTTTCAGATTTCATCGTTACATAATTCTGTAAATTGATGTAACACTAGAGTCAGACGTGAAACTGAGGAAAAAAACAAAGCATTTGTAGAACAACAACCACATGTTGTTCTAATTATTGATGTTTAACTCAGAAAAAAACAAATCCGTTCCACCTTCTTACTGCCGAGCTAGAAGGAGATAGAAGGAGTGATGAATGATTGATGAAGTGTGTTTTTATCTGTTTCTCTGAACTTTAAAAATGTCACTCCTTCATGTCTGGATTCTGAGACTCGAGATGTTTTCTTTTATTAGAAGTGAGACAAACAGATTATTTCTGTTTCTGTGGTGGATTATTTTACACTTCCTTCATCTTCTGAACCGTTTAGTCCTAACAGGGTCATGGGGCAAGATCTGATTTTTGGCAAGAGGCAGGATACACCCGAAACAGGTCCATCTTGAAAATGATCTTGAAAGTAAATTAGCCTCTAAATTTGTTTGTTTTCTTCCATCAAATCTTTGCGAATGAAAAACAAAAAAACAAAAATACAGCAGCAAATAAGTTCTCTATTCCAGCAGCTCGTCACTAATCCGGTTTGAGTGTTCTGTTCCGTTGTCATCCTCTTATCAGAGACGAGTCGAGGGGACCTTAGATGGGAAACCCAGACTTCTCTCACCGTGGCTCCATGTTCCAGCTCACCCGGAAGGATCCTGAGGTGTTCCCTGTCCAGCTGTGAGACAGTGTCGTCAGCAGGTCCTGGGCCTGCCTGTCAGTCTCCCACAATGAGAGTGGGACCGACATTTTCTACGTTCCTACCCTCACCATGGTAACCAGGATCTATGTTCCTACCCTCACCATGGTAACCAGGATCTATGTTCCTACGCTCACCATGGTAACCAGGATCTACGTTCCTACCCTCACCATGGTAACCAGGATCTATGTTCCTACCCTCACCATGGTAACCAGGATCGACATTCCTACCCTCACCATGGTAACCAGGATCTACATTCCTACCCTCACCATGGTAACCAGGATCTACGTTCCTACCCTCACCATGGTAACCAGGATCTACGTTCCTACCATCACCGTGGTAACCAGGATCTATGTTCCTACCCTCACCATGGTAACCAGGATCTCCGTTCCTACCCTCACCATGGTAACCAGGATCTACGTTCCTACCCTCACCATGGTAACCAGGATCTACATTCCTACCCTCACCATGGTAACCAGGATCTACGTTCCTACCCTCACCATGGTAACCAGGATCTACGTTCCTACCATCACCGTGGTAACCAGGTCCTATGTTCCTACCCTCACCATGGTTCGGAGTAGAGCCATTGCTCCTCCATGTCAAGAGAAGCCAGCTTGGGGTGGTTCTGGTAACTGGTTAGTATGCCTCCTTAAACTCGTCACTGGTGAGGTGTTTTGGGGCACAAAAGCAGACCTAGAGACAGCCTCTGGACTCTCTGGAGCGACTGTCTCACAGCTGGACAAAGAACACCTCAGGATCCTCCTGGGTGAGCTTGAGGATGCAGCCGGGGTGAGACTATATCCCCACGACCCAACCCCGGATGAGCAGAAGATGACGGAATGGGACAATTATAACCCAATCTCATTCCACATGTCCGTTAACTGACCTAATTATAAATAATGAATTATTAAATTATAACAAAGCATGTTTTATATTTATAGTAACAAGTAATTAAAGACTTTTGATCAAAACTTCATTTTGATTTAAAACAATCCAGTTTTCTTTTTATCCCTCCGCTGTGGTCCTATAATTAGCTGTAACGATTAATTATTATTTATAGATCGTTTTCTTTTGGGAATGAGTAGATTATGAAATAATTAAACCGAGGCACCCTGAGAAGTAAACACAACCTTCTTAAGGGTCCTCATCATGAGGACCCTTAATGTGAGAGTTTGGATGAAGTGGGATTAAATCTAAACGGTACTTAAACTGAAGAAACTTCACTGAAATGTTTGGATGTCTTTTTTCTCTCAAATTTAACCTGAAACAGTAAAAAAAAATATTTAAACTTTATTTGAACAGGTAGGTTAGACTAAAATCAGAGAGGTCAGACTGAGATGGTTTGGACATGTGCAGAAGAGAGAGAGCGAGTACATCAGAAGAAGGATGCTGGGTTTGGAACCACCAGGAAAGAGGACTAGAGGAAGACCAAAGAGGAGGTTCATGGATACAGTGAAGGAAGACATGAAGATAGTTGGTGTGACTGAAGAGGATGCAGAAGATAGGGTTAGATGGAAGAAACTGACTTGCTGTGGCGACCAGAGGGTCGCAGGGGATGACGGAGATTAGGAGATTATCCCGGCTGATTACAGACGAGAGGCAGGATACACCCTGAACAGGTCGCCTGTCTGTTCCATGGCCACTCACACAGACTGCTATGCACACACAAACTCATTTTTAGGGGCAACTTTATGGCAGTTAATCGACACAAACACAGGTTTTTGGAGGGTGGGAGGAAACCAGGGAAAACCCACACATAAGGGGAAGACAGTGGCTCAGTGGTTAGATCGTTTGCCCGCAGACCGAAAGTTAACTGAAAGTCCGCATCTCACTGAGTTCATGTCTACGGTCCTTGGAGAAGACACCTAACCCCCGTTTCTCCCACCATTGGCACCGTCATAGGTGGCAGCCTGCAGCGGTGTAATGCAGCAGACAAATTTCCCTGTTCAGGGATCAATAAAGTATATATAAAAAAAAAAAAACATGCAAACTCCACACAGAAAGGACAGGGTTCCAAGCCTCACCTCCACTCCAGGACTCAAACCCCTGACCTTCTTGCTGTGAGGCCACTGTGCTAACCGACATGAATTCATACTAAAGATAAATAAGTTAAAGTTCTTTTTTTCCCTTTTTTTAACAGCATTAAATTTGACCCAAACCATTCTTGGAGCGCCCGGTTAATCTCGAACATTAAGTTCAAATAATCTCGGGTTATTTCAAAAGGTTTTTATAGTTTGTGGAGTTTTTCTCATTTAAACCAGTCCTTTTTCCTGAAGAACATTAAAAGACCTGAGTCACAACTTTTCTCTATAAAATTTTAGATGACGGTTGAGTTAAAAAAGAAATAAAAAAAAAAGACCAGGCAGAGAAAAACAATAAAGTTTCCAATCATCTCATCAGGGCGGAACATTCATCATCCATCCTGGCCTTCGTGTAAACCGTGACAAGGTCCCAACCCCAAATTACCTCAGAAACCGCAGAAAATAAATAATTAAAAGAGCATTTTCACATGTGAGCTTTCTGAATGATAAACGATGGAAGCTCAGCGTTTAGTGAGAAGAGGTCGATGGAGGTAACAGAGAAATCTTCATAAACACGTCCGTGCAGGTGAAACAGCGGGAATCTGGTGACACGATTTCTTTTATCATCACTCAAAATAAACCATGATGAAATTCATGGACATCTTCCAAAATATTCCTCTGGTCTTGAAGATGATCTCTCGTATTTATGACTGAAATCTTCAAAGTCTCTTTCAACACACTCTGATCTGCTGATTGAAAACACATCCAATCACAGAGACGTTTCGTTTCTGATCGAATATGTTCAGTTCATCATGAAATCATCTTTCAGAACGTTACTTCATACGTTCATGGATTTTATACTTTAAAATCTGTTTTAGGCCAAACTGATTTAAAAGCATCTGTTTAAATTATTAAAAACCTTTAACTCTGAGGGTCCTTTTGTGAAAAAACTACAGTAAATTTTTAAAAACACAGAGATATAAGACCCAGAGACACGGAGGAGGAAGCTCATTTCAACCTCTTGTACCTATGAGCTTGTTCTTTGGCTCTCCACCCATACTCGTTACCATGGTGAGGGTAGGAACATAGATCCTGGTTACCATGGTGAGGGTAGGAACGTAGATCCTGGTTACCATGGTGAGGGTAGGAATGTAGATCCTGGTTACCATGGTGAAGGTAGGAACGTAGATCCTGGTTACCATGGTGAGGGTAGGAATGTAGATCCTGGTTACCATGGTGAGGGTAGTAACGTAGATCTTGGTTACCATGGTGAGGGTAGGAATGTAGATCCTGGTTACCATGGTGAAGGTAGGAACGTAGATCCTGGTTACCATGGTGAGGGTAGGAATGTAGATCCTGGTTACCATGGTGAGGGTAGTAACGTAGATCTTGGTTACCATGGTGAGCGTAGGAACGTAGATCCTGGTTACCATGGTGAGCGTAGGAACGTAAATCCTGGTTACCATGGGGAGGGTAGGAACGTAGATCCTGGTTACCATGGTGAGAGTAGGAATGTAGATCCTGGTTACCATGGTGAGGGTAGGAACGTAGATCCTGGTTACCATGGTGAGAGTAGGAATGTAGATCCTGGTTACCACGGTGAGGGTAGGAACGTGAATGCTGGTTACCATGGTGAGGGTAGGAACGTAGATCCTGGTTACCATGGTGAGGGTAGGAACTTAGATTTCGGTCTCTTCTCTTGACTTGGTTTCATCGTGGAAAAGAGAGAGCTGAACCAAAAAGCAAAGCTCTCACTTTACAAGTTGATCTACATTCCCACACTGACCATGGTAACCAGCTGTGGGTGGTAACCGAAAGAACGAGATCGCAGATACAAGCGGCTGAAATGAGCTTCCTCCTCAGGGTGGCTGGACTCTCACTCAGAGATTGGGTGAGGATTCTGCCATCTGGGAGGAGCTCAGGTTTCCTCACGTCTTTGCTTTAAGTTACATAACAGTCGACGCTCTCCGCCATCTTTATTGATTAGTCACTGTGCTTGAAAGTTAGTATCTGGTCAGATTTGGGCAGAAGCACACTTCATAAATGAGCCCCTGTTTTTTTTTTTTTCTTCCCCTCATTCTGTGTGAGTGTACCGTTGAGTATGCAGTGTAGTCTTATTAAAAGCTCCCCGGGGTGTGACACAGAATGTGTTTACACCAACACTTTTATTCCGTATACATTGTTCAGTTTGTTGTCCTGATTGAACCCGGTCGGCCCACAGAGACCCCAGCTCTGCTCTCTCCAGACCTCCAGGGGTTAATTAACCAGACTAGCTAACCAGATAGCAGCCTCAGATTGCATTAACGCATTTCATCTTCATTATTTCTGTTTGTAAACTTTGACTGGTTAATTTTCTGAAGTTAGACCTGATGTAGTCGTGTTCGTGTTACGGATGTTACGGAGTTCCTCTGTTTTTTTATACCAAAGTGGAAACAAATGAGGAAAAGGATGTTTATTCCTCCTGTTTTCTTTTTTTTTTTAAAGATGAAGGTTTTTAATGAGGCGTCAGGATTAACAGTCTTGTTTCTGGATGACTCCGGTAAGCTCATCTTTTACAGACAACGTTTACAATCTGGTTAAAATAAGCTCTTCACTGTGTGTTTAGGCAAGACAAGGAACTTGCTTTGGCAGAGTGTGGAACATAAAAAAAAAATACAAAATCACTCTGCATGTCGCGTCAGAAAATGTGGTACAAAAAGAGTATAATAAAGTGACAGCGACAGGTAGGGGAGCGAAAGTGTTCAAGAGTCCAGTTTTTATGGAGACAGGTCAGGTAGTTTTCATCAGTCTGATGGCTGATGGGTAAAAACTGTCCCTGTGGCGAGAGGTCTTGTTCTGAATGGATCGTAGCCTTCTCTTTGAAGGGGAGCAGCTCAAAAAGTCTGTGGCCAAGGTGAGAAGGATCACCCGCTATCCAACCTGTTCGTTCCAGAGTGCTAGAGACGTACATGTCCTGGAGAGATGGAAGACTTTGACCAATCATCTTCTTAGAAGATCGTACAATGCGGGCAGTCTCTATCCCAGGCAGTGGCCCCAGCGAACCACATGATGAAGGAGGAGGTGTTCTCACCCTCACCATACTAACCAGCTTTGAATGGTAACTGAAAGAATGAGATCATTGATATAAGCAGCTTAAATGATCTTCCTCTGCAGGGTGGTGGGGCTCTCACTAGGAGATAGAGGGAGGAGCTCTGCATTTGGGAGGAGCTCGGAGCAGAGGCGTTGCTCCTCTGTGTTGAGAAAGGCCAGATGGTGTGGTTCGGTGGATCTAGTTGGGATGCCTCCTGACCACCTCGCTGGAGAGGTGTTCGGTCCCACCAGGAGGAGACCCAGAGACAGACTCCGGACCTGCTGGAGAGACTATGTCTCACAGCTGGACAGGGAACACCTCAGGATCATCCCGGGTGAGATGGAGGATCTAGCCGGGATGAGAGAAACCCAAGCTTCCCATCTGAGGCTGTTCCCCCTCAACGTGGCAATCCGGCCCTGTGGATAAGCAGAAACACAACCAAACGTGATATTGTGTAAACCCGTTCTGGACGATATGACGATGAGGATAACCTGATGCATCACAACACAAATTTATTCTGGAGAGAAAGAGATTTTCTGTTTACTTTATAAACACCTGCATTCACACTGAGTTTTAATCCTCCTCCAAAAACGGTGTGAAAATCTCAAGCATTTGCATTTTGTGGGTGATAAAAACTCTTTTAAAATCCTGAAGGACCTGAGGAAGTTTATTTAATCCATTCAGATGCTTCCTCTAAATGTTCTCCACGGAGCTTTCACACGATTTAATGACGTATGACTACATCTATAAAACTTGATGTGCCAACTTCAGACTTTAGTTTGAATAAATGAACAAAAAGTGAGCACTTAGTGTGAAAACAAATGATCACAGCATCAGTGTGGAAACACAACAACGGAGGCCATGGGGTGTGAACAAGCGCAAATGCATTTAGCCATCAGGAATCTTTCATTCTGCAAACATAATTGCTTTCATATGCAGTAATGAAAGAAAAATGTGTCTAAGCCTGCAGATGATTTATGGCTTTTAAATTTTTCATAAAGTAGTGTACAACTCGACCATGTGGATTTAAAAATGTACGTCCATATGGAGGCATTCCTCCACACCGACCGAAAAAAGCTGCTTTAATTTAGACAGAATATTGACTTACATGATTGTACTGAGAGGAGGGAAGAGGTGGAGGAGAAGCTGAACAGGTGGAGGAGAAGCTGAAAAGGTGGAGGAGAAGCTAGAGAGGTGGAGGAGAAGCTGGAGAGGTGGAGGAGAAGCTGGAGAGGTGGAGGAGAAGCTAGAGTGGTGGAGGGGAAGCTGGAGAGGTGGAGGAGAAGCTAGAGAGGTGGAGGAGAAGCTGGAGAGGTGGAGGAGAAGCTGGAGAGGTGGAGGAGAAGCTGGAGAGCTGCAGGTTTGCACTAGAAAGAATCAGAATGAAGATTAGTCAGAATAAGACAGAGTACATGTGTGTGAATGAGAGGGATCCAAATGGAAAAGTGAGGTTACAGGGAGAAGAGATAAAGAAGGTGGAAGATTTTAAGTATCTAGGATCAACAGTCCAGAGCAATGGAGAGTGTGGAAAAGAGGTGAAGAAGCGTGTACAGGCAGGCTGGAACGGATGGAGAAAAGTATCAGGTGTGATGTGTGATAGAAGAGTTTCAGATAAAATGAAAAGGAAAGTGTAGAAAACCGTGGTGAGAGCGGCCATGCTGATTGGTCTAGAGACAGTTTGGTGAGAGCGGCCATGCTGATTGGTCTAGAAACAGTTTGGTGAGAGCGGCCATGCTGATTGGTCTAGAGACAGTGTGGTGAGAGCGGCCATGCTGATTGGTCTAGAGACAGTGTGGTGAGAGCGGCCATGCTGATTGGTCTAGAGACAGTGTGGTGAGAGCGGCCATGCTGATTGGTCTAGAGACAGTGTCACTGATTCAAAGTCAGGAAACAGAGATGTTTGTAGCAGAGATGAAGATGCTGAGGATCTCTCTGGGAGTGACCAGGATGGACAGGATCAAAGGAACAGCACATGTTAGAGGTTTTAAATTCAGAGAGGTCAGACTGAGATGGTTTGGACATGTGCAGAGGAGAGAGAGAGAGTAAATCAGAAGAAGGATGCTGGGTTTGGAACCACCAGGAAAGAGGACTAGAGGAAGACCAAAGAGGAGGTTCATGGATACAGTGAAGGATCCCGGCTAGCTGTGAGACATAGTCTCTCCGGCGGGTCTGAGGTCTGCCTCTTGGTCCCCTCCCGGTGGGACGTGCACAAAGCACATCACCAGTGAGGCACTCGGGAGGCATCCTGACCAGATACCCAAATCACCCCATCTAGCTTCTCTTGACCTGGAAGAGGAGCTGGTCTACTCCGAGTTCCTCCAAGATGGCAGTACTCCTCAACCGATCTCTGAGTGAGACCCCAGCCACCCTGCAGAGGAAGCTTTTTTTGGCTGCTTGCATCTGCAATATTGTTCTTTCGGTCACTACCCACAGCTGGTGACCATAGGTGAGGGTAGGAACGTAGATCCTGGTTACCATGGTGTGGGTTGGAACGTAGATCCTGGTTACCATGGTAAGGGTAGGAACATAGATCCCGGTTACCATGGTGATTGTCGGAACGTAGATCCTGGTTACCATGGTGAGGGTAGGAACATAGATCCTGGTTACCATGGTGAGAGTAGGAATATAGATCCTGGTTACCATGGTGAGAGTAGGAACATAGATCCTGGTTACCATGGTGAGAGTAGGAACATAGATCCTGGTTACCATGGTGAGGGTAGGAACATAGATCCTGGTTACCATGGTGAGAGTAGGAATATAGATCCTGGTTACCATGGTGAGAGTAGGAACATAGATCCTGGTTACCATGGTGAGAGTAGGAACATAGATCCTGGTTACCATGGTGAGGGTAGGAACGTAGATCCTACCCTCATGTTAATTCAAACGACAGGCAGAGCTACGGGTAGCTCTCCTCAACGGAACCCTGTGGAGGAAACTCATGTTAGTAACAGTTAGAGTTACATGCTGGTTATGTTGCTTGGCCCCGCCTCTTGTTCTACAACAAACAAGCTGATTGGCCAGCTGAAAACAGTCTGACTAATCAGTTAACTGCTCAGAGAAAGACGTTAAGATTATGGTGTAGCAGGAGAATTCAAACTCTCTGTGATTAGCCGATAACAAGAGTAAATGTTGCGATATTGCCTTTGATATATCGATAAGTTGATATATCGTGCAGCTCTATATTTAAAAACTCTTTGTAAGCAAACAAACGGACATGTGAATGTTTCCTCTTTTCGCTCCATGTTTAGATCTCTATCTTATTTTCTTTCTTTTGTTGATTTTTATCTCCTCCAGTTTTTCCATCCCTTTTTTGTTCTACACACAGTCCCGCTCCCCCCCTCCTCCCTTTGCTTTATTCCTCCATGAAGCATGTATGCACCATT
The DNA here is from genome assembly GCA_902685375.1 of Neostethus bicornis. Taxonomy (NCBI): domain Eukaryota; kingdom Metazoa; phylum Chordata; class Actinopteri; order Atheriniformes; family Phallostethidae; genus Neostethus; species Neostethus bicornis. The sequence continues at coordinate 13,974,650 of CACRXE010000076.1, forward strand.
AAAACCAGGCTCCCGCTGCTTTGGAGACACAGAACGGGTCTTATTAGAGCAGAACTGTCTGTGCTGCATCTGTCAAATAAAGATGAGTTTGAAGTGTCTTTACCGGATCCTTTGGATGTCCTGAATCTGTAATGGGACCCATGGGTTTTGTCGGACATGTTATATATCAAATTAATTGTCACGCCGACAATAAAAATAAAAAAAATTATATGCGGGTCGAACCACACGTCGTCACATCCTAAAGAAACTTATACATGAAGGTTTTAAGAGAAGAAAAGCTTCTTTTTTACATGAGTTTTTTTTAGTCCTCATTCTGATTCACCTGCATGTTCGTTTCATGTCGTCCTAAACATTGGCGCATTATAAATTATTCATGTACATTTTATTCAGACTGGATTTGTTTAGAAGATCAGGTTTGTTTGTTTGGGTTTTTTTTTTTTTTAAGGTCATCAGCATCTCAGATCGAACCGAGATTAAAGATAAACACGACAAAGCAAGAAAATGTCAGAAAACCTCCCAAAAAGACCCAGAGGCTCATTTAGAAACACTTTGTTTACATCATGAAAATGTAGGATTGATGAAAACCTCTGTTTGTTTACACTTTAAGCTTCATGGATCACACTGGTGACGACTGTCAGAGTGAGACTACTTGATCTCCATCCCGCCCTAATGGTGCTTCTGGAACAGTGGTTCTCAATCTGGGTTCAATCAGGAATCAAGAATGTCTTTATCGTCACTGTAAATGTGTTCAATCTGCATTACACGCATGTGAAGTGAGATGGGAGCTGTGCATGTGTGGGGGACCGTCAGTGTCAGTGCATGTGTGAGTTCAGGGTGGTTATGGCTTTGAAGAAAAATCTGTTCTCAAGCCGGCTTGTTCTTGATCTGATGCACCTGTAGCACCTTCTTGAGCCAAGTTGGGAACTGCCTTTTGTAATTTTTCCAGCTCTGCTAAGACAATAGGAGGAGTACATGTCTAACAGGTTGGGGAGAGGGGAGCCAATGATCCTTAGAGCTGCTTTGACCACCCTCTGCAGTCTCTCTCTGTCCGCCATGGTGCAGCTGCCATACCACACTGTAATGCAGTACGTCAGGAGGCTTTCAATGGTCACGCGGTAGAAGGTTGTCAGCATGCTGGGGTTCAGATTTTGCTTTCTGAGGTCCTACAGAAAGTGGAGTCTCTGCTGGGTCTTCTTATTGACCTCTGTAATGTTTTCTATCCAGATGTTGTTGGAGATAAGGACTCCCAGTAATAAAACCCTATGGATTCAGTGAATCGATCTCAGGGGTTCGGCGGAGCTTCTACTGTGGAGGTCAACCCAGTGATGACACACCCCGCTTGGCCGTCACTGGCTGTAGATAATACCTGATCATTTCTGGTAAATGAGTGCTGCGTGGGATTTAAAGTGCTCAGTAGTTGATGTGCATTACACACGCCACGTCCCATCCCAACCAGAAAGGAACAATTGGTTAAATTTAAAAAATACCCGTTCATTTTGACGCGAGGGAACCCAAGTGCAAGGAGGTTAGGCCAGGCATGGACAAACTATGGCCCGCGGGCCACATGGAGCCCGCTTAACAATTTAACCCGGCCTGCCGAACTTGAAAAAATTTAAATAAATACACCAAGTTAATGTTTTATTTTCCTGCTATTTTGATGTTTTGTCACTAGATGGCGTACTATGGATTTAATGGCTTTGTTGAGAAGACAACAACACTGCTCCCATTAAAACGTGTATGTCTCCGTGATGCCCACGCTGTCAAAATAAATAGCGGGCGCAGATACGAAAAGCAATCGTGACCAATAGACGCAGGTAAACAAGCGTGTTAGACTTTAAAACCTGGCAAATTAAAGCACATTTTTCTCCACATCCCAAGATGGGTATTTTTTTCTCCAATGAGGTGAGGTTTCTAAAGAATGCCATACATCGCCTCCTCTTCCGGCCCCTTTGTCAAATGTTAGAACTCAATGTGGCTCACAAATCAAAAAGTTTGCCCACCTCTGGGTTAGACTGTGTCCATCAAGAGGAAGAGGTAGTGTGCTATACGTGTTCTTTCTAATTGTTTCTTCACTGCTTCAAATGCTTCATTTCACCGTCCTCAGATTCTGACCACAAGTCTCATCTTTTCCCCACACCTTACCATTTGGCTGCTTCTGGTTTTGTTTAAAGTTACGCTAAAGTCCACACATTCCGTCATCTTTAGAGGTTGGTCTATTTATGTGAAATTTGGAACATGTTATAAACTTGTTATAAATTGTTACCAAATCTTTAAAGCAAAGAAATTTGAACAAAGCATTTGTGACATACACGCATGTGTTTCAATAGAAACAAGTTTTATTATCCGTGTTGACGATGTGAAGCTTGCCTTTAGTTAACTGTTGGAGTGTTTTTTGTTTTTTTTTTAAACCATCAGGGTAAGAATTCGGCCACTGATTTGCCTCAAAGCTTTTTCAAAAAACCCAAACCTTAAATAAAAATCCTGCGGTAACCGGTCTGACCTTTAAACAACCCCGAGGCCAGTTTGGATCCAGTTTAAATCTACAGCTTATTTCTTTCTTCCTGTCACTTCTTCCAAAAATCTTAATGTAAAGTAATGAGCAGAAATAAATCAGCATGAAACCAAATTAAAAAAATGATCTTTTCTCAGAAAAAATAAACCTAAATCCTGGTTTGACGTAAAAAAGTCAGACTTCTTAAAATTATTACCAACATCAGCTTTTTTTATTCAGAAAGTAAAAATATGGAATCTAATTAAGAAAATATTGAAATCCGGGTTAAATTTAGTCAAATATAGACTTATGTTTGTAAAAAAAAATGTGTGGATTTATTAGAATTTAGAAGAAAGTTTTATTAAAAAAAAAACAAGGAAACTAAATTTAATAAAATCCAGAGCAAAGTTTATAAATTTTAAGATAAACTCATTAAAATCTTTTAAAAATTTATTAAAATGTAGCTTAAAAATTAATCAAGAAATATTATAAAAATACAGAATAAAATTACTTCAAATTAAAAGTCCAGAAAAAAAATGATCAAAATCATTCAAAGTTTACTTAATTTTTTTTAGGACATCTGGTCAGGATGGTCAGGGTCTGGGGTGGTTTGGGTATCTAGTCAGGATGCCCCCCGAGCGCCTCGCTGGTGAGGTGTTTTGGGCACATCCCACCAGGAGGAGACCAAGAGGCAGACCCCGGGTATTCTGGTAAGACTATGTCTCTCTGTTGCCCCTGTGACACGACCCCGGATAAGTGGAAGACGACGGACAGATTGAAATTTCTCAGACATAGTGAACACATAAATGTTCAGACGTTTTCTCCAAATCACAAAAACCAGTGCACAGATTGTTTTTGACAGTCTGTCAAACCTGGTATTTATTCCAAATTAAACCATGACATTAAACGACGGAGGCTTTTCAAATAAAACCTCGGGGTCACCCAGAGTTCAGCTCATAAGTGAACATGTTTGGAGACAATTTCACAGGCAGAAAAATCATTTAGAAGTTGGGTCGGAAACACTGAGCAATTTGTTGTGGCCAGCAGTCTTTTTATTGGATATGGAGACTTTATCTCATAAGTGCACTTCCCAACCAGAAATTGGCCTTTAAATTACAGAGCAAAAAGATCCAATTTATCAATGTTTACTCCCAACACATTGCTTAGATTGCTCGGTGGCTGAGATTGCCCATGCCTCAAGTTTATAGTTGTAAGCAGATATAAATGTGGATAAAACGGTGAAAGAAGTTTGTGGCTCGGCTCCAGAGCGAGTCTACGTCTCTGTTACAGCACAATCGGTCAAATCAGGAGGCAGAAAAACAGCTGTGAGTATTTCTAGGAAGCAGATGAGATGAACAGGTTCACCAAAAAAAAGCTGCTGCTGAAGATAAGCTCGGAACGAAAAACATTTTACACATTTTCTGTAAAGTAAGGGAGTTTTTTTAATTTATTCTTTTTCTAAAAACAAATTTGTGACGAGAAAATACACTCATTCCTAGGGGCAATCATGTAGTGACCAATCAACCTAGCATGAATGTTTTTGGAGGGTGGGAGGAAAACGGAAAAAACTCACACATACACAGGGAGACCATGCAAACTCTACACAGAGAGCCCAGTGTTCCAAACCTCATCCCCACCCAGGACTTGAACCCGCAACCTTCTATCTGTGAGGCCACCACCGTGCCGCCCCACAGATTCATTTATGACTTTGTTTTCCAGAGTTTTTTTTTATTTAACTTCCTGTCTAACTCTAACGTTTGTGCGTTCGTGTGAACTCGTTTCTAATCCGTCTGTGTTTTAACCGTCGGCGTTCTGCAACGTTTTCTAATTAAACTTGATTAAATTCCAGAGACATAGTTTTGAACTTTTCCCACCAGCGTTACCTGTTCACCTACCGGCAACGCAAACACATTTCAACTTGTTTAACTATCAAAGAGCCCGTGGCTTTGAAAACAGAAACAAACACTCACACACTCAGAGTTCTTTCAAATGAGAAGTTTGGGACGTTGTGAGGAAATCTTTCTTATTGGCTGTCGTTCAAACTGAGACACAAACATTTGAGAAAGAAAAATAGACGGGAGTGTCAACATTATTTTATTCCAGTAAGAAAAGGGAGATGCAGATGCTGAGGATCTCTCTGGGAGTGACCAGGATGGACAGGATCAGAGGAACAGCACATGTTAAAGGTTTTAAAGTCAGAGAGGTCAGACTGAGATGGTTTGGACATGTGCAGAGGAGAGAGAGAGAGTACATCAGAAGAAGGATGCTGGGTTTGGAACCACCAGGAAAGAGGACTAGAGGAAGACCAAAGAGGAGGTTCATGGATACAGTGAAGGAAGACATGAAGATAGTTGGTGTGACTGAAGAGGATGCAGGAGATAGGGTTAGATGGAAGAAACTGACTTGAAGGACAATGCTGAAAGAAGAAAAAGAACAAAGAGAGCCTCTTGTTTACAAAGAATTGTATCGATCTCGTCTGAGCGAGTACTCAGGACGTTTCGTACAATCCGTTACTCACCGGGTAGAGATTCATCGTAGAGAGGATTCAAAGTTTCCGTTTCAATCCATGCCTGAAGATTGAAAATGACTTTCGAAGGAGAGTCAAAAAGTCTTGATTTTCAAATACACTGTCCAGAAGAAAACTTCTGAAGCTCTTCTATGACAGGACGATAATGTGCTGCTTCGACCAAACAAACTTATGATTTATTAAAATCTCTCTTTAAACACTGAAAGCTTTATAAATCACACCAGAGAATCATTTTTCCGGGTATCCGAGGCTAGGTCGCTGGGGTAACAGCCTCAGACGGGAAGCCCATGCTTCTCTCACCCCGGCTGCATCCTCCATCTCATCCGGGAGGATCCTGAGGTGTTCCTGTCCAGCAGTGAGACACAGTCTGCCACCCGGATGAACGGTTCTACTCCGAGCTCTTCCCAGATGGCAGAGATCCCTCCCTCTATCTCTGAGAGAGAGTCCAGCCACACTGCAGAAGAAACTCATTTCGGCCGCTTGTATCCATGATCTGGTGATCATAGGTTAAAATCTCAGGCGTAAACCAGTTTGATCTCCATCCCGCCCCGAGTCTCTCAGACTGCGTTCATCTGTCATTTAAATGGCTGTAAATTAAGCAGCTGATAGTTTTCATGTTATGGTGCGCACAGCGACACATGTCTACAGTGTGTTTCAAATTCTTATGTAAAGGTTTTTTAAACTTATTCCATATTATTTCTTTTGTTTATGTGGATTTTATTCTATTTGAGGGTTTTAAACTCCTGAAATCTGATGTTTTTACTTTACAAATGAAGCTCCAAATGAGTGAGTAGGGTCCCTCTGTAACAGTCCACACTCACCCAGAGGGGGGCTCCTTCAGAAAAACCGACCGTAAACAAGAGAAGAAAAAGAGAATCAATGTAATTGAGATTGTGAGCGGGATGGGGACTGTAAGAAACCCCCCCCACTGTGTGAAAGTAAAGACGCAGCATGAGGTCGGACTCTGTCGGACCGACTCCAGCAGGCCTTCACAACGTGACCAACGCTGTTTTATTCTCTTTATGTTTTCAATCAAACAATCTGATCAATAACAGATCAAAGTTTGATGATGTCAGAATTATTAATCCTCTTTCTCGGTGGGTAAAACTTGGTCAGAGAATTCTTTTATGAATTTTTTTTTTGTTTTAGCAGCACAGCTCTGTCATGATGTGACAGTATCAGTACCAGCCTTAGAATGGTAAATGTGGAGGATGGTCTCCACAACATACTGGCACGGTTTTGTGTAGCTTTGAGGACACAAACACAGGATAGAATGCAGTTTAACAGATTTTTCTCAGAATAATCTTCTTCTTCATTTGGCATTTCCCTTCAGCGGGCGAGATAGCAAGTCAGTTTCCTCCATCTAACCCTATCTGCTGCATCCTCTTCAGTCACACCAACTATCTTCATGTCTTCCTTCACTGTATCCATGAACCTCCTCTTTGGTCTTCCTCTAGTCCTCTTTCCTGGTGGTTCCAAACCCAGCATCCTTCTTCTGATGTACTCTCTCTCTCTCCAAACCATCTCAGTCTGACCTCTCTGACTTTAAAACCTCTAACATGTGCTGTTCCTCTGATCCTGTCCATCCTGGTCACTCCCAGAGAGATCCTCAGCATCTTCATCTCTGATACAAACATCTCTGTTTCCTGTCTTTTTCTGAGTGCCGCTGTCTCTAGAACAATCAGCATGGCTGCTCTCACCACACTGTCTCTAGACCAATCAGCATGGCCGCTCTCACCACACTGTCCCTAGACCAATCAGCATGGCCGCTCTCACCACACTGTCTCTAGACCAATCAGCATGGTCGCTCTCACCACACTGTCTCTAGACCAATCAGCATGGCTGCTCTCACCACACTGTCTCTAGACCAATCAGCATGGCCGCTCTCACCACACTGTCTCTAGACCAATCAGCATGGCCGCTCTCACCACACTGTCTCTAGACCAATCAGCATGGCCGCTCTCACCACACTGTCTCTAGACCAATCAGCATGGCCGCTCTCACCACAGTTTTCTACACTTTTACTTTCCTTTTATCTGAAACTCCTCTATCACACATCACACCTGATACTTTCCTCCACCCGTTCCAGCCTGCTTGAAGACGCTTCTTCACCTCTTTTCCACACTCTCCATTGCTCTGGACTGTTGATCCTAGATACTTAAAATCTTCCACCTTCTTTATCTCTTCTTCCTGTAACCTCACTTTTCCATTTGGATCCCTCTCATTCACACACATGTACTCTGTTTCACTCTGACTAATCTTCAAACTTCCAGCTCTCCAGCTTTTCCTCAGAATAATCTTAGCATCAACAAAAAACTCGGGAACAAATTAAAAAAATCAACCTGTGGTCTAAGATGATAATACATAATCGGACAACCTGGCAAAAAAACTTCAAATGGCTTTATGGCAGAAGCATCTGTCTGGGGCATGACAATGACAAATACTTTATTAATCCCGAGGGAAATCGTCTTGGCATTACCTCTTCCTATCGACACTACAACTCTTCACACCCGATCCATCAATCCTGTACTTTGCAAGTAACACATCAACGCATTGTAACCCCATCCCTATATACCCAATCCCAAAACACTCTCCAGATTGTGTGCTGGGGATATTGAGGGATACCTTAACCCAGAATCCCTCAATGCCCCCAATATACCCGCCCTCTCTCCCTCATACGCACCACACCTCACCACACGTCCCATCTCGGTGCCTTCCCACCGCCCTAAGAGAACTATTTAACCCCGTGTGCCCCATCCACAACCGACTACCGTAATTTCACGGCTATAAGGCGCATATAAAAGTCTTAGATTTTCTTCAAAATGAGCGGTGCGTCTTTTCGTGCGGTGCGCTTTGTGTGTGAGAAAAGGCGGACCTAAAAGAAAAAGCGTTGGCCGTGAGGCGGACCTGAAAGAAAAGGCATGAGAACGTTAAAGAGTGAAGTGTGGGCGTGGATTGTGTATAAAAAAGGTATGTGCTGTATGAACAACATTGCTGTTTTAACCCTGAAAATGACAAAGAGACACGTTTATGACGCTCAGTTTAAGCTGAAGGCAATCAGCTATGCGGAGGAACACGGGAATCGAGCCGCCGCGAGAAATTTCAGCATTAATGAGTCAATGGATTGTAGATGCTTGGACTAACGTGTCTGCTGGTACTGTTATCCGAGCTTTCACAAAAGCTGGTATCCTTTCTGAGGAGCCGCACAGTACAGACAGTGACTTTGACAGCGAGGACCTGCTCTATTGGATTTTGCGCAGCTGTTCGATTCCGAAACAGAGGATGAGGACTTTGACGGATTTGAATAAAGACTATTACCGGTAATGTGTTTGTTTAGTATCGTTACTACTTAAATAAAGTACAACCAAACTCAGTTTTGCTCCCGATCTATTTTTTAATACACACATTTGCATGCTTATGTGTGTGTTGTTGTAAGGCGGTGTGTGACTGAGGCTGTGCCTTTTCGTACGGTGCGCCTAATGGTCGTGAAATTACCACCTGCGCCCTACTCGCCCCGACCATTGAAACAGCTATCTCCCCTACCACCCTCTGAACCCAATACAGACCCTGGCCCGTAAGCCCCGACTCCCACTCCATTTGCCACAAATTTATCACCCCCACCCATACAAGTACCTTCGTCTCCCTACCCTATCGTCTCCATCTCCCTACCCTCCACCAACCTCTTCGCCATTCACTGTGGATGGCAGTGGAGGGGGCGGTGAGAAATGGGGGTGGGACGGTGCTTGTATGTACTGACTCATTGTCGGTGGTGAAGGGGTTTGGGTTGGTAAGGTGACATATCACCAGGGTTTGGGTGAAGCTGGAACAGTCACTTGTTGGAATGGAGCTGGAACAGTTTACTCTGGACTGGGTGGAATTTGGGTTACCATGGTAACGATGTTTTTCATCTCCAGTGAATCCTAATAAGATGTTAATCTGTCTCTAAAAGCTCCACATGTTGATCCTTCACTGTGGTGGAACAACACCAGCAGTCCACCATCTTTAGTTCCATAGTGAAGCCGGGTATGTTCAGACAGGAAGCACTGATGATGTCACTCAGAAGATCCTGTCTTCATTCCTTCTGAACACCTCCACACGTCCATGAAGACTCCCTTCCTCACTGATGAATTCGATTATGTCTTCAAAATCCTTGATATCCAACAAAATGTGTGGCGCTACAGAAACCTGCTGCCATCACGAGTAGTGGATTTAAATAAAAAAGGGTGTCACCTTTATTGGCAGTGCTATTATGGAAAGTAAATCTGGTTGCACAGCAGAGAGGTTTGGACAGAAATCCATCGGGACAAATTGGTCGGGCCAAATATGTCCGATTCTCCAACGCATGAAAAAATAAGAAAGATTTTTTTTCTCGGTTTTCCTCTTCCTCCGTTCATTCTCTCCGTTCCTGGTTCAGGTGCCAGGTCCTTCACACCTGCAGCACATTTCATTCAAGTCTTTTTTTTGGAAAATGATCCAATGATGATGTTATCTGTTACCTTTCCTGGAGGCAGCGGGCTTATCGCGGTGTGAGGCAGCAGGTGGAAAAAGGAAAATCCCTCCAGGCGTCGGCAGGAAATGTGAAAATTAAAAAGTTGACCCTGAATCAGATGTCAGCTGCTTTTTGTATCTGAACATCTCCATGTTTAAATTTCAATTTTCTCTTCATCTGACTGGCTGCATACACGACACTCTTGTTCAGGATTTTTATGCCTGTCTGAAAGAAAAATTAAAGATCTACTTATTTGTTTATTATAAGTTAAAGCAGTAAAATTGATCTAAATTTTTTGTTCATTTCTTTCAGTCAGACATAAAAATTAACCAATGAAAAGCTGAAGGTGTGAGAAATTATTCTTTAAATGGCTCAAAGAAGTGAAAAAAGTAATAATTTCTTTAATTTAAAACAATTAACAAACAAACAAGAATGGAGCGAACGATGCTGTATAGTTCTGTCGTGGTGAAGAGAGAGCTGAACCGAAAAGTAAAGCTCTCAATTTACAAGTCAATCTATGTTCCTACCCTCACCATGGTAACCAGGATCTACGTTCCTACCCTCACCATGGCAACCAGGATCTACGTTCCTACCCTCACCATGGTAACCAGGATCTACATTCCTACCCTCACCATGGTAACCAAGATCTACGTTCCTACCCTCACCATGGTAACCAGGATTTACGTTCCTACCCTCACCATGGTAACCAGGATCTACGTTCCTACCCTCACCATGGTAACCAGGATCTACGTTCCTACCCTCACCATGGTAACCAGGATCTACATTCCTACCCTCACCATGGTAACCAGGATCTACGTTCCTACCCTCACCATGGTAACCAGGATCTACGTTCCTACCGTCACCATGGTAACCAGGATCTACGTTCCTAACCTCACCATGGTAACCAGGATCTACGTTCCTACCCTCACCATGGTAACCAGGATCTACGTTCCTACCCTCACCATGGTAACCAGGATCTACGTTCCTAACCTCACCATGGTAACCAGGATCTACATTCCTACCCTCACCATGGTAACCAGGATCTACGTTCCTACCCTCACCATGGTAACCAGGATCTACGTTCCTACCGTCACCATGGTAACCAGGATCTACGTTCCTAACCTCACCATGGTAACCAGGATCTACGTTCCTACCCTCACCATGGTAACCAAGATCTACGTTTCTACCCTCACCATGGTAACCAGGATCTACGTTCCTAACCTCACCATGGTAACCAGGATCTACATTCCTACCCTCACCATGGTAACCAGGATCTACGTTCCTACCCTCACCATGGTAACCAGGATCTACGTTCCTACCCTCACCATGGTAACCAGGATCTACGTTCCTACCCTCACCATGGTAATCAAGATCTACGTTTCTACCCTCACCAAGGAAACCAGGATCGACATATATTCTTACCCTCACCTTCATCTCTTCTACCTTTATTTCCGGTCTTTTTTCCTCAGTGACTCTGCCTCTAGAACTTCTAGCACACATCACACCGATCCACACCGCCTACACACTCTTCTTCACCTCTTCTCCACACTCTGCATTGATCTTACGTACTTAAACTCCTCCCACTTCTGTCTCTCTTCTATCTGTAACCTCACTCCTCTCACTCACACATACTCTGTCGTACTCTGTCTTCATTCTGATTCTTTCTAGTCCAAACCAGATGTGCAATTTTTTACTCACGTCGTTACTGTCCATCATCGCCCTCCCACTCATTACGCCCCACCACCCGCCGTGCCCCAGATACCATCGCCCACATTGCACCAACGTACATGCTCTCTTTTTGTTTTATTATCATAATTATCCTGCTACATTTAATTACATTTTTTTTTACAAGCTGCACTGTTTTCCATTTTAAAATCTAAACATGGATTAACTTTCATGTCTGAGAGGTTTTTTTTTCCTGTGGGAGGATTTCACATCCGATCGTCTCACGCAGCCATTCCGCCCCACTCTCTAACCAGAGGTTATCAGACTAAAAAAAAAAACAGCAACTGAGTCAATCTACCAAGTTTATCTCTAATTAACAGGGATTAATTGAGCTTTGACTTCACTCTGCAAGCCAAGCAGAAGGCTAATTTGTACATGCAGGCCTATTATTGCCTCACGGCTGTTGATCCCCGCTGTGAAGGCTCCGGATTTCTAAACCTTAAAATCATCACGATAGTTTTTTCTTTGCTACGTTAATGAATCTTGTTTGGAAGTAGTTTGAATTTTTTAGCCAAGTGAAGGCTTTAAAAACACTAAAGTAAATTAATTTTATTTCTGTTTTTTTTCTCTTTATTTGAACTCTAGTTTCATCTGTGAGCCGATTGGCTGTCGTTTATTAATAATAACAATATATGGTCCTTCACTTTTCAGGACGCTCAAAGACGTTTCACATATGCGTCATCCATTCACTCCATACCAGGTAATCAGGGGTGAAGCCAGGATTTTCTAAAGGGGGGCGCGTGAGGTCATTGACAAAGGCAGTGCCCCTCGCCCAAGAACGTCTTGAAAAATAAGAGTCATTTTTGTTGGGGAAAGGTGAGGTACAATCCAAGCGTGAGAAAAGGAGAAACATTAAATTAATTTCTAATCAGGTAACTACAGATTCTTCGAATCAGGCGGGTTCTTCTGAGGCAGGCGGGTTCTTCTGAGGCTGGCAGGTACTCCAAGGCAGGCAAATTTCTTAAACAAAGAAAAACAGAATATAAAACCACAGGCCAGAAAATCAGCAAAGCTCTACTAAAGGCTTCTTGTTACTGCCTGGGACTCAACAATCTGGCACAGGCTGGGGATGTAGGATGGCTTATGTAGTTTGCTGATTGCTGATGATCTGCAGGTGGGGAGCAAGTTGCCACGGAGACAGACACCCTCTTAGAGGCAGGAGTAGGGATCACAACAATTTCCCTGCATTTTGGTGGCCCATTCGCTGGGCCTGTAAGGGGATCGCTTGACACGTCCCCTTTCCTTTCTTCTTCTTTTTTTGTGGACCAGAAAGGGGGGAAGAGTGGGTCGGGCGCCCCTACCCCCTGGATCCGCCTTCGTCCCTGAGTTGTTACTGAGTGATTATGGGCAGTTAGATTAAAATCCCTTCACTATTTGTGAGAGTTTACGGTTCTAAATTTCTTTCAATGTTTTGGGAGATAATATGTTTATAAAGTGTTACAGAAGCACAGACAGCCCGGGTCTATGATGCCTTTTCCACATTGTTTAAGCAGTAATGGTAAGCTACAGTTGTAGCCACAGCTGTCCTGGAGCAAACTGACAGAAGCGAGGCTGCCATTTTGCGCCACAAGCCCCTCTGACCATAACCAACCAATCACACGCACACACCATCCTCCACTAGGTAACAAAGATGGAGTGTCTTGCCCAGGGACAAAGCCACAATTTAATCTCAACGGCGTACCACTGTGGTACCTGGGGTTCCAGCAATCTCCGTCGAAGTACTGCCTAGACCCAGCATGCTTAGCTTCTGAGGTCTGATGGGATCAGGCATTGACAGGCTGGTATGGTCACCTAGTATGGTCATACCAGGTGGGCATATGGTATGGCCACAATCCCAAAGCTGACGAGCCACTTGCTTTGCAGACTGATTAGGACACTGGAATGCATGGGCCATCTTTTTAAAATGATCAGTCACCACCAGAACATCTACACTTCTAACTCGCGAGAGGCAAGATACACCCTGAACAGGTTGCCAGTCTGTTTTAGGGCCAGACAGACACACACACACACACACATACAACCATCCTCACACACACTCAGTCCAAGGGGCAAATTCATAGCAACCAATCAACCTAACATGCATGTCTTTGGGGGAAACCAGAGTAAACCCACGCATAGATGGGATGAACGTGCAAACTCCACACAGAAAGACAGGTGTTTCAAGACTCGTCCTACTTGGGATTTAAGCCCTGACCTTCTTGCTGTGATGCCATCGTCCCGCCCATATAATTAATTGCGAAAACCGCTATTTTGACATCATAAATTTTGTTTTTGTCTGTTTTTTTCAGTGAAAATCTTTGATGTGTTTTTTTAATAAATCAGAAAAGATGTTTTTTTTTTACGTGATTATTATTATTTTTACTTGAAGTAAAAACATACCATGTTTTAACTTAACGTTTCAGAGAGTCTTTGTACGTTTGGAGGATTTGAACCTGCTGCTGGGAGGGTCTGCTGCAGCACACTCACACTCTGCATGATTACACATAATGTTCCTCTCATTATGTCTCACATCCTCTACTCTCTCTGCCTTCTAAAGAAGCTTTTACTCTGGATCAGTCGGCCACGTCCAAATATCAAAATGTGATGCTTTGATTATGCTTTTTAAGGTCTGTTGATAATTTGTGTGGATAAAAAGCAACTTTCTCCCACCGTGCAGCGCGAACGCAGCCAAGCCTTTCAGTGTGAGGAGGAATTACATTATGTGCAATGATCAGAGCCCGGGGGCCGCATCACACACAGTATGAGAAGCTTTCTCTGAGAGATAGAGCCGGGCCAATTTCACAAGTGGCTTTTTATTGGTTGATTGCACAGAGGCCAGGTTGTTATCTAAAGCCTGAAACTACTCGGTAAAATAAGGAGTGTGTCAGGAACTGGTTGAGTGTGTGAACTTCTCTGATAAATGCCGAAGCAGTATGTTTACAACCAGAACCATCTGTGGAGGAAAAAAGAGGAAGTATGGTTCATCTTTAAGACTTTTGCTGCCTTTTGTTGGAAAAAACCCAGCATGCCGGGCACTAGTCATCAATCTGTTAGACCAGAGCTGGGCAAACTTTTTGATTTACGGGCCACATTGAGTTCTAACATTTGACATGCGAGCTGGAACAGGATCAGATGGATGGCATGCTTTGGTACCCTCTAGATTACCAAAGCATGCCTAAGTTACGGATCTGATTTGCCGACTACCTTTACCTCCCTTGATCAAACACGCCAGAGGCTGTTCACCTTGGAGACCTGCTGCGGATATGGGTACGGCCCGGCGCGAGATTTACACCCTCTCTCCCGGATTTTCAAGGGCCAGCGAGAGCTCACCGGACGCCGCCGAAACTGCGACGCTTTCCAGGGCACGGGCCCCTATCTTGGGGCGAACCCATCCCAGGGCGCCCTGCCCTTCACAAAGAACAGAGAACTCTCCCCGGGGCACCCGCCAGCTTCTCCGGGTTCGCTTGCATTGCCATACTGGATGCCTCGCGGCGCCCGTCCTGCCCCTCCGGGTTTGGGGATCTGAACCCAAGTCTCTTTCGATCGGCCGGGAGTGACGGAGGCCATCGCCCCGCGCTTCCGAACGGCGTTCGCCCATCACTCAGGACCGACTGATCCGACTGACCGATAGAATGACGATAGATTTTAAACAAGCTCTAAATGTTACATCAAGAGCGTTAAATTTAAAATCTAGCGGCGCTAGGTTTGAAATCTAAGCGCTTGATGTAACATTTTGCTTGTTTTAACATCTAACACGCTTGTTTACATGTTGGGCCCGATGGCTTTCCACACCTGTGAACACAGTTTATTTATACAGCGTGGGCATCACGGACGCACACATTTTAATGGGAGCAGTGTTGTTGTGTCTTTAGAGCCATCTAGTGACAAAAAGTTAGAATTACACGACAAATAAAACATTAACAATCTTTATTTAAGTTGTTTTTTTTTCAAGCCGGGCGGGCCGGATTAAGACGTTTAACAGGCCCCATGTGGCCCGGGGGACGTAGTTTGCCCATGCCTGAGTTAGACCGTTTCATTCTACTGAAACAGTCTGACCTCTCAGATTTCAATAAACATTAAATAAACTTTCAAAATGCTGAAAGTTCAAGCTTTTTTGAGAAACAGAAATGTCTAAAATTCAGTTCATCGTTCCATCTTTAATTCATTTTGGATCAGCAGGGTAATTAGTGAATAATTTAGGATCAAGCATGACCGGTGGGTGTCCACTCATCAGGACGGTGTGTGTGTGTGTGGTGGGGGGTCTCTGATGAGTAAACCAGCCTGTGATTATTTCACTCAGCTGGCTTCAATTAAAACCAAATCAATGACATAATTTCTGTGGAGTTTTTGGCTCAAAAACCAAAGAGCTTTTCATCAGAAATATTTCAGAATAATTTTCACAGAATGAGATTTTTTATCAAAAAATATAAACAAACTGCAGAAACAAATAAAAAGAGAATCTTTTCTCTATTTAAAAAAAGGAAAAAATACGTAATATCTGCCCAAATTCCAAACTGTAGCCGCTCTTTGTCTGGATGAAGTCCATCTGCTTTTTTTCTGGATTTGTTGGATTTTTTCTTTCAGAAGAAGGAGGATCTAAGAAAGTGGTGTCAAACATGAGGCCCATGGTCCAGATCAGGCCCTCAGACTTTAATCTGGTTCAGATTTTCACATTTGATTCTATTCTAAAACTTATTCAAACTGTCAACAGAGAAAAAAGTTAACGTCTCAAAATAAACTGGCGGTACGGTGGTGCAGTGGGTGGTGTAGTGGTTAGCACAGTGGCCTCACAACGAGAAGGTTGAGTCCCAGAGAGGGGACGAGGCTTGAAACATTCTCCTTTCTGTGTAGAGTTTACATCTTCTCCCCCTGGTTTACTCCTACCCTCCAAAAACCTGCTATTATAATAATAATGTTAGGTCGATTGGCCGGTGTTCTATCGAGATCTGCGACAGGTCGCAGATCTCGGTAGTTAGATAATCTGGAAGGGAGGGGTAGCATTCTGAGCATGTGCAGATGGTCCAGACCTCGTCAGAACACCAGTACAAAATTGCCCCTAGGAATGAGTGTGTTTGTGGCACTGCAGCAGACTAGCAACCTTTTCAGGGTGTACCCTTCCTCTCACCTGAAATCAGTCGGGATAGGCTCTGACACCCTCTGTGACCCTATTAGAGCTAGGCGGTTCTGAAGACATCAATCTAGAGAATCGTTGCCAACATGGAGACCCGTACAACATGGTTGATCTCCTCACCTCCTCACCTCATGAGAACTACAAACATGGAGGACAGACGCTTGTCTTCATGTCACACGGTCATCTCTGTTCTCTGATTGGGTAGGACATTTTCCAGTCGCTGTGATCCCTGACCTAGTTGCTGGAGAAAAATCAAATTGAGTAGAGGAACCAGGAAGCACCAGCCTGGTGACGAAAAAAAACTGAAACATATAAAAACCCGTCGTTGGCTGCCACGCATCTCCTCCTTCATCCAACACCCATGGCCCCTCCTGCAGGCGGTGAGTCCACTGGAAGGGCCACCCATGGCCCCTGTTCGGGCTGAGCCCAGCCGGGCCCCATGGGTAAAAGCCCGGCCACCAGGCGCTCACTCTCGCGCCCCACTCTTGGGCCTGGCTCTAAGAGGGGGCCCCGGTGATGCATGTCAGGGCAAGGGCAACTTGGCCATGCTTGATCTCTTCTTAGGGATGTTTGAGCCGCGGTTTGTCTGGCCCCTCACCTAGGACCTGTTTGCCTTGGGTGACCCTACAAGGGGCATTAAGCCCGGACAACATAGCTCCTAGGATCATTTGAGCACACAAACCCCTCCACCATGATAAGGAGGCGGCTCAAAGAGACCGCAGAACCTGGAACGGATGGAGAGACTATGTCTCACAGCTGGCGGGGAACAGCTCGGGATCCTTCTGGGTGAGCTGGAGGATGCAGCCGGGGTGAGAGAAGCCTGGGCTTCCCGTCTGAGGCTGTTGCCCCAGCTCTGCAGTTTTTTATCAGAGTTTTATAACATTTTAATAGAAAACACTGATAAACAGTTCATAAGGATGCCAGTGGCCTGAGTTTAAATTACCCCAGGGCATTTAATAATTCCCCAGCAGCGTGACACAGGACACACTTGACCTGGTGCATGTGATTATGCTTTTGTAATATGGTGCTCTCAATCAGAAGTGAACAGGTGAGAGGGTCACATCGTATACTCTCTCTTACTCTGATTACACTCTGCTGCAGAAAGAAATCCAATCACGATCCTGATTAGAGTCCTTCTTCGTAAACTATCGAATCATATGGTGGCAATCACAGGGTGGTTATTATGTGAGAAGAATCTGAAGCAACACGAGCACACAGGGATCTTTCTGTCCTGATTTGGACCTGATCGGGTTACTTTGTTTTGGTCCATCAGTAGTACACCGCCCAACATCGACAAGGGACCACCATTCACTCCGGCATTCCAGTCTTACTGGTCAAAAACATATAAAACCTGCATTTTTGTGAGTGAATTATTTCACAAACCTTTTGACCTAAAACAAGAGCTTCTTCTTAAAAGACGAGTTACGTAAAAGATGATTGTGTTTTTACAGAAGCAACCGTTCTGTCATTCTCCACGAATCCAGGGCAACAGGCTCAGACGGGAAGCCCAGGCTTCTCTAACCCCGGCGGCATCCTCCAGCTCATCCTGGAGGATCCCGAGGTGTTCCCTGTCCAGCTGTGAAGCTGGTCCGGAGTCTGCCTCTGGGTCTCCTTTAGGTGGGACGTGCCTGCAACACCTCACCAGCAAGGGAGGCATCCTAACCAGATGCACGAACCACCCCACCTTGTTTCTCTTGACTTGGAGGAGCAACGCCTCTCCTCTGAGCTCCTCCCTGTTGGCAGAGCTTCTCCTTCTATCTCTGAGAGTCCAGCCACCCTGCAGAGGAAGATTATTTCCGCCGCTTGTATCCACAATCTCTTTTTTTTGGTCACCACTCGCAGCTGGTGACCCTCGCAGGTGGTGAGGGTAGGAATGTATGGGGGAACAAATCTCACTCAGAGATAGAGGGAGGATCTCTGCCATCCGGGAGGAGCTCGGAGTCGAGAGAAGCCGGCTGGGGTAGGTAAGGCATCTGGTTCGGATGCCTCCCTCGATGGTGAGGTGTTTCGGGGATGTCCCACTGGGAGGAAAGCCAGAGGTAGTCCATGGGTCCGCTATGTCTCACAGCGGGCCGGGGAACGCCTCGAGATCCTCCGAGGTGAACCGTCGAAGTTGTTGCCCCAGCGACCCAGTCCAGGATAAGCGGATGACAACAAAACGGAATGATAAGTATTTGCTGACAAACTTTTAAAGAAGACAATTTAATTTGTTTATTTTTATCAAACTATAAATCAAAGAATCTTTTTGTCACAAAACGAACGTGAGCAGTTAAACACTGACTCATCAGTTTATCATCATCCGCTCCAACGCTGTCATCAGTTCAGAGCAGATTAATTATAAACCAGGATGTTCAGAGGTTAATTATTCAAAGGTCAGCGTAAAAAAAAAAAGTTTTAATGTGGATACTGTATTTAAAACGTCAGCCCAGCAGGGAGCGACCGGATTAATTCTGAGTGACCTGAGAAGTCGGATCGGTCTCATTTCGAGCGTTAAAGTTAGACTTCTGTGTTTATGCAGCAGCTGCAGAGACACGCCGAGCATGCATCTGAAAATAAACCAGATAACATCAAATCATTAAATAATGAAGAAAAACTGGTGTGTTTGAACTTTCAGAACTTTAAATTAATAGATTTCAAATTATCTTTTTTTTTATAAATCTCAAAAATAAAGATGATAATTTGTGATCAGATGATCCACATGTTGTTTGATGAGTGCCGCCAGGAACGCCACCAAGCGTTCATGGCGACGTCTCTTTTTGATCCTTCGATGTCGGCTCTTCCTATCATTGTGAAGCAGAATTCACCAAGCGTTGGATTGTTCACCCACTAATAGGGAACGTGAGCTGGGTTTAGACCGTCATGAGACAGGTTAGTTTTACCCTCCTGATGATGTGTTGTTGCAATAGTAATCCTGCAACAACTAGCAAACCCGCTGCTAGTTAATGAACAGAATATGAAAGATGTTTCATTTCTTCTTCTGAATCACTTATCCTTAATGGGATGACTGGGTGTGCCGGACCCTGTCCTTGCTGATTTAATGCGAGAGTTCGGATACACCTCGAACAGGTCGCCAGTCTGTTGCGGGGCCACACATACAGACAACGATCCACGCATACTTAGACTCAGGGACGATTTTTCGCAGCCAATCAACCCACGATGTATGTTTTTGGAGGGTGGGAGGAAACATTCTGATGTTTAGGAGCTGAACAGCTTCTACGACAGCATTCCTTCTTCTGTTTCAGTCTGATTGATGATGGCTCATATCATCCCAACGAGCAGGTCAGGAAGCTCTCCAAGGAGCTGCACACATTTACCAAGCTTCCTGATACGTCAGGACACGTCCCGGGTCGATCAGTAGAAACCCAATGGTCAATACTCTATACATTAAAGGAACAGGAATGAGAATGAGTGTGTGTTTGTGTGTGTGTGTTTGTGTGTTTGTCTGTCTTGGTTCTCTTTTCACCTCCTTTGGTTTTTTTCCTACAGTAAAACATGTCCAGCGGCTAACCGAGTTCTCTCTGTTTCTTCTTTGCTTTTTACAGAGCCGTGACATAATGGTGGACTGTACAAGCAAAGTCATGCTGCACACAGTCATCTCATGCTGGCAGCCATTCCTGGGACTGGCCCTGGTGGCTGTGTTTGTTGGATCTACTCTGGGGTGTCCCTCACGGTGCGAGTGTTCCGCACAGAGCAAGGCAGTAGTCTGTCACCGCAAGCGCATGATTACCATCCCTGATGGCATTCCGACTGAAACCAGGATCTTAGACTTGAGTAAGAACAAGCTTACAATGATCAATCCTGATGACTTTCTGCCCTTCCCAGGGCTTGAGGAACTTGATCTGAGTGGAAATATTATCAGATACGTAGAGCCCGGAGCATTTAACGCCCTGTTTAACATGCACTCGCTCAGTTTGAAGAGCAACCGGATCAAACTCCTGCCTGCTGGTGTCTTCACCGCACTCACCAATCTCACACAACTGGATATAAGTGACAACAAGATTGTCATTCTCCTGGATTATATGTTCCAAGATCTGCATAATCTGAAATCTTTGGAGGTGGGCGACAATGATCTGGTTTATATTTCTCACCGTGCTTTCAGCGGGCTCATCGGTTTGGAGACTCTAACCTTAGAAAGATGCAACCTGACGGTTGTTCCTACCGATGCGCTTTCCCACCTGCACAGTCTGGTCAGTCTGCATCTACGGTACCTCGGCATCAGCACTTTGCATCCGTACTCTTTCAGGAAGCTGTTCCGACTGCAGCATCTGGAAATCGACAGCTGGCTTTCACTGGACCACGTCCCGGCTAACACGCTACACGGCCTCAACCTGACAACGCTCTTCATAACCAACACCAACCTGTCCTCGTTCCCTTACCAAGCGCTCAAACATCTGCCCTATTTGACACATCTTAACCTGTCTTACAACCACATTAAGCACATTGAAGGAGGCATGCTGACCGATCTGGTTCGACTGCGAGAGCTTCACCTGGTTGGAGCCCAACTGTCCGCCATCGAACCGTACGCCTTCCAGGGCCTGCGAGGTCTCAGAGTCCTCAATGTTTCTCACAACCGACTGGACACGTTGGAGAAAGGTGTGTTTCAGGCTCCGGAGGCTCTCGAAGTTCTTCTGATTGACAACAACCCGTTGGTGTGTGACTGCCGTCTCATGTGGATCCTGCAGAAGAGACACTCCATCTATTTCGGGGAATCCCAGCCGGAATGCAGCACACCGGAGGGGATTCGTGGGAGACCTTTCAAGGAGTTTAAGGAGACTCTTCTGTCCTATTACGTGACCTGCACCAAGCCAAAAATACGTGAGAATAAAACCCAAACAATCACAGTGGATGAAGGCCAACAAGCGATCCTCCGCTGCAGTGCGGATGGAACCCCCCGGCCGAGCGTATCCTGGTTGTCTCCACGCCGACGAGTCCTGGCCAGCAGGAGCCATGGAAGGGTGATGGTCCACAGCAATGGCACGCTGGAGATAAAGTCAGCAGAGATGCAGGATAGTGGTGTTTATCTTTGCCTTGCCTCTAACACTGCTGGGAACGACACCCTGATGACGTCACTGGCGGTGAAAAGCCTGGGATCGCTCTACGCCAACAGGACCCAGTACTACACAGATCCTAGCAACGCCACCACCAACGCCACCGCCAACGTCAACCTCGGTCTGGACCTAAAGACTATATTAGTGTCGACAGCCATGGGTTGTTTCACCTTCTTGGGCGTGGTCTTATTCTGTTTCCTGCTCCTTTTCGTTTGGAGCAGAGGAAAAGGAAAACATAAAAACAACATAGACGTTGAGTACGTGCCCAGGTCAAAGTCCAACGGCACTAATGTTGATTCAGCAGAAGGACAAGCTGGTCCTCGTCGTTTTAACATGAAAATGATGTGAGTTGTCTTTTTTATACACATGCATATAAATATATATAATTATATAGAGACTGAAAAAAATCCAAGACTAGATCATGTAAATGCCCAAAGTATTTTTGGAGAATCCGATGACTGAACTTCTCACTGGTGCGGAGTGAGCGGTTGGAAACGTTTTAAGGGCATCATGAATTAATGAGGTTGAGTCTCCGGATCTTTACAACATTCTTGGATGCTGTGTTTCAAACATTAAGAGGAGACTGGGACTCAATCGCCAACTGGCAGCACATCGAATGAGGACGTATTGTCACTGGAATCCTGAAGGAAAAGGTGTCGTGGATCATCTTTTTGAAATTTATATGCTCAGAAACCTTGTGTTTTGAGGTTCGGTCCATAGACTGAAGCTGAACCATGTACAGTACAGATTTGTATCAAAGCTATTAACCTACTTTGTTTAGTCTTGCTCCATGCTTATCCACTGAACAGATCAATGAAAGAGATTTTCCTTTTGGTCAGTACTATGTGTACCTAATGGTTCATTATGTACATGTATGTACAAACTCATTCAGAAGAACTTTACAGAGCAATATCGTCAGGATGCATTAGCCAAAACCAATAGAAACACAAGTATTGATCCTGGAAGGGCTTCACTGCTGATTGTGTCAGTGTTTCTAAAATAATCAACAAGAATAAAAGAAAATCTTTTAAAGAATTTTACAACTGAAAAAGAACCAGTCCTTCGTCATGACTACTGAATTGGTAAACTACTTACAAACCACCCTTCGGTTCAAATCTGTCCCTTTTTATTCCTTTAACTGTATTTTTGCTGTTTAGCAAATGACATGTGTCAATTTTACTGAAGTGAGATTTGCATAATTTTCTCCTGTAGGAAATTTGGACTTTGTTGTGGTAGTTCTTCATTTTGTTGTTGAATCATTTAGATTGTGTAAAGTTTAAAAGTGAAAAAAAAAAAGAAAATGTATGTGAAATAAATGAAGATGTATTTGTACCAAAGAGTCTTGATTGAATACATTTATAAAACCGTCTTCTTCTCAGCAGCACAGGAAAACATCACCTGGAGGCAGTGTTGGCAGGTTTTGGACACCCCCTGGTTAAAACCCGGTTTAAACCCGTCCAAAACTGTCCTGTCCAAAACAGGGAAGAGATGTCCAAAACTATAAAAAAGCGACCAAAACTATCAAAAATTGTCCAAACTTTCACACCTGTGCTTAACAAGAATCATGGGTTTAGGTGTAAAGATTAGACCTGTCACCCCCTTTGTTTGATCCTACCCAGTACAAAGGATAGCAGTCAGAATGGTGTGAAGTGCTGATGTGCTGAAGTGACTTATAAAGCACAGAAACTGGTTTTCTGCTACAGAATGGGACCATGTGAACTGGACTACTAGTTACTTAATAAGTCAGACAAATATTGTGCCACCAAAAAGACAATGTAATCCAAAGTGACTCTATAGTGCGATATGTGTACAAAATAGACAATCTAAGCAATCACAGAATTTCAATGATGCATTTGGCTCTCTACAAAGTAATACATTCTTCATGTGAACTAGAAGCATGTACAACTTTGCAGGGGTGGAATCAGACATGATATGGAGAGAAAAATAAATTACTGGGTTATTACATGGCAAAGCAGTGTTTTATTGTCAAATTATAGGTTCTGGACGGTTTTGGATGGGTTTTGGACACCGTCCTGTCCAAAACAGGTTTTGGACTGTCCAAAACCCAACACTGCCTGGAGGAACTCTGAATATTTAGGAAATAAAAAAGAGTTTTTACCCTCATCGTGGTCACCAGCTGTGAATGGTGACTGAAACAACGAGACTGTTGATACTACCTGCTGAAATGAGCTTCATCCTGAGGGTTGCTGGGCTCTCACTCAGAAATAGAGGGAGGAGCTCTGCCGTCCAGGAAGAGCACTACTACGGGTTAGGAGAAGTCAGATAGGATGGTTCGGGTTCCTAGTTAGGAGGCTTCTTGAATGCCTCGCTGGTGAGGTGTTTCAGGCACGTTCCACCTGGAGGAGACCCTGAGACAGATCAAACCTGCTGGAGAGACTATGTCTCCCAGCTGGCGGGTAACACCTCTGGATCCTTCCAGGTGAGCTGGAGGATGCAGCCGGGGTGAGAGAAGCCTGGGCTTCCCGTCTGAGGTTGTTGCCCCCGCAACCCAATCGCAGAAGATGATCAAACGGAACAGAAGAAAGATTGTTATGCCTTTATGCCCACAGAATATGAAGATTATTTTCCTCCAGTTATATGCCAGGGTGATTGAGAGTGTGGAGAAGAGGTAAAAAACGTGTGAAGGCAGGCTGGAAATGTGTGATTGAAAAGCTAAGCTAAAATAAAAGAAAGAGTGGTGTTTGGTCTAGAGACAGTGTGGTGAGAGCGGCCATGCTGATTGGTCTAGAGACAGTGTGGTGAGAGCGGCCATGCTGATTGGTCTAGAGACAGTGTGGTGAGAGCGGCCATGCTGATTGGTCTAGAGACAGTGTGGTGAGAGCGGCCATGCTGATTGGTCTAGAGACAGTGTGGTGAGAGCGGCCATGCTGATTGGTCTAGAGACAGTGTGGTGAGAGCGGCCATGCTGATTGGTCTAGAGACAGTGTGGTGAGAGCGGCCATGCTGATTGGTCTAGAGACAGTGTGGTGAGAGCGGCCATGCTGATTGGTCTAGAGACAGTGTGGTGAGAGCGGCCATGCTGATTGGTCTAGAGACAGTGTGGTGAGAGCGGCCATGCTGATTGGTCTAGAGACAGTGTGGTGAGAGCGGCCATGCTGATTGGTCTAGAGACAGTGTCACTGAGGAAAAGACAGGAAGCAGAGATGTTTGTAGCAGAGATGAAGATGCTGAGGATCTCTCTGGGAGTGACCAGGATGGACAGGATCAGAGGAACAGCACATGTTAGAGGTTTTAAAGTCAGAGAGGTCAGACTGAGATGGTTTGGACATGTGCAGAGGAGAGAGAGGGACTGCCAGGCAGGAGGTCTAGAAGAAGAGCAAAGAGGAGGTTTATGGATGCAGTGAAGGAGGACATGAACCCAAGAGGATGCAGGAGACAGGGTTAGACGGAATAAACTGACTTACTGTGGCGTCCCCTGGAGGGAGATGATGAAAGGAGAAGAAGGTGAATTCCCCTACCGAGTGCGACGTCATCCATAATGTTTGATTCCATCAAAACGAAGCTAATCCAGTCGCCATGTTGAATCTTTGGAGCCAGAAATATACCATCTGCGTTAGCACAGCAACCACCTTACCAACCAGGAGTGAGCTCATTGAAGCTCCATGCGCCTACCACTAGAGACTGGTTTGTTTTAATATGAATTAATATGCCAGGTTTTAACCTGAATAAGTTGTTCTACGTTGCTAATAACGGTAAAAACCTCTGACTACGAAGAATGGGGATGGTTGGTTTGACTTTACATCACTTCCTTCTCCTTTCATAATTTCCCTTTAGGGGGCACCACAGCATTTCTGTTTCATCCACCCAACCCTACCTGCTGAATCCTCTTCCTACATATCCTCCTTCACTGTATCCATGATCCTCTTTGGTCCTCTCAGCTGCTTGCCTGGCGGTTCCAAACCCAGCATCCTTCTGCTGATCTACTCTCTCTCTCTCCTCTACAGCATCTCTTCCTCCTGCACCTAAATGTAAACACTATGACTGTCGCTAAAGAACTGGTCGCATTTTTTCGCCGACAAAGTATTCAACGTTCACGTGCTGAAAGAAAAAGTTTGTGTTTAAAGGAACTAATGTTAGTGTAACTATGTTTTAATTGGTCCATATATAAGTGGCCTGTTAATTTATTCTAATTAAATATATACTTTATTAATACTGCAGAGAAAATTTAAATATCCAGCAGGGTTTTACATTGTAGGAGTTTCACAGCCTGAAGAAGGAAGGAGTTCATTGATCTGTCTCTGGAAAAGGTAAGAAACACTCTGCCTGATGATGTTCTGCTGCAGTGGATCAGGACGGAGAACATTTTCTTCACAGTTAGAAATGAAGAGGAATCCTGCTCAGAATCAGTGCTGCATGACGTCCCACCCCATCTCACCTCAGGATAGAACTGTCATGATCCTACTTCGTTTTGGAACATTTAAAATTAAGAAAACCTTTATTTGTTGTGATGAGGAGACGTGGAAGGAAGAGGAACCAGATGCAACCATAAACAGGATTTATTTAACAGAAGTCAGGCAGGGCTGTAAGGCAGAAGCATAGGATTGATCACACAGGAATATCTTTAATTCCAAAAATATAGTTCATCAAAAAACTTGGTCAGGTAGCCAGGAAGACTTGAGGACTGACGGCAATGACCCAATGTAGAATGCTCAGGGGAATTAGCTCAAATGGTAGAGCACTCGCTCAGCGTGTGAGAGGTAACGGGATCGATGCCTGTATTCTCCATCTTTTTTTGTGATTACATCAGCAGACCGTTCAGTGTTTGTACTTTCCAAAAAAAACCCAAAACATTTTAGTCACGCAGGTGATAAACATGTCTTTCTGTTTAAATCATTACATTTTCAAAAGGATCCCAAAAAAGCTCATGTTTTGCATAAGTTTCGAGTCATCGGACGGCAGCTTTTCAGCGTTTCATTCAAATGCCATCAAAATAAACAATTGAGCCAATTCCAAACCTTTAGTTTTCTAAGTAGAATTTATTGAGTCTAACTTCAGGAGCAGGCTTGTGCCTGGTCAGGAAACCTTTGACAAGTTAATCAAAATGGCACACTTTCCGTTTAGTTTCCCCATCAGTCTCCTAGCATTGATATATTAAATCAGACCAGAATAAAGCAGATAAAAGTAGAGTAGACACCACATTAAGAGTGTTTCTGTCCATGCCCTTAAAAACATAGAACTGAAGGCACATTCCCAGAAAGCTGTGGAAAAATAATCTTCAACGAGGATAGAATTCGAACCCATGCGTGCAGAGCACAATGGATTAGCATTCCATCGCCTTAACCTCTCGGCCACCTCGTCCTGACACACAGTGTCAGGGATGGTGGGAAAGAATACGATCAAAGTATCTGTGGCACCATCTAGTGAGGACACATCAGATTAGAAGGAAAAATAAAACATTAACAAGGTTTATTTGTTCAATTTTTTTTTAATTTTGGCGGGCCGGATTACAACGTTTAACGGGCAGCATGTGGCCCGCGGGATGTAGTTTGTCCATGCCTGGAATGGAAAAAGGACTTTAGTACATGTCCGTTTTGAGTGTCCTAATTTTTGTGTGTGTTTTATGACATGGACTGTGGAATTAGCTCAAATGGTAGAGCGCTCGTTTAGCGTGCGACAGGTAACGGGATTGATACACGTCTTCTCCAAAAGCTTTTTTGTCACCAGAGCATTCAGTTATCATATTTTCTAATAAAAAAAAAAAAAAGAAATTTCCATCCCACTGGTGATAAAAATGTTTGTGCTTCTGTTTTTATTACACTTTCAAAAGGATCCAAAAAAATTTGTGCTTTGAAAAAGTTTCCTTTGACGAGTCATCGGACGACAGCTTTTCAGCGTTTCATTCAAATCCCATCAAAATAAACAATCGAGCCATTTGCAAATAATTTGTTTTCTAAATACAATTTATTGAGTCTAAATGCAGGTTGGGAGACATTTGACAAGTTTCTCAAAATGATGCAGAAGCACACTTCCTTTTTAGTTTCCCATTAGTCTCCAAGCATTGATATGTTATATTAGACCAGGATAAAGCAGAGTATGCATCACATTAAGAGTTCACAGAAGCAGTGCTTCTGTCCATACTTTTAACAACATGGAACTGAAGGCACATTCCCAGAAAGCTGTGGAAAAGCAACCTTCGACGAGGATGGGATTCGAACCCACGCGTGCAGAGAACAATGGATTAGCAGTCCATCGCCTTAACCACTCGGCCACCTCGTCCTGACATATAGTGTTGGGCATGGTGGGGAAAGAGTACGATCAAGGTTAGGGTAACGCCGGGGAAAGGTGAGGATTAGTCAATCAGAAATGTAGTGAGATCATTCAGACAAACAAAGGACTTTGGTACTTTTCAAAATCGAGTTCCAAAATTTAATTTTGTGGTTTTCAAACGTTCACAGGAAAAATTAGCTTGAGAGCTCAGCTTAGCGTTAGATTAGCTTGGAGAGTTAAATCCAAATGCTAATGGAGTAATCAATCAAGCTAATCTCAAATTTATCTTGTAAAAATAAATTTGTCAAAATTAGGGTTTCAAATGTGAATTGTTGGTATTTGTCAGTTACAAATACAGGTAGACATTTGTGGATTGAAAAAGGACTTCAGTACATGTCCGTTTTGAGTGTCCTAATTTTTTTCTTGAGTTTTCTGACACACACAGGGGAATTAGCTCAAATGGTAGAGCGCTCGCTTAGCGTGCGAGAGGTAACGGGATCGATGCCCGTATTCTCCAAAGTTTTTTCTGAAAACCTCAGCAGAAAGTTCTGTGATTGTATTTTCTAATAATAAAAAACATCATTTCAGTCCTGCAGGTGATAAACATGTTTTTCTGTTTAAATGTTTACGTTTTCAAAAGGATCCAAAAAAAAAAACTCTTGGTTTGCCAAAGTTTCCTTTCATGAGTCATCGGACGACAGCTTTTCGGCGTTTCATTCAAAATCCATCAGAATAAAGAATTGTTTCATTTCCAAATCATTTGTTTCCTAAATACAATTTATTGAGTCTAACTTCAGGAGCAGTCTTGTTCCTGGTCCGGAGACATTTGACAAGTTTCTCAAAATGACACACAAGCACACTTCCTTTTTAGTTGACCCACGAGCCTCCTAGCATTGCCATATTATATCAGACCAGTATTGAGCAGGTAAAAGTAGAGTATGCACCACATTTAGATTGCACAGAGGCAGTGTTTCTGTCCACGCCCTACACAACATGGAACTGAAGGCACATTCCCAGAAAGATATGGAAAAGTAATCTTCGACGAGGATGGGATTCAAACCCATGCGTGCAGAGCACAATGGATTAGCAGTCCATCACCTTAACCACTCGGCCACCTCGTCCTGACACACAGTATCGAAGACCTCAGAAAATGACAGATTTTACAGTAAACATTTTTTGAGCATAAAGTTGGCACCAAGATAAAAGTGAACAATTGGGAAGAACTGAACAGATTAAGTCTCTTGTTGATACAGAAGATTGAGTTGATCGGAATTGAACAGTGCTGAGTCCGGGAGGACTTGGATGTTTCCTTTGGGTAGTTTAGTCGTGGTTTTTTGTTTGGGTTGGTTGAATTGGCGTGAGTTTGTTTTGTGGTGCGTCTTTTTTCTTTTGTTTGTGGGTGGTAGGGGTTTTCGGTTGTCGTGTGGGCGGCCAACCGACGGCCTGTACAGGTCCGGACTGGTCCGCCTGCGGTCACCGATTAGGGGGTTGATGGAAGTTGACGGGGGTGTGTGCGGGGGGTTGGATGGTCGGGCGGGGGAGGTTGGTGGTGGGGAGGGGTCGGGATCAGGGGAGGGATGGTCTACTAAGGGTATTAAACGGAAGTCTCGTCTGTCAGGGGGGGATGGTGGCACGGACAGGGGGGAGGGACAGGGTCGCGGAAGGATGGGTGTGTTTCACGTGGTGGTTAGGTTTGATGGGGGTGAGGGATTGAGGGGTTATGATCCTTTGAGACTGACCAAGGTTTTGAAGGACAAGGTGGGGGACGTTCGGTTTGCTAGGGTGTTGGATGATGGGAATCTTTTGATAGGATGTGGGGATGTAGATCAGGTTGGTAAAGCTATGAAATTGCAAGTGGTAGGGAAGTGTAAGGTTGTCAGAGTGGTTAGAGTGGGGGATAGATCAGGGGGTGGGTGTGCTGGGGTTATTTCAGGGATTCCGGGGGGGGTCAGTGAGGAGGACCTGGTTAAACACTTGAGAGTGGATAGGGGACGGGTGGTGAGGGTGGAGAAGCTTGTCAGAGCGGGTGTTAAAGCAGACACTGTGTCAGTAAAGGTATTGTTTGAGGGCAAAGACTTGCCAGGGATGGTGTATTTTGGATTAATAAGGTCCAGGGTGAGGGAGTTTGTCAGGGCGCCTATCAGGTGCTTTAAGTGCCAGGCCTGGGCGTGCAGGAATGGTAGGAGGTGTGGTCGGTGTAGTGGTGACCACGAGGAGGGGGCATGTGGGGAGGGCGTGGGACTTAAGTGTTGCAATTGTGGAGGAGGACATAGTGTTTCGTTTATGGGGTGTGAGGCCATGAAGAAGGAGTTGAGGGTGCAGCAGGTTCGTCGGGAGGGTAAATTGTCTTATGCGGAAGCTGTGAAGGCTGTTGGGGGTTCTGACGTGAGGTCGTCTGGATTGGGGACGGTTAGTGCTGTTGTGGGAGTGTCTGACGGTGGTCAGGTGGGGTGGGTGTCGCCACGGACCTTGGTGGCTTTTGTTGCAGGGGTGATAAATGCTACTGCTGGTTTAAAATCTAAGACGGAGAGGTTACAGGTTGTGGTTAAGGCGGCTGTGCATCACTTTGGTCTGGTTGGTTTGACGTGGGAGGAAGTTAGGGATGATTTGAATGAGCAGGCAGGGTTAGACGCGGCAGTATCTTCAGGTTCATTATGTTAGTTCTCCAGTGGAATGCAAGGAGTTTGTTGGCTAATGGTCAGGATTTTAAGGCTTTTATTGCGGGTGGCATGGTTATACCTGATGTTGTTTGTGTTCAAGAGACGTGGTTGAAACCGAGGTTTGATTTTGTGTTGCGTGGATTTGTTGGGATTCGAAGGGACAGGCTTGAGAGAGGGGGTGGTGGTTGTGCGACCTTTATAAGGGAGGGGTTGCCTTATCAGGTGGTCGGGAAGGGTATGGAGGGGGAGTATGTGGTGGTGCATGTGTGGGCAGGGAGTAAGTCTGTTACGGTTATTAATTATTATAACCCAGGGAGGGGTTTAGCTGTGGACGAGCTGGATGGTGTTGAGGGACAGGATGATGGTTCTGTACTCTGGTGTGGGGATTTTAATGGGCATAGTGTGCTGTGGGGTAGTGAAAGGACGGATGCGAATGGAAGGGTGGTGGAGCAGCTGCTTGAGAGGAAAGGCTTGGTATGTCTGAATTCGGGTCATGGAACGAGACTAGATGTTGTAACCGGGAGGGAGTCGGCGCTGGACTTGACGTTGGCGTCTTCTGGGATGGCCCATTTGTGTGAGTGGTGGGTGCATAGGGATGGCACAATGGGCAGTGACCATTATCCGATTTGGTGCAGGTGGGGGATAGGGGTAGGGCAACGGGTGGATCGGGGTGGGGGTAGGTGGGTATTAGATAAGGCTAACTGGAGGGGGTTTGCGGAGGAGAGTGATAGATTGTTGGGTGCTGTGGATGGAGATTTGGATATAGAGGAGTTGGATGGACGGATTAAGGGGGGCATATTGGAGGCGGCGGGGAAATTTATTCCAAGGAGCAGGGGCGGAGGCGGGAGGCGGTTGGTGCCGTGGTGGAACAGTGAGTGTGCTGAGGTAGTTAGGGAAAGGAACCGGGCTTTACGCTTAGTGAGGTGCTCACACAACTTTCAGCACTTAATGGAGTATAAGAGAGCTCAGGCTAGGGTACGCGGGACGATTCGGGCAGTCAAGAGGGGTTATTGGAGGGGCTATTGTGGCACTATTGGTAGGGACACTCCGGTGGGTTCAGTGTGGGGTGTGATTAGGAGGATGGGTGGGGGTGCACAGTGTTTTGATTTACCGGCTCTACGGAATGGGGACAGGATTGTGGTTGGGGACCAGGAAAAGGCAGAGGTGTTGGCACAGCGGTTTGTGGAAACTCAGAATGTTGAGGCTTTGTCGGTGGAGGGGCGAGCTGTGAGGAGGCAGTTGGAGGAAGAATTTGCAGGGGAGCTGGGCAGGGATGATGATGTCATGGAGGTGGTAAATGATGTATTTACAATGGGGGAGTTGGAAACAGCTTTGGCGAAAGGAGGTCAGTCGGCACCTGGTAAAGATGGTATTGTATATGGCATGCTCAGACAGCTGGGTAGTGTGGGTAAAGGGAAACTTTTGGGATTATTTAATAGGGTGTGGAGAGAGGGGGTGGTGCCGGCAGAGTGGAAGGAGGCAGTGATTCTCCCGATTAGGAAGCCTGGAGCAGATACAAATGATCCAGGAAACTACAGGCCGATTGCTTTAACGTCTGTAGTCTGCAAGTTGATGGAGAGGTTGGTAACTCAGAGGTTGGAGTATACGTTAGAAAAGGGGAATCTATTGTCACAATACCAATGTGGTTTTAGGAGGGGTAGGAGCACTTTGGATTCGTTAGTTCGGTTGGAGGATGATGTTAGGAAGGCACGGGTGAACAGAGAGGTTTTGGTGGCGGTATTTTTTGATGTTGAAAAAGCCTATGATATGTTGTGGAGGAAGGGACTGTTGATTACACTGCGCACGATGGAGATTAGAGGGAGAATATTCAATTGGGTTCGGAGTTTCTTGGAGGGGCGGAGGATTCAGGTTAAGGTTGGGAGAGCGATGTCGTCGGTTTATGACGTGGAGAATGGGACGCCGCAGGGGAGTGTAATTAGCCCTACCTTGTTTAATGTTATGTTTAATGGTGTGTTTAGTGGGGTGGGGAATGATTTAGGTAGATCACTGTTTGCTGATGATGGGGCGTTGTGGAAGAGGGGACGGAACAGGGAGTATGTGGTTGGGAAGGTGCAGGAGGGTATAGACAGGGTGCAGGCTTGGGGTGACAGGTGGGGTTTTAGATTTTCGGTGGACAAGACAAAAGGTATGATGTTCTCGAGGGGCCGGGTTGGCACTGTGAAGGGTTTGAAGCTCTATGGTAGGCCCATTGAGATGGTGGGGTCTTTTCGTTTTCTGGGTTTAACTTTTGATAGGCAGTTGGTGTGGAGGGAACATGTAAGGTACTTGACCAGCAAGTGTGACAAGATATTAAATGTCATGAGATGTCTGGCTGGGGTGGACTGGGGGGCCAGTTTTTCAGCTTTGAGGTGCCTGTATGATGCCCTGATAAAATCCAGATTGGATTACGGATGTGTGGTTTATGGTTCGGCGGCGCCTACGGTGTTACAGGATTTAGATGTGGTGCAGGCCAAGGCCCTGAGGATTTGTTTAGGTGCTCTGAGGACTTCACCAGTGAGTGCCCTGAGGGTGGAGGCGGGTGTCATGCCACTCGCTCTGAGGAGGAAGCACCTGGCGGTGAATTATTGGGTTTCCTTGAGAGGAAAGAGCCATAATCACCCTGGGCGGGGGGTTCTGGATTGGTCCTGGGAGAGGGGTGTGAAGGAAACTTTGAGTTTTGGGTGGGTAGGGGGTTTGTGGGCACGGGAATTGGGTGTGGGGGATTTGGAGTTGGAGCGGGAGGAAAATTTTCAGATGGTGCCACAGTGGAGGCTGGGAGAGGTGAGGGTGGAATTGGGGATGGTGGGGTGGAGACGGAGGTTTGGGGATGTGAATGTGGCGGGAGCATTTAGGAGTATTATTGAGGAGAATTATGGGGATTACACATTGGTGTTTACGGATGGTTCAAGGGATCCGGTTTCGGGGAGGACGGGTGCGGGAATGGTGGTGGAAGGGTCTGGAGTGGAGGTAGGGGTTCGCACGTCAGATCACTTATGTATTTTCACGGTGGAGTTATATGCAGTGTGGATGGCTGTGGTGTGGGCGATGCAACATGGTGGTGGGAAAGTACTTATATGCACGGACTCGTTGTCAGTGGTTCGGGCTCTTGAACTGGGGAGGGTGAGGTATCATCAGGGTTTGTTTTGGGATGTTTTGAATATGGTGTCGGGGGTGATAGGAGGGTCGTTGGTGTTTATGTGGGTTCCGCGCCATTCTGGGATTGGGGGGAATGAGCGAGTGGATGAGGTGGCAAAGAGGGCTGCGGATCGGGTGGTGGTGGAGAGGGTCGTGGCTCTGTCACGAGGGGAGGTGAAGGCGTTGGTCTGGAAGGGGATAATGCAGCAGTGGCAGATGGAGTGGGAGTCAGAGGTGAAGGGACGACACTTGTATGAAGTACAGAGGACGGTGGGGGTGACTGTGGATCCGGTGGGTGGTGGAAGGCGGGGGCAGGTGGTTTTTAGCAGGTTACGTATTGGGCACACGATATTGAATGAAACGCTCAAGATTCTGGGTAAACATTTGGATGGGTGTTGTGATTTCTGTGGGGAGTTGGAAGGGGTTAGTCACGTGGTGTTATCATGTAGAAAGTATGAGGAAGAAAGAGAGGCTATGATGGTGGTGCTGAGGAGTGTTGGGATGAGACAAGTGAGCTTGGAGGAGGTGTTTTTGTACGGACGTCAGGGGAAGGGTTTTGGTGCCCTGTACACTTTTTTGAGGTGTACAGGGTTATTGAGGAGGATTTAAGGTTCGTGACAGTCAGTAGGTGGCGGTAATGCACCCAGGTTGGTGCTTCATGCCGCAAACTAAAGAAGAAAGAAAAGAAGAAGTGAACAATTGTAACCAAATTTAAGATGAAAAGGAATAGAGTCTGATCAAAGCTACATTAACGCCAGGGAAAGGTGAGGATTAGTCAATCAGAAATGTAGTGGGATCAGTGCAGACAAACAAAGGACTTTGGTACTTGTCAAAATTGAGTTTCAAAATTTTACTTTGTGGTTTTCAAACATTCACAGAGAAATTAGCTCAAAGCTAAGCTCGCGTCCAACAAGTGACGGGAATGACGCCTGTATTCTCTGGAATTTCTTCTCCAGATAAATCAAGCGTTGCATTTTTTGTTGTAAGAGGTAAGTTAAACTGTCCATTTGTATTGTCACACTTTTAAAGGGACTTTAAGAACTTACAATTTTCACAGCTTTAACGTGTCATCTGATGGAATCGTTTCAGAGTTAAATTCAAACGTTAAAGGAGTAATCAATGAAGCTAATGTCAAATATGTGAAAATACAAATGGTCAAAGTTAGGGATTCAAATGGAAAATGTTGTTATTTGTCAGTTACAAATACAACAAGATGTGTGCGGATAGAAAAAGGACTTCAGTACATGTCTGTTTGGAGCGTCTTAATTTTTTCCTTGTGTTTTTTGACATGCACAGGGGAATTAGCTCAAATGGTAGAGCGCTCGCTTTGCGTGCGAGAGGTAACGGGATCGATGCCCGTATTTTCCAAAACAGTCTTTTATAAGTACATCAGCAGACCGTTCAGTGATTGTGTTTTCCAATGGAAAAAAAAAACAAAAACATTTCAGTCCCACAGCAATAAACATGTCTTTCATTGTTTCTGTTTTTATTCTTACATTTTCAAAAACGATCCAAAAAAAACTTGCGCTTTCCAAAAGTTTCCTTTGACGAGTCATCGGACGACAGCTTTTCAGCGTTTCATTCAAATGCCTTCAGAATAAACAATAGAGCCATTTATAAATCATTTGTTTTCTAAATACAATTTATTGAGTCTAAATTCAGGAGCAGTCTTGTTCCTGGTCCGGAGACTTTTGACAAGTTTCTCAAAATGACACACAAGCACACTTCCTTTTCATTTTACCCACGAGCCTCCCGCCATTGATATATTATTCCTGGCTTCCCGTTCACCTGAATATAAGGTCCTCCTTCACACCCATCACTGTCTGCACGGTGAGGCCCCCACTTACCTCTCAGAACTACTCACACTCAATACCTCAACCAGGACCCGGTCAGGCCAACAGCATCGTCTGAACCCACCCAGGACACGGCTAAAAACAATGGGCGACAGGGCCTTCAAGGCTGCTGCTCCCCGCCTGTGGAATGCCCTCCCAGACTACCTCAGGGCCCCACAGATGGAGGATGCCTTTAAAAAAGGACTAAAAACCCACCTTATTAAAAAAGCTTATCATTTTTAAATTTGTTTGCATTGTATGTTTGTTTTTATTGTACTGTACTGTTTTAATTGTTTTAAGTTTTAATGTTTTAATCCATGTAGCACTCTGAGACTTGATTTCAAGTATAGAGTGCATTATAAATAAAATACATTATTATTAGTATTATTCCAGACCAGGATTGAGTAGGTAGAAGTAGAGTATGCACCACATCTAGATTGCACAGAGGCAGTGCTTCTGTCCACACTCTTCACAACATGGAACTGAAGGCACATTCCCAGAAAGCTGTGGACAATAAACCTTCGACGAGGATGGGATTCGAACCCATGCGTGCAGAGCACAATGGATTAGCAGTCCATCGCCTTAACCTCTCGGCCTGATACAAGAAATTAATGACCTCAGAAAATGACAGATTTTATCGTCCATATTTCAGAGCATAATGTAGAGCATCGAGTGTGATGGCGCTTAAAAACGCACATTTAGCGGCTCTAAGTATGAAATCTAAACGCTTGATGTAACATTTTGTTTGTTTTAACATCTAACACGCTTGTTTACGTGTGTGTATTGGCCTCAATGGCTTTCTATATCTAAACACACTGTTTATTTTGACAGCATGTGCATCACAGAGACACACACATTTTTGTGGGAGCAGTGTTGTTGGAGAGACTATGTCTCACAGCTGGCTGGGGAACGACTCGGGATCCTTCCAGGTGAGCTGGAGGATGCAGCTGGGGTGAGAGAAGCTTGAGCTTCCCGTCTGAGGCTGTTACCCCCGCGACCCGACCCCAGATAAGCTGAAGACAATAAATGGAACAGTGTTATTATTTTTTCAACAAAGCCAATACATCTAGAGCACCCCATCTAGTGAGAGAAAATCAAATTGCAGGAAAAATAAAACAGTTACAAGATTTATTTATTTAATTTTTTCCATTTTGGCGGGCTGGAATTAAACGTTTAACGGGCCGCACGTGGCTACCGGCCGTAGTTTGCCCATGCCTGGAATAGCAAAAGGACTTTAGAATGTATATTTTCAGAGCGTTGCAAATTTTTCTTGTGTTTAAAACCATGCACAGAGGAATTAGCTCAAATGGTAGAGCGCTCGCTTAGCGTGTGAGAGGTAACGGGATCGATGCCCGTGTTCTCCAAGAGTTTTTGTAAATACATCAGCTGACCGTCCAGTGATTGTATTTTTCTAATGGAAAAAATACCTTTTCAATCACACAGGTGGTAAACATGTCTTTCTTTGTTTCTGTTTTTATCATTACATTTTCAAAGGATAAAAAAAACTCATGCTTTGCATAAGTCTCCTTTGACGAGTCATTGGACGGCAACTTTTCAGCGTTTCATTCAAATGCCATCAAAATAAACAATCGAGCCATTTCCAAATTTTTTGTTTTCTAAGTAGAATTTATTGAGTCTAACTTCAAGAGAAGTCTTGTTCTTGGTCGGGAGACTTTTGACAAGTTTCTCAAAATGACGCACAAGAACACTTCCTTTTTAGAGGCCCACAAGGCTCCTGGTATTAATATATTATATCAGACCAGGATTGAGCAGGTAAAAGTAGAGTAAACACCACATTTAGAGTGTTTCTGTCCACGCCCTTCACAACATGGAAGTGAAGGCCTGTTCCCAGAAAGCTGTGGAAAAATAATCCTCGATGAGGATGGGATTTGAACCCATGCATGCAGAGCACAATGGATTAGCAGTCCATCACCTTAACCTCTCGGCCAGCTCGTCCTGACACACAATCAAGGATGGGGGTAAAGAGTACGATCAAAGTTAGCGGAGCACTGGCGAAAGGTGAGGATTAGTCAATCAGAAACGTAGTGAGATCAGTGCAGACAGACAAAGAACTTTTGGTACTTGTCAAAACTGAGTTTCAAAATTTTCTTTTGTGGTTTTCAAACATTCACAGAGAAAAATCCTTAAAGCTCAGCTGAGCGTCCGAGAGGTGACGGGGTTGATGCCTGTATTCTTTGGAATTTCTTCACCAGATCAATCAATTATTGTATTTTTTTATGTAAGAGGTAAGTTAATCTGTCCCATTGGATCGTTACACTGGTCAAGGAACCTCAGGAACATACGATTTTCACAACTCTGGCGAGTCAGCTTATGGCATCTTTTTAAAGTTAAATTAAAACGTTAAAGGAGTAATCAATGAAGCTAAAATCACCATGACATGGAAATACAAATGGTCAACGTTAGGGTTTCAAATGGGAACTGTTGTCATTTGTCAGGTACAAATACAACAATATGTGTGCGGATAGAAAATGGACTTGGGTACATGTCCATTTTGAGCATTATAATTTTTCTTTAGTTTTGTTTCATGGACAGGGTAATTAGCTGAAATGGTAGAGCGCTCGCTTAGCGTTGGAGAGGTAATGGGATCGATGCCCGTATTCTCCAAAAGATGTTTATAAGTGCATCAGCAGACTGTTCAGTGTTTGTATTTTTCAATAAAAAAATACCATTTCAGTCACGCAGGTGTGAAAAAAACTTTCTATGTTTTTGTTTTTATCATTACATTTTCAAAAGGATCCAAAAAAACTTGTGCTTTGTAAAAGTTTTCTTTGACGAGTCATCGGACGGCAGCTTTTCAGCGTTTCATTAAAACGCCATCAGAAAAAACAATGGAGTCATTTCCAAATCATTTGTTTTCTAAATACAATTTATTGAGTGTAACTTCAAGAGCAGTCTTGTTCCTGGTCGAGAGACATTTGACAAGTTTCTCAAAATGACATGTCCACTTTCAAAATGACAAGAGCACTTCCTTTTTAGAGGCCCCACGAGACACTAGCATTGATATATTATATTAGACCAGGATTGAGCAGGTAGAAGTGGAGTATGCACCACATCTAGATTGCACAGAGGCAGTGCTTCTGTTCACGCCCTTCACAACATGGAAGTGAAGGCACGTTCCCAGAAAGATGTGGAAAAGGAATCCTCGACGAGGATGGGATTCGAACCCATGCGTGCAGAGCACAATGGATTAGCAGTCCATCGCCTTAACCTCTCGGCCACCTCGTCCTGACATGATGTCAGGGATAGGGGGGAAAGAGTACGATCAAAGTTAGCGGAGCACTGGCGAAAGGTGAGGATTAGTCAATCAGAAACGTAGTGAGATCAGTGCAGACAGTCAAAGAACTTTGGTACTTGTTAAAATTGAGTTTCAAAATTTTACTTTGTGGTTTTCAAACATTTACAAAGAAATTAGCTCAAAGCTCAGCTTATCGTCCGAGAAGTGACGGGAATGACGCCTGCATTCTCTGGAATTTCTTCCCCAGTTCAATCGATTATTGCATTTTTTTATTTAAGAGGTAAGTTAATCTGTCCCATTATATTGTTGTTACACTTTCAAAGGAACTTCAGGAACTTACGATTTTCACAGCTTTGACGTCTCATCTGATGGCATTGTTTCAGAGTTAAATTCAAACGTTAAAGGAGTAATCAATGAAGCTAAAATCAATATGACGTGGAAATATAAATGGTCAAAGTTAGGGTTTCAAATTGGAAATGTTTGTCAGTTACAAATACAGCAAGATGTGAGCGGATAGAAAAAGGACTTCAGTACATGTCTGTTTTGAGCGTCTTAATTTTTTCCTTGTGTTTTCTGACATGCACAGGGGAATTAGCTCAAATGGTAGAGCGCTCGCTTTGCGTGTGAGAGGTAACGGGATCGATGCCCGTATTCTCCAAGAGTTTTTGTAAATACATCAGCAGACCGTTCAGTAAAAAAAAAAAAAAAAAAACATTTCAGTCACGCACGTGATAAACATGTTTTTATTCTTACATTTTCAAAAGCATAAAAAAAACTCATGCTTTGCATAAGTTTCTTTTGACGAATCATCGGACGGCAGCTTTTCAGCATTTCATTCAAATGCCATCAGAAAAAACAATGGAGCCATTTCCAGATCATTTGTTTTCTAAATACACTTTATTGAGTCTAACTTCAGGAGGAGTCTTGTTTCTGGTCCGGAGACATTTGATAAATTTCTCAAAATGGCGCAGAAGCACATTTCCTTTATAGTTGCCCCACCAGCCTCCTAGCATTGATGTATTATATCAAACCAGGATTGAGCAGGTAAAAGTAGAGTAGGCTCCACATTAAGAGTGCAAGGAAGCAGTGCTTTTGTCCACGCCCTTCACAACATAGAAGTGAAGGCACATTCTCAGAAAGGTGTGGAAAATAAATCTTCGACGAGGATGGGATTTGAACCCATGCTTGCAGAGCACAATGGATTAACAGTCCATCGCCTTAACCACTCGGGCACCTCATCCTGACACATGTAATTAAAGACCTCAGAGAATGACAGACTTTACAGTCAACATTTTCAGAGCATAATGTAGAGCATCTTGTGCGATAGCACTTCAAAACACACATTTAGCGGCGCTAGGTTTGAAATCTATGCGCTTGATGTAACATTTTGCTTGTTTTTAACGTCTAACACGCTTGTTTATGTGCGTGTATTGGGTCCGATGGCTTTAATGTCTGTGCACACTGTTTATTTTCACAACATACACATCACACAGGCACACTCCTTTTGATGGGAGCAGTGTTCTTGTTTCTTTGGTTTCTTTGGTTCCCATGAACTATTTTCCCGTAGTTAATGGTAAAATAAACCATTAACTACGTTTATTTATTTAATTTTTTTCAAGTTGAACGGGCCGGATTAAAACATTTAACGGGCAGCATGTGGCCCGCAGGCCGTCATTTGCCCATGCCTGGAATACAAAAAGGACTTCAGTACATGTCCGTTTTGAGAGCATTGCAATTTTTTCTTGTGTTTAAAGCCATGCACAAGGAAGTTAGCTCAAATGGTAGAGTACTCGCTTGGCGTGCGAGACGTAACGGGATCGATGCCTGTATTCTCCAAGAGGTTTTGTAATACATCATCAGACCGTTCAGTGATTGTAATTTTCAATTAAAAAAAAAAAACGTTTCACACACGCAGATGATGAAGATGTCTTTCTCTGTTTCTGTTTAAATCATTTCATTTTCCAAAACTTTCCTTGGATGAGTCATCGGACGGCAGCTTTTCAGCGTTTCATTCAAATGCCATCAAAATAAACAATCGAGCCATTTCCAAATCTTTAGTTTTCTAAGTAGAATTTATTGAGTCTAACTTCAGGAGGAGTCTTGTTCCTCGTCAGAAAACCTTTGACAAGTTAATCAAAATGGCACACAAGAACACTTTCCATTTAGTTTCCCCATCAGTCTCCCAGCCTTTATATATTACAGTATATCAGACCAGTATTGAGCAGGTAGAGAATGCAGCACATTAAGAGTGCACAGAGGCAGTGCTTCTGTCCACGCGCTTCACAACATGGAACTGAAGGCACATTCCCAGAAAGATGTGGAAAAGTAACCTTCGACGAGGATGGGATTCAAACCCATGCGTGCAGAGCACAATGGATTAGCAGTCCATCGCCTTAACCACTCGGCCACCTCGTCCTGACGCACAGGTTGAGGGATGAGGGTTACTCATGCAAAAATGTAGTGAGATCATTTCAGACAGACAAAGGACTTTGGTACTTTTCAAAATCGAGTTTCAAAATTCAATATTCTGGTTTTAAAATGTTCACAGAAAAAATTAGCTTGAGAGCTCAGCTTAGCGTTAGATTAGCTTAGAGAGTTAAGTTCAAATGCTAATGGAGTAATCAATCAAGCTAATCTCAAATTTATCTTGTAAAAATAAATTAGTCAAAATTAGGGTTTCAAATGGAAAATGTTGGTGTTTGTCAGTTACAAATACAGCAAAGTGTGTGCGCATAGAAAAAGGACTTCAGTACGTGTCCTTTTTTCAGCGTTGAAACTTATTCTTAAGTTTTGTTTCATGCACAGGGGAATTAGCTCAAATGGTAGAGCGCTCGCTTAGCGTGTGAGAGGTAACGGGATCGATGCCCGTATTCTCCAAAAGTACATCAGCTGACAGTTCAGAGATTGTATTTTTCAATGGAAAAAATACCTTTTCAGTCACACAGGTGGTGAACATGTCTTTCTGTTTCCTTTGTCATCGAGTCATCGGACGTCAGCTTTTCAGCGTTTCATTCAAACGCCATCAAAATAAACAATCGAGTCATTTCTAAATCATTTGTTTTCTAAATAGAATTTATTGAGTCTAACTTCAGAAGCAGCCGTGTTCCTTGTCCGGAGACATTTGACAAGTTTCTCAAAATGAAGCACAAGCACACTTCCTTTTTAGGTGACCCACAAGCCTTCTGGCATTGATATATATTATATCAGACCAGGATAAAGCAGGTAAAAGTAGAGTAGGCTCCACTACCAGATCGCACAGAAGCAGGGCATCTGTGCGTGCCCTTCACTACATGGAACTGAAGGCACATTCCCAGAAATCTGTGGAAAAGTAATCTTCAACAGGATGGGATTCAAACCCATGCGTGCAGAGCACAATGGATTAGCAGTCCATCGCCTTAACTTCTCGGCCACCTCGTCCTCACACAGTGTTAGGGATGTGGGGAAGACCTCAGAAAATGACAGATCTTACAGTCCACATTTTCAGAGCAGCGCTAGGTTTGAAATCTACATGCTTGATGTAACATTTTGCTTGTTTTAACATCTAACACGCTTGTTTACGTGCGTGTATTGGCCCTGATGGCTTTCTATATCTATACACACTGTTTATTTTCATAACATACACATCACAGAGGCCCACTCATTTTAATGGGAGAAGTGTTGTTGTTTCTTTGGTGCCATCTAGTGAGGAAACATCGGATTAGCAGAGAAAATAAAACATTAACTACGTTTATTTAATTAATTTTTTTCAAGTTGACCGGGCCGGATTAAAACGTTTAACGAGCAGCATGTGGCCCGCGGGCCGTAGTTTGCCCATGCCTGGAAAAGAAAAAGGACATCAGTACATGTCTGTTTTGTGCGTCGTAGTTTTTTAGGGTGTTTTCTGACATGCACAGGGGAATTAGCTCAAATGGTAGAGCACTCGCTTTGCGTGCGAGAGGTAACGGGATCGATGCCCGTATTCTCCAAGAGTTTTTAAATTACATCAGCAGAAAGTTCAGTGATTGTGTTTTTTATACATAAGAAACATTTCAGTAATATTTCATTAACATGTCTTTATTTGTTTCAGTTTTTATCATTACATTTTCAAAAGGATCCAAAAAACATAAGCA
Source organism: Neostethus bicornis (assembly GCA_902685375.1). Classification (NCBI taxonomy): domain Eukaryota; kingdom Metazoa; phylum Chordata; class Actinopteri; order Atheriniformes; family Phallostethidae; genus Neostethus; species Neostethus bicornis. The sequence goes on from CACRXE010000076.1 coordinate 14,017,260, forward strand.
TATGTTTCCTTTGACGAGTCATCGGACGGCATCTTTTCAGCATTTCATTCAAATGCCATCAGAAAAAACAATTTAATTTCCAAATCATTTGTTTTCTAAATAGAATTTATTGAGTCTAACTTCAAGGCCAGTCTTGTTCTTGGTCGGGAGACATTTGACAAGTTTCTCAAAATGACGCACAAACACACTTCCTTTATAGTTGCTCCACAAGCCACCTAGTATTGATGTATTATATCAAACCAGGATTGAGCAGGTAAAAGTAGAGTAGACACCACATTTAGATTGCACTGAGGCAGTGCTTCTGTCCACACCCTTCACAACATGGAAGTGAAGGCACATTCCCAGAAAGTTGTGGAAAAGTAATCTTCGACGAGGATGGGATTCGAACCCATGCGTGCAGAGCACAATGGATTAGCAGTCCATCGCCTTAACCGCTCGGCCACCTCGTCCTGACACACAGAATCAAGGATGCGGGAAAGAGTACAATCAAAGTTAGCGTAGCACTGGCGAAAGGTGAGGATTAGTCAATCAGAAATGTAGTGAGATCAGTGCAGACAGACAAAGGACTTTGGAACTTGAGTTTCAAAATTTTCTTTTGTGGTTTTCAAACATTCACAGAGAAAGCTTTGACAAGTCATCTGATGGCATCTTTTCAGAGTTAAATTCAAACGTTACAGAAGTAATCAATCAAGCTAATATCAAATATGATGTGTAAATGAAAATGGTCAAAGTTAGAGTTTCAAATGGGAATTATGAGCATTTGTCAATTACAAATACAGCAAGACGTGTGCGGATGGAGCAGGGGTGGGCAAACTTTTTGACTCTCATGCCTCATTGAGTTCTGACATTCGCCAAGGTGCCGGAACAGGATCAGATGGATGTCATGCTTTGGTACCCTCTAGATTAGACCGATAGAATGACGCTAGATTTTAAACAAGTGCTAAATGTTACATCAAGAGTGTTAAATTTAAAATCTAGCGGTGCTAGGTTTGAAATCTTAGCGCTTGATGTAACATTTTACTTGTTTTAACATCGAACACGCTTGTTTACGTGCTTGAATTGGGCTCGATGGCTTTCCATATCTGTTCACACTGTTTATTTTGAAAGCGTGTGGCACATTCCCAGAAAGCTGTAGAAAAGTGATCTTCGACAAGGATGGGATTTGGACCCATGCGTGCAGAGCACAATGGATTAGCAGTCCATCACCTTAACCTCTCGGCCACCTCGTCCTAACACGATGTTAGGGATCGGGGGGAAAGAGTACGATCAAAGTTAGAGTAATGCCGGGGAAAGTTGAGGATTAGTTAGTCAGAAATGTATTGAGATCAGTGCAGACAGACAAAGGACTTTAGTATTTGTCAAAATTTAGTTTCAAAATTTTACTTTGTGGTTTTCAAACATTCGCAGAGAAATTAGCTCAAAGCTAAGCTTTGAGCGTCCAATGGGTAACTGTATTGACGCCTGTATTCTCTGGAATTTCTTCACTTGATCAATCTTTTTTTTTTTTTTTTTTTTTATGTAAGAGGTAAGTTAATCTGTCTCATTGGATCATTACACTAGTAAAGGGACCTTAGGAACTTACGATTTTCAAAGCTTTGACGAGTCATCTGATGGAATCGTTTCAGAGTTAAATTGAAACGTTAAAGGAGTAATCAATGAAGCTATTATCAAATTTGACGTGAAAATACAAATGGTCAAAGTTAGGGATTCAAACGGGAAATGTTGTTATTTGTCAGGTACAAATACAACAAGATGTGTGCGGATAGAAAAAGGACTTGGGTACATGTCTGTTTTGAGCATTGAAATTTTTATTGAGTTTTTAATGTGGACAGGGGAATTAGCTCAAATGGTAGAGCGCTCGCTTAGCGAGCGAGAGGTAACGGGATCGATGCCTGTATTCTCCAAAAGTTTTTATATTTACATCAGCAGACCATTTAGTGATTGTATTTTCCAATGAAAATAAAACCCATTTCAGTCCCACAGGAGATAAACATGTCTTTCTTTGTTTCTGTTTTCATCATTACATTTTCAAAAAGTTTAAAAAAACCTTGTGCTTTGCATAAGTTTCCTTTGACGAATCATCGGACGACAGCTTTTCAGCATTCCATTCAAATGCCATTAAAATAAACAATCATTTCATTTCCAAATCATTTGTTTTCTAAATAAAATTTATTGAGTCTAACTTCAAGAGCAGCCTTGTTCCTGGTCGAGAGACATTTGACAAGTTAAACAAAATTGGACAGAAGCACACTTCCTTTTTAGGTGACCCACAAGCCTCCTAGCATTGATATATTATAACAGTCCAGGATAAAGCAGGTAAAAGTGCAGTAGGCTCTACTTCAGGAGTGCGCAGAGGCAGTGTTTCTGTCCACGCCCTTCACTACATAGAAGTGAAGGCACATTCCCAGAAAGCTGTGAAAAAGTAACCTTCGACGAGGATGGGGTTCAAACCCACGCGTGCAGAGCACAATGGATTAGCAGTCCATCGCCTTAACCACTCGGCCACCTCGTCCTGACACACAGTATCATGGATGGAGGGAAAGAGTACGATCAAAGTTCGAGCAACCCCGGGGAAAGGTGAGGATTAGTCAATCAGAAATGTAGTGAGATCAGTGCAGACAGACAAAGGACTTTGGTACTTGTCAAAATTGTGTTTCAAAATTTTCCTTTGTGGTTTTCAAACATTCGCAGAGAAATTAACTCAAAGTTAATCTCAGCGTCCGAGGGGTTGACGGGATTGACACCTGTATTCTCTGGAATTTCTTCACTTGATCAATCTTTTTTCGTACTTTTTTTATGTAAGAGGTAAGTTAATCTGTCTCATTGGAACATTACACTATTAAAGGGACCTTAGGAACTTACGATTTTCACAGCTTTGACGAGTCACCTGATGGCATCTTTTAAACGTTATATTCAAACGTTAAAGGAGTAATCAATGAAGCTAATATCAATATGACGTGGAAATATAAATGGTCAAAGTTAGGGTTTCAGATGGGAAATGTTGATGTTCGTCAGTTACAAATACAGCAAAATGTGTGCGGATAGAAATAGGACTTCAGTGCATGTTTTCCAGCGTTGAATTTTTTCTTTAGATTTGTTTTATGGAGAGGGGAATTAGCTCAAATGGTAGAGCGCTCGCTTCGCGTGCGAGAGGTAACGGGATCGATGCCCGTATTCTCCAAGAGTTTTTAAATTACATCAGCAGAAAGTTCAGTGATTGTGTTTTTCAATACATAAAAAAAACATCTGAGAACCGCAGGTGATAAACACGTCTTTCTTTGTTTCTGTTTTTATCATTACATTTTCAAAAGGATCCAAAAAACATAAGTATAAGTTTCCTTTGACGAGTCATCGGACGGCAGCTTTTCAGCATTTCATTCAAATGCCATCAGAAAAAACAATTTAATTTCCAAATCATTTGTTTTCTAAATTTCTACAATTTATTGAGTCTAACTTCAAGAGCAGTCTTGTTCCTGGTCGGGAAACATTTGACAAGTTTCTCAAAATGACGCACAAGCACACTTCATTTTTAGGTGACCCACAAGGCTCCTAGCATTGATATATTATATCAGAGAAGGATTGAGCAGGTAAAAGTAGAGTAGGCTCTACTTCAGGAGTGCACAGAAGCAGTGTTTCTGTCCACGCCCTACACAACATAGAAGTGAAGGCACATTCCCAGAAAGCTGTAGAAAAGTAACCTTCGACGAGAATGGGATTCGAACCCATGTGTGCAGAGCACAATGGATTAGCAGTCCATCGCTTTAACCTCTCGGCCACCTTGTCCAGACTCGCTGCATCAGGTATGGTGGGGAAAATGTACGTTTAAAGTTAGAGTAGCACCAGGGAAAGATGAGTATTAGTCAATCAGAAATGTAGTGAGATCAGTGCAGACAGACAAAGGACTTTGGTACTTGTCAAAATTGAGTTTCAAAGTTTAATTTTGTGGTTTTCAAACATTCACAGAGAAATTAGCTCAAAGCTAAACTCATGCAACAGGTGATGCCCGTATTCTCAAACAGTTTTTATAATTACATCAGCAGACAGTTCAGTGATTGTATTTTTCAATGGAAAAAAAAAATCAGTCCCAGAGGTGATAAACATGTGTTTCTGTTTTCATCATTACATTTACAAAAAGATCCAAAAAAACTCGTGCTTTGCAAAAGTTTCCTTTGACGAGTCATCGGATGGTAGCGTTTCAACGTTTCATTCAAACGCCATCGGAATAAATAATCGAGCCATTTCCAAATGTTTTGTTTTCTAAGTAGAATTTATTGGGTCTAACTTCAAGAACAGTCTTGTTCCTGGTCTGGAGATATTTGACAACTTTCTCAAAATGACGCATAAGCACACTTCCTTTTTAGGTGACCCACAAGCCTCCTAGCATTGATATGTAATATCAGACCAGGATAAAGCAGGTAAAAGAGGAGTAGGCTCTACTTCAGGAGTGCACAGAAGCAGTGTTTCTGTCCACACCCTTCACTACATGGAAGTGAAGGCACATTTCCAGAAAGTTGTGGAAAAGTAACTTTCGACGAGGATGGGATTCAAACCCATGCGTGCAGAGCACAATGGATTAGCAGTCCATCGCCTTAACCTCTCGGCCACCTCGTCCTGATACAAAGAATCAAATACCTCAGAAAATGACAGATTTTACCGTCCACATTTTCAGAGCAGCGATAGGTTTGAAATCTACGTGCTTGATGTAACATTTTGCTTGTTTTAACATCTAACACGTTTGTTTACGTGCCTGTATTGGGCCCGATGGCTTTAACATCTGTGCACACTGTTTATTTTCACAACATACACATCACTCCTTTTAATGGAATTGTTGTTGTATCTTTGGTGCCATCTAGTGAGGAAACATCAGATTAGCAGAGAAAATAAAACATTAACAAGGTTTATTTATTTAATTTTTTTTATTTTTGGTGGGCTGGATTCAAATCTGTAACGGGCAGCATGTGGCCCGCATGTCATAGTTTGCCCATGCCTGGAATAGAAAAAGGACTTCGATACATGTCCATTTTGAGCGTGTTAATTGACTTCTTGTGTTTTGTGACATGCACGGGGAGTTAGCTCAAATGGTAAATTATGGTAATTAGCTTAAATGGTCGCTTAGCGTGCGAGAGGTAACGGGATTGATGCCTGTATTCTTCAAGACTTTTTTGTAAATCATTACATTTTCAAAGGGATCCAAAAAAACTCTTAACACGCTCTAAAGTTTTGCATAAGTTTCCTTTGACGAGTCATCGGACGGCAGCTTTTCAGCATTTCATTCAAAAGCCATCAGAATAAACAATGGAGCCATTTCCAAATTATTTGTTTTCTAAATACAATTTATCGAGTCTAACTTTAGCAGCAGTCTTGTTCCTGATCCGGAGACATTTGACAAGTTGCTCAAAACGGCGCACAAGCACACTTCCTTTTTAGTTTCCTACCATTGTATATGTTATATCAGACCAGGATCGAGCAGGTAAAACTAGAGTACACAGAACATTTAGAGTGCACAGAAACAGTGTTTATGTCCACACTCTTCTTAACATAGAAGTGAAGGCACATTCCCAGAAAACTGTGGAAAAGTAACCTTTGACAAGGATGGGATTCGAACCCATGCGTGCAGAGCACAATGGATTAGCAGTCCATCGCCTTAACCGCTCGGCCGCCTCGTCTTGACATAGTGTCAGGGATGGGAACCAAGAGTACGATCAAAGTTAGAGTAACGCCAGGGGAAAGGTCAGGATTAATCAATCAGAAACGAAGTGGGATCAGTGCAGACAGACGAAGGACTTTGGTACTTGTCAAAATTGAGTTTTACAATTTTCCTTTGTTATTTTCAAACATTCACAGGAAAATTAGCTCAAAGATAAGCTTAGCGTCCGAGAGGTGACTGAAATGATGCCAGTTTTCTCTGAAATTTCTTCACTGAATCAATCGATTATTGCATTTTTTTATGTAAGAGGTAAGTTAATCGGTCACATTGTATAGTTACAATTTAGGGGGACCTCAGGAACTTATATTTTCACAGCTTTTCACGTGTCATCGAGTTTTCAGAATAAACAATCGAGCCATTTCCAAATCTCTTGTTTTCTAAGTAGAATTTATTGAGTCTAACTTCAAGAGCAGTCTTGTTCCTGGTCCGGAGACATTTGACAAGTTTTTCAAAATGGCACACAGGCACACTTCCTTTTTAGGTGACCCACAAGCCTCCTAGCATTGATATATTATATCAGACTGGGATGAAGCAGGTAAGAGTAGAGTATGCACCATATTTAGATTGCACGGAGGCAGTGCTTCATGCCCTTCACAACATGGAAGTGAAATCACATTCCCAGAAAGCTGTGGAAAAGAAACCTTCGATGAGGATGGGATTTGAACCCATGCGCGCAGAGCACAATGGATTAGCAGTCCTTCACCTTAACCTCTCGGCCACCTCGTCCTTACACGCAGTGTGAGGGTTTGGGGGGATAGAATACGATGATGGTAAGAGTAACGCCAGAAAAAATGAGGATTAGTCAATCAGAAATGTATCGAGATCAGTGCAGACAGACAAAGGACTTTAGTACTTGTCAAAATCAATTTTCAAAAATTTACTTTGTGGTTTTCAAACATTCACAGAGAAATTAGTTCAAAGCTAAGCTTAGCGTCCGAGAGGTGACAGGAATGGCGCCTGTATTCTTTGGAATTTCTTCACCAGATCAATCAATTATTGCACTTTTTTTAATGTAAGACATATGGAAGTTAATCTTTCCCATTATTGTAGTTTTACACTTTCAAAAGAACCTTAGGAACATGTGATTTTTTTACAGCTTCACAGAGTCATCTGATGGCATCTTTTCAGAGTTAAATTCAAATGCTAAATTAGCAAACAATAGAGCTAATCTCAAACTTGTCTTGTAAATATAAATGGTCAAAGTTAGGGATTCAAATGGGAGATGTTGGTATTTGTCAGTTACAAATACAGCAAGATGTGTGTGGATAGAAAAAGGACTTCAGTACATGTCCATTTTGAGAGCGTTGTATTTTTTCTTGTGTTTAAATACATGCAGAGGGGAATTAGCTCAAATGGTAGAGCGCTCGCTTTGCGTGTGAGAGGTAACGGGATCGATGCCTGTATTCTTTAACTGTTTTTGTAATTATAACAGCTGACCGTTCAGTGATTGTATTTTTAATGGGCAAAAAATACCTTTTCAATCACACTGAGATAAAAATGTCTTTCTGTGTTTCAGTTTTTATCTTTACACTTTCAAAAGAATCCAAAAAAAATTGTGTTTGCAAAAGTTTTCTTTGACGAGTCATTGGACGACAGCGTTTCATTCAAATGCCATCAGAATAAACAATTGAATTTCCAAATCTTTTCATTCATCTTTTCAAATCAATTCATTGAGTCTAAATTCAGGAGCAGTCTTGTTCCTGGTCGGGAAACATTTGACAAGTTTCTTAAAATGATGCAGAAGCACACTTCCTTTTTATTTGCTCTATAAACCTCACAGCATTGATATGTTAGAATAGGATTGAGTAGGTAGAAGTGGGGTAGGCACCACATTTAGTGTGCACAGAAGCAGTGTTTCTGTTCACGCTCTTACCAATATGCAAGTGAAGGCACATTCCCAGAAAGTTATGGAAAAGTAATCTTCGACGTGGATGGGATTCAAACCCATGCGTGCAGAGCACAATGGACTAGCAGTCCATCACCTTAACCACTCGGCCACCTCGTCATGGTACTCACTGTCAAATACCTTCAAAAATCACGGATTTTACCATACACATTTTCAGAACATAATGTAGAGCATCTAGTGCAATGGCGCTTAAAAACGCGCATGTAGCAGTGCAACGTTTGAAATTTACGCGCTTGATGTAACATTTTGCTTTTTTTAACATTTAACACGCTTGTTTGCGTGCATGTATTGGCCCCGATGGCTTTCTATATCTATACACACTGTTTATTTTCACAACATGCACACCACAGAGGCCCACTCATTTTAATGGGAGCAGTGTTGTTGTTTTTGTGGCGTCATCTAGTGATGGAACATCAGATTAGCAGGAAAAATAAAACATTAACTACGTTTATTTATTTAACTTTTTTCAATTTCGGTGGGCAGTATTAAAACTTTTAACGGGCAGCATGTGGCCTGCGGGCCGTAGTTTGCCAATGGCTGGAATAGAAAAGGGACTTTTGTACATGTCTGTTTTGAGCAGTGGAATTTTTTGTTGTGTTTCATGACACACAAAGTGGAATAAGTGTGCAAGAGGGAATGGAACGATGCCCGTATTCTCCATTGTGTTTTTGTAATTACATCAGCAGACCGTTCAGTGATTGTATTTTCTAATGGAAAAAATACCATTTCAGTCACGCAGTTGTAAAAAAGACTTTCTGTGTTTCTGTTTTTATCATTACATGTTCAAAAGGATCCAAAAAAACTCTTGGTTTGCCAAAGTTTCCTTTGACGAGTCATTAGACGGCAGCTTTTAAGCGTTTCATTCAAATGCCATTAAAATAAACAATCAAGCCATTTCCAAATCTTTTGTTTTCTAAATACTATTTAGTGGGTTTAACTTCAAGAGCAGGCGCACAAGCACGCTTCCTTTTTAGTTGCCCCATGAGCCTCCTAGCATTGATATATCAGACCAGGATGAAGCAGGAAGAAGTGGATTAGGCAGCAGTGCTTTTGTCCACACCCTTCACAACATAGAAGTGAAGGCACATTTCCAGACAGTTGTGTGAAAAGTAATCTTCGACGAGGATGGGATTCGAACCCACGCGTGCAGAGCACAATGGATTAGCAGTCCATCGCCTTAACCTCTCGGCCACCTCGTCCTGACAGTATCAGATCATAATGCAAGATAAAAGTGTAAACTGGAACCAAATTTAAGACGACGGGAAGAGTACGACCAAAGTTACAGTAACGCCGGGAAAAGCAAGATCAGTGCAGACAGACAAAGAACTTTGGCCCGTATCGGCACCGTCCCAAACAACAACTTGATAAATGAAAACTGCTTTTTTTTTTCAGCCAATGGGGGCTGAGATTTTATGAAGCCAGGAGTTTCTTCCTGCTCAGCAGCAGAAGCAAGTCACTACGTCCAGTTCCTGCATCCAGTCTTTTCTACAGATGAACAATCACATGTACACAGAACAAGTTCATTGGATGGTTCTTTATCATCTGTGTTTCTCTCAGTTTTGAAGTGTCTCAGAAGCTTCAAAAGATTGTCCTGCATGAAGAGAAAAAGTCCTTACTTTGTATTTTATTCCCACTAACCTTCTCTTTCAATGCTGCTGCTTCTTTTATTTATGTATTTATTTTTGGGGGAAAAAGACAGGATCGTTCTGGTTCATTAGTGTAATCAAAACAGAAATAACAACGTGTAAAAATAACCCAGAATCTGTTGAAAATAACCCTTAATAAATCACTGTGTTATTTTATCCAGATATCTTACACGAGACCACGTGAGGACGATGAGTCACAGCTTAGAATCATAACTATTGTCATATTATAAAACCATGAATGGTTTAGGATGGTATCCACGGTAACAGACATCAGATATCGTAATGATTATGGACTGCAATGAAAAGGAAACAAGAGCTACACAATGTAGTTCTGATTGAAAATTAGAACTCACTCTTTTCAGACACACTGTGCGTATCTTACAGTTTGAATTTACTCGTGTATTTTTTTTCTTTTTTTGTTGTGTTTATTAAGAATGTTTCAGAATTTCAGAAGCTTTTGTTACAAGTTTAAACATTAAACTTATTAAAATTTCCAAATATTCTTAACTTATTACCTGATTTCAGGTTGTTACCAAACCTGTACCAAACAGTACTGCTGTGTACAAGAAGACCTGCAGCCGACTTTACTTCCTAAGGAAGCTGAGGTCCTTCAATGTGTGCAGCAAGATCCTGGAGACCTTCTACCAGTCTGTGGTGGAGACCTTCTATCAGTCTGTGGTGGCCAGCACCTTGTTCTTCTCTGTCATCTGCTGGGGGAGCAGCATCGCAGCCAGTGACGCCAACAGACTGAATAAACTAATCAGACTGGCTGGCTCTGTCATTGGCAGCAAACAGGACTCACTTGAGGCAGTGGTAGAGAGGAGGTCACTGAACAAACTTTTATCCATCATGGAGAATCATGACCATCCTCTCTACCCACTCCTGGACGAACAGCGGAGCTCCTTCTCCAAGAGGCTCTGACAGCTCCGCTCGAGAACATCTCGTTACCGGAGGTCTTTCTTTCCGTACGTGATCGGGCTCTACAACGACTCAGTTAGCAGATAGGAAGTTGTTGCTGTGACACACAAATTTCCCATGTGTGGGATCATTAAAGTAGATTCTGATTCTGAAACCTAAAAAAGAAGATGGATGTTAACAAATAAAACCTGGAGTCCCTCAAAGATCTACTTTATGTTTCACCAGAGACTCAAAGGGTTCATTTTCTGCTGAATGCAGGCTTTAGTGAGTCCATGAGGTCTGTAGTTATTCAGAAAATCTTAATTTAATCTATAAAGAAACAGCAAAGATACATTTAAATAATCTTTGTGATTTAAACGTTTGTGAAATCTCACTAAGGTGGCACAGTGGCCTCACAGCGAGAAGGTTGTGGGTTGGAGTTCAGGGGGGAAACAAGGCTTGGAACACTGGCCTTTCAGTGTGGAGTTTGCATGTTCTCCTCGTGCACGTGTGGGTTTTCTCGGGGCAAAAACATGCATGCTAGATTGATTGCCCCAATGATTGAGTCTGTGTGTGTGGGTCTGCGACAGACTGTTGATCTGTTCGGGGTGTATCCCGCCCCTCACCATTGAATCAGCCAGGATGGGCTCCGGCACGCCCAGTAACCCCCTAAGGCAGAGGTGTTCAAATTCGGTCCTCGGGGCTGGTGTTCATGCACGTTTTCCACACGTTCCTGGTTCAATACAGCTGATGCACAGAAAGTGAATCAACAGCCAATAAAATGCATAACATGCATTCTGTTTCCATGGTGATATTCTACATAACCCTTTGATTTTACACACATCTCTTTTTATCCGACTGCATCTTTCTTTTACTCTAATTATCTTCATCATTTTAAATCTACAGTTTCCATCAAACATTTCTTGAGCCATTTCTTGGTTCAGTTAGAAGAAGAAAAATCAATAAGTCACCATCATTTCCAATCAATAAGTGAAATAACTCTTCAAATAATCAATAAGCAGTGAGATCTGCTTTAATTTGACCACTAAATAATGAATAACGTGGGAAAACATTTTCTATTGATGACTCATCAAATGACCCACAAACGAGTAATAAAATAATGATGGATGAATGTTTTATTTTTATGTTAAATCATCTGAATCAATCTGCTCGTTTAACTAATGAGTGTTTTTTAAACAGATAAAATGAACTTATGAAGCCAATAAAGTTGTAATGACTTTATAATAATAAGCCTCATAGTGTTTGTGCAAAAAAAAACAATGTAAACATCTCTATTAGGCTGTAAAAAAGTTCATTAATTCCTAAAAGTGCTGATGGAAAAAATTTTCTATGGTGACATGATTCATATGGTGATGCGATATCCCCATGGTAACCAGGATCTACGTTCCTACCCTCACCATGGTAACCAGGATCTACTTTCCTACCCTCACCATGGTAACCAGGATCTACGTTCCTACCCTCAGCATGGTTACCAGGATCTACGTTCCTACGCTCACCATGGTAACCAGGATATACGTTCTTACCCTCACCATGGTAACCAGAATCTACGTTCCTACCCTCACCATGGTTACCAGGATCTACGTTCCTACCCTCACCATGGTAACCAGTATCTACGTACCTACCCTCACCATGGTAACCAGGATCTACGTTCCTACCCTCACCATGGTAACCAGGATCTACGTTCCAACCCTCACTATGGTAACCAGGATTTACGTTCCTACCCTCACCATGGTAACCAGGATCTACGTTCCTACCCTCATCATGGTAACCAGGATCTACGTTCCTACCCTGACCATGGTAACCAGGATCTACGTTCATTCCCTCATCATGGTAACCAGGATCTACGTTCCTACCCTCATCATGGTAACCAGGATCTACGTTCCTACCCTCATCATGGTAACCAGGATCTACGTTCCTACCCTGACCATGGTAACCAGGATCTACGTTCATTCCCTCATCATGGTAACCAGGATCTACGTTCCTACCCTCATCATGGTAACCAGGATCTACGTTCCTACCCTCACCATGGTAACCAGGATCTACGTTCCTACCCTCATCATGGTAACCAGGATCTACGTTCCTACCCTCACCATGGTAACCAGGATCTACGTTCATTCCCTCACCATGGTAACCAGGATCTACGTTCCTACCCTCAGCATGGTAACCAGGATCTACGTTCCTACCCTCATCATGGTAACCAGGATCTACGTTCCTACCATCACCATGGTAACCAGGATCCACGTAAGGGACAGACGTAGTATGTTTACGTAGTGAGCTGTGAATTCTAAGCACAGTGAACTTAGTCAGGTTTCCTGTTAACATGATGTCCCAGAAAAACACCTTCATGCTGCAAAAAGCTTTCACTTATTAATAAAAGTTAAGAACTGTTGCAAAAATCTACAAATACAATAACACTAGAAGGTTTTTCCTGGGATTTATGACGTAGCGAGTGAAGTCCAGCCGTAAACGAGTGGAAAAGAATAAATGACATGGTTATTTCTCAGAGGAGGTTGGTAATGTAAGACCAAGGACGGGTGTGTGAATACACTCATCTACAAAACAACTCAAAGGAATCTAGAGAGAAGACGTTGGCATGTCCTCATCCAGATTCCTGTCTTTCTGAAATTACACACCCTGTTTTCCAGCCCCAGCGGCAGCAGATAAACTTTCAGCTCATGTGAGAGCCGGGCTTTGACAAGCGAGTGGAGCTGAAGCCTTGGCTGTGTGCTTTCATTAAGCTCCCCGGTGGTACCCCGCTCTGCCAAATGAGCTCCCATGTGAGCCGACACCGCTTCCAACCCCACGTCCAGAAATTGTCTCTGGCTGCAGTGGAGGAATACATGCATGTGGCACCGCGCTGTGCACAGTCACAGAATAAAAGCAGGATTCTGCTGAGAAAAGATAGCAAAGCTTCTTATTTTTTATTCCAGGTGAAGCATCACATAAACACAGACTGCATCTCACACCTTGGCCTTCAGTCGAGCTCCATCTGCATCAATCAGGGAAATATTCTATTTTACTTAAATATTTTAGAAAAATGGCTTAAAAAAATCCACAATCCAGGGGAGGAAAAGTCCCTTGATGCGACACAAAAACATCCATTAAGAACTGCCATTTTGCGCCATCAGCCCTTCTGACCATCACCGACACCATTCAGACTAGGCTACGTGGGTGAAGTGTCTTGCCCAGAAAGAAAACAGCAATTTAAACTCATCGGCCGTCCCACCGTGGCACCTGGGGATCCGATGGTCTCCCATCCAAGTACAGTTCAGACCCAGCATGCTTAGCTTCTGAGGTCTGATGGAATCAGACATTGACAGGTTGGTATGGACACAAAATAGTAACTTATAAAACAAGATTTTACTCTCTAAAACTTGCATTATTTGTTGATAAAATGCATCCTTCTCTCTCCTCAGCAAAGCCTGTTATTTATATAAAGTTTTCTACACATGTGGACACCTGTCCTGTCCCGGGCTGCTAACTAACCTTCTCTTTGTTATGCTAAATTGACTCTACGGATCCAGCGCTTTTCTTCCTGCGTTGGTTCTCAAAGTGCTTTACACTGTAGCTCACATTCACCCATTCACACATACATTCATACCAGATGGTAGAAGCTGTAAACCACCATCAGGAGACATTGGAGGTTCTATGTCGTGCTCAGAGACACCTCGGCATGAACTCAAGACAGTTTTCCTTCTTGAGTTGTTTGCTGTTAAAGGAGATTATACCTCATTTTTATTTTAGCATACTTTATTCATTCCTCAATGGGAATATCTGTGTGCTGCATTACACCGCAGCAGGAAGCCATGAAAGCACCAATGGTGGAAGAAACAGGGGTTAGATGTCTTCTTCATGAACACCTAGACATGAGTTCAGTGGCCAGCTTCTCCCAGTCCAAGGGTGGACACTCTACCACTGAGCTATCGCCTCTTCCTAATCCCCCAACATATAAAAACATGTTGTCGCTGCCACGATGCTGTTTACTAGTTTAGCTGCGGGTATGAAAACCCACGTTTGGAGACAGCGCAGCAATCAGAAAATCTAAAAAGAAAAGGACAAAGCAGAATAAATATGAATGGCTGAAATATAATGAACATCAGCTTGTGATTCAGATTTTATTCAGGTTTTTGAATAAACCTGAAAATCAACCTGAGTGTGAAAAAGAGGTGAAGCGTGTGTAGGCAGGCTGGAACGGGTGGAGAAAAGTATCAGGTGTGATGTGTGAAAGATGAGTTTCAGATAAAATGAAAGAGAAAGTGTAGAAAACTGTGATGAGAGCGGCCATGCTGATTGGTCTAGAGACAGTGTGGTGAGAGCAGCCATGCTGATTGGTCTAGAGACAGTGTGGTGAGACCGGCCATGCTGATTGGTCTAGAGACAGTGGGGTGAGACCGGCCATGCTGATTGGTCTAGAGACAGTGTGGTGAGAGCGGCCATGCTGATTGGTCTAGAGACAGTGTGGTGAGAGCGGCCATGCTGATTGGTCTAGAGACAGTGTGGTGAGAGCGGCCATGCTGATTGGTGTAGAGACAGTGTGGTGAGAGCGGCCATGCTGATTGGTCTAGAAACAGTAGCACTGAAGAAAAGACAGGAAACAGAGATGTTTGTATCAGAGATGAAGATGCTGAGGATCTCTCTGGGAGTGACCAGGATGGACAGGATCAGAGGAACAGCACATGTTAGAGGTTTTAAAGTCAGAGAGGTCAGACTGAGATGGTTTGGACATGTGCAGAGAAGAGAGAGAGAGTAAATCAGAAGAAGGATGCTGGGTTTGGAACCACCAGGAAAGAGGACTAGAGGAAGACCAAAGAGGAGGTTCATGGATACAGTGAAGGAGGACATGAACCAAAGAGGATGCAGCAGATAGGGTTAGATGGAAGAAACTGAGTTGCTGTGGTGCACACTGAAGGGGAAAATGGAAGGAGATGAAGAAGACTTTTGAATCTCTGCAAACAGTGGAATATTTGGCTCAAATTTAGTTCAATTTGGAAATTTTTGGGAAATATTTTAAAGTCTGAAATGTAATAAAGTTCATGGTTCAGATATTTTTGGGCCTGCAGAGCGAGTCCAGCCCCGTGTAGACGTCTCTGCTTCTTTCTGTAGGTAAAACTTGGGCTCTGATGAGTTCTCTCCATCGTTACAGAGAAAAATGTCTGCAGGATAAAAGAGGAAAACATTATTAGCAACAGAGTTCCCACCCAACGTTTTCCCGAATGCCAACAGTCAATATTTCTTTGTTAGCGTGTTGCTGCATCCTGTAATTATGTTTTTGCCCTTTCTGGGATTCACAGTTATGAAAAAAGAAATGAGAGGAGGAAAATTGAATTCTTTGCTTATGTAATTGTTTAATGATGAATGTAGCTGTAAATTGGGGCAAAGAGACAGAAAGTTTTAAAATTCTTTCTCTGGAATGTGAAGCAATGAGTCCTCCGTGTGGAAGGATGATTTATTCTGCTCGTGCTGCTCGGATTACACCAACCCTCGTAAGTATGAATATTATATGAGGAATTTTATCACAGGAAATGTATCTTTATGTTTCCTGCCTGGTGAAGAGCTGTGGTAAGCATGTGGCTAAGCTTCTTTGTCACTTTATGAATCCCAACCCAGTTTGAACTTTATCAAGGTTAAGCCTCCAGAAGTCTCACATTTGTTCTCATAAATGTTTAAAAGTCATCCGTTTTTTATCTACTGGCTTTCTGGAGGAGGCGACGAACAGATGAGCTGCCAAGATTATTTTGTGGGGAAAAAAAGATGTTCTGAACACGTTCATGATGAGTTTGAATAGAAAATAGTAAAAATTATGTAAACAAAAACAGAAAAATAGGGCCCTGCCGTTTACAAAATCTGACCACATCTGACTCTATGGCTCTGTTTATGAAGGATTTCATTTTCTAGACCTAAATCTGGATTTCTACCGAAGAAGGGCTCTGGAACTTTTGGAAATAGAGCCCTTTGGTCCCTCTGGAGTTTTCATCCTTGATCTGAGACTGGAAAACCCAGCTGGTAAGTGTCATGATCCCCTCCCCTGCAACCAGGGGGAGCCTTGGACCTTCCCTCACCACCCTGATTGAGACATCTGAGGGTGATTATTCTGATGCCACCCACTTGTGGACCCTGCTGCCTATTTAAGGGCAATCACCCCAGATTTTCTTGTCAGGTCCCACCATTCCTTCCAGCCAAGTTCCCCTGGTTACCTGACCAAGAAGCACATTCCTGTTGGATCCTCTTCCTTCCACCTACACACCGTGTCATGGCAGAAAGTCTCAGGACCAGAAAGTGAGTAAACCAAGGTTTTAATTCCCAAAGTTGAAAGATGTAAAAGTCTTTGAAGAAAATCCTTCAGGTCAAAAGACAAAGAGTAGCATAAAAAATGAGCTCTGATGTGAAACCAAAATACTAAAATATTCATTCAACTTCTGAACCGTTTATCCTTTACAAGGGTCGCAAGCAGTGCTGGAGCATGTCCTGGCTGATTCAAGGCGAGAGGCGGGATACACCCCGAACAGGTCCACCACACACACACAGCCATCTACATACACACTCGTTCCCAGGGGCAATTTTGTAGCTGGCAATTAATTTCACTCGCATATCTTTGGAAACCGGAGAAAACCCACTCATACTGTACACGTGGTGACCGTGAACTCTACTTACATAGTGCTTTTTGATAGGTAGATAAAAACTTTATTAATCTCCCTCAGGAGAAATTCTGGTGTCCAGTAGCAACAGAAATCACACAAACTGTACATACAACTAAATAAAAACAACACACACACAAAATAAAACAGGACTCAGTTCCCTCCAGAAACATCTGCCTGAGGGCTGAAGGAATGAACGACCTCCTAAAGCGCTCAGTCCTGAAGCGCAGTGAGAGGAACCTGTTACTTCGGGTCGTCTTCTGGGTTGAGATACCTTCATGTAGAGGGTGACGGGAGTTATACAGGATACCCTGCATTAAAGCCCTCATCCTCCCCTCCAAAACAGCTCACACAGAGTCCACATTTTTCCCCACCACAGAGGCACACTTCCTTATCAGTCTGTCCAGCCTATTGCTGCACCTTGCGGTCAAGCTGCCTCCCCAGCAGACGCCACGACAGACTGATAAACGATGTTTGTTTACGTTTGTTTATCTGCATTGGTACCATAAAAAAGCTTTACCTTGCAGCTCCCATTCACACATACTCATACCTGACGGTGGGAGCTGCCATGCATGGCGCATACCACTATCATCAGGAGCAATCGGAGGTTTGGTATCTTGCTCAAGAACACCTCAGCATGAATTACTGGCGGGTAATCGAAACCTCGTTCCAACCCCGGGATTCCAACCCTGACCATCTTGCTGTGAGGCCACCAAGCAGCCACTACTAAAATATTATCTGTTTTATTTTGAAGTAAAGATGAAAACTCTTTCACTGTATTTTTATTCGTCAGCATTTCACCAGAGATCGGGTGAGGAGCTCTGCCATCCGGGTGGAGCTCGGTGTCGAGCCGCTCCTCCTCCAGGTTGAGAGGAGCCAGATGGGGTGGTTCGGGCATCTGGTCAAGATGCCCCCCGAGCGCCTCGTGGGCGAGGTGTTTCGGGCACGTTCCCGAGACCAAGAGGAGGAGACCAAGAGGCAGACTCCGGACCCGCTGGAGAGACTATGTCTCACAGCTGGCTGGGGAACGACTCGGGATCCTTCTGGGTGAGCTGGAGGATGCAGCCAGGGAGAGAGAAACCTGGGATGAGCGGAAGACGACGGAACAAACAGAACAGAGCATTTCACCATAGAAACATCCTGTTTGTAGACGTGTGACGTCACAAAAACATGTTTAATAGCAGAAAAAAAACACAACAAAGCAACCTGTTCAGGATCCAGTTTGTTTGTACTTCAGAAAACTTTGCTTAAATGCTCAAAAAGTTGCTCGTTTTCTTTAGAAATCAGTTCACGCATGAATTTTACCATCAGTTTGCTTCATAAATGAGACTCCTGGTCGGTTCAAACCAGTCCATTCGTTCTCTTTCCAACATGATATTGTTTTCTTGTAAACTCAGACCCTCACTGACTCCTCGCGGTGGAGATTCTTCTTCGTTTTACATGCTGTGATCAAAGGAATTAAGAAGAGAATTTTATCTTGTTTCTATGTTTGATGTGAGCTGCTGATGCAGAGTTTGTGTTTGCTTTAAGAACTGTCGATCTAATCCAAATGTCAGAATTCTCTGATTCATGTTTCTTTTCTATTATTCATGAGTTGTCTTTATGAGTCTTCTACATGACTTCAAACATTTTACTGGAGCAGGACGGTGATGAACTTCCATGGACGCTCTTATTTCCAACACGTGGTGTAAATACATGTTGTTTTGCTGCGTTGCGTTTCATTCCGATGCGTTCACACGGAGATGATCAAACACTATCTCCATATTCATGGACATCTGATCAGTATTCAAGTGGTTTATATAAACGAGGAGGTCAAGCAGGAGGCATTTTCATTATTTTCTCCACCAACAAACAACATGAAAAATACAGTTTTTACTAAAAATGTTATCGTATTTATTAAAATCATATTAATGAAAATGTAAATTAGCAGAGAAGCATGTGATCCAGTTAAAGTTTACTTCCGTCCTCTTCCTGTGAGTTCAACAGGTTTGGTTCTTTATCTTCTTCTTCTGGCATTTACCTCCAGGGGGCGACACAGCAAGTCAGTTTCTTCCATCTAATCCTATCTGCTGCATCCTCTTCGGTCACACTAACTATCTTCCACGGTACCACGGTGAGGATAGGAACGTTGATCCTGGTTACCATGGTGAGGATAGGAACGTTGATCCTGGTTACCATGGTGAGGATAGGAACGTTGATCCTGGTTACCATGGTGAGGATAGGAACGTAGATCCTGGTTACCATGGTGAGGATAGGAACGTTGATCCTGGTTACCATGGTGAGGATAGGAACGTAGATCCTGGTTACCATGGTGAGGATAGGAACGTAGATCCTGGTTACCATGGTGAGGGTAGGAACGAAGATCGACTTGTGAATCGAGGGCTTTGCTTTTCGGCTCAGCTCTGTCTTCACCACGACGGACTGATGCGGCATCCAAGTTATCGATCCAATTTTGATCCAGTAAAGATGTATCAAATTTTTCCAACTGTGTTTATTAAAACATTTTGTTTTACAGTCTAAAGAAAAAATACAAAGTGCTGCAATCTGCACAGACTCTGAGAATAATCTCATATTCCAGCTTGCAGATGGTTGCTGCAGGATCTGGCGTCCGCAGCAGGAATCGATGCATTCAGCTTGTGTTAATATTTCAAGCTGAAAAGCGTAACGTAATAGTGCGTGTTATGTCTTCTTGGCACTTTTTGAGTCCACTAACACAAATCAATGATCATTTTCTACAGCTTGTCTTAGTTGCTGACCATATGGGCTGTTCCATGTTCATGATTCATTCAAACTGGGAGGGAAACATCACAATAAACAGGAATTAACCTTAACCAGTGGGTTTCATCTGAGTCCCTCTGACGTCTCCCTGTTGAGGTAAAAGTTACACATTCCTCAGCTGCATGTGAAGCAGGGATTCTTTATTTAATAAGAAGATTTTTTTACATAAAATGGGACAAAAACAAGCTTCCTTTCCTGAACTGATGAAATAAAGAGTGTCTATATGTGAGAAACCTAAAAGCAAACAGACATCTCCAGCGCGGAGTTAGTGAAACCACCCAAAGACCAGGGGATTTAATTATAATTAATGAGCTCCTACCTTCTATTGTCATCTTCCAGCAGATACGAAACACCAGACATGAGAAACATTTGGCAATTAAATAAAAACTAAACCTGCTATCAGAAGGTGCTCTGCAGATGGATTTGGTACATCTTCGGTGACAGACTTATTAATAATTTACATAAATATAATTTTATCTTAGCGCTGAATACCAGCGATCTCATTAAGTTGGACGACATGTCTTGGTGGTGGTGAGCCTGGGGACTCAGAGAAAAGATCGTCCTCTTCTCAGCAAAGACTTTTAAAGCTGATGGAATCAGAATCCATGTGTTAAACTTCTTGTTGCAGTCATTTGACTTTAAAAACTTGTAACATTGCTTTTAAAACACTGAGTCTACTCGACATGGAAGCTGATTATTACCCTTTAAATTCAGCAAAAAAAATCCCCACCCCAGCCTGTTGAGAGGATGGAGTGGAGAATCAAAAAGCTGGACTAAGTTTAAGGGTCTCAGGATTTTGTTCACGAATGGGGTGAAGATGGAGAGGAAATCAACAGACGGATCGGTGTGGCGTCCACAAAAATTAGGACACTACATTATTTTGTTGTAGTGGAGAAAGAACTGAGCCAAAAAAGCTAACCTATGGATTTACCAGTCAATCTACGTTTCTACCCTCACCATGGTAACCAGGATCTACGTTCCTACCCTCACCATGGTAACTAGGATCTACGTTCCTACCCTCACCATGGTAACCGGGATCTACGTTCCTACCCTCACCATGGTAACCAGGATCTACGTTCCTACCCTCACCATGGTAACCAGGATCTACGTTCCTACCCTCACCATGGTAACTAGGATCTACGTTCCTACCCTCACCATGGTAAGTAGGATCTACGTTCCTACCCTCACCATGGTAACCAGGATCTACGTTCCTACCCTCACCATGGTAACCAGGATCTACATTTCTACCCTCACCATGGTAACCAGGATCTACGTTTCTACCCTCACCATGGTAACCAGGATCTACGTTCCTACCCTCACCATGGTAACCAGGATCTACGTTTCTACCCTCACCATGGTAACCAGGATCTACGTTCCTACCCTCACCATGGTAACCAGGATCTACGTTTCTACCCTCACCATGGTAACCAGGATCTACGTTTCTACCCTCACCATGGTAACCAGGATCTACGTTCCTACCCTCACCATGGTAACTAGGATCTACGTTCCTACCCTCACCGTGGTAACCAGGATCTACGTTCCTACCCTCACCATGGTAACCAGGATCTACGTTTCTACCCTCACCATGGTAACCAGGATCTACATTTCTACCCTCACCATGGTAACCAGGATCTACGTTCCTACCCTCACCATGGTCACTAGGATCTACGTTCCTACCCTCACCATGGTAACCAGGATCTACGTTTCTACCCTCACCATGGTAACCAGGATCTACATTTCTACCCTCACCATGGTAACCAGGATCTACGTTCCTACCCTCACCATGGTCACTAGGATCTACGTTCCTACCCTCACCGTGGTAACCAGGATCTACATTTCTACCCTCACCATGGTCACTAGGATCTACGTTCCTACCCTCACCATGGTAACCAGGATCTACATTTCTACCCTCACCATGGTAACTAGGATCTATGTTCCTACCCTCACCGTGGTAACCAGGATCTACGTTCCTACCCTCACCATGGTAACCAGGATCTACGTTCCTACCCTCACCATGGTAACCAGGATCTACGTTCCTACCCTCACCATGGTAACCAGGATCTACGTTCCTACCCTCACCATAGTAACCAGGATCTACGTTCCTACCCTCACCATGGTAACCAGGATCTACGTTCCTACCCTCACCATGGTAACCAGGATCTACGTTCCTACCCTCACCATGGTAACCAGGATCTACGTTCCTATCCTCACCATGGTAACCAGCTGTGAGTAGATTCTGAAAGAATGAGATTGAGGATACAAGCAGCTGAAATGATCTTCCTCTGCAGTGTGGCTGGGCTCTCACTCAGAGATAGAGGGAGGAGCTCTGACATCTGGGAGGAGCCTTAAGTAAATCTATTGCTTCTCTGGTTTGAGAGAAGCCAGATGGGTTGATTCGGGCATCTGGTTGGGATGCCTCTAAGCACCTCGCTGACGAGGTGTTTTTGGCATATCCCACCAGGAGGAGACCAAGAGGCAGACCCGGACTTGCGGGTGTGACTACGTCTCACAGTTGCACAGCGAACACCTCAGGATCGTTCCAGGTGAGCTGGAGGATGCGCCCGGGATGAGAGAAGCCCGGGTTTCCCATCTGAGATTGGACCTTCCTTTGGACCTGGCCGCGGACAAAAGGAAGACGGAACAGAGTTTTAGAATTCATTACAATCTAAAAAATCATAAATAAAAAAATAAACAGTGTTCAGTGCTGGCAGAAAAAACTCAAATTGGAACAAAGAGTTCCAGCAGGATTTGTGAGGAAGCCAGGAGGATTGTTCTTAGCATTCCTTCATAGACCAGTAGATTGCGTTTGTCTCACAGCATGGAGAAGGACTTCAGGGAGCGCTGCTGAGGAAGAATCAATCCTCAGGAAGCAACTCAAAAACAGACTTACTTCACTGAGACAGTGACCATCGGGACGTCTGAGCGGAGGCATGACAGTAGCACACAAGGTCATTCCCCACATTGTACCGTTTTAGGAGTCTTGCTCAGTCGCTCCTCTTTTCGTTAGAAGTGCACGTCTCTAAATCTCTGAAAAGTTGATGTAAAAACTGGAGGTCTATAACAAACCATGCTTCTTGTTTCACAGCCTGTCTTTAACCCGAAACTTAGAGTATGTTTTTTTTAATTGATAATTCGAATTTAAACTTGTCACACACATGGTGGAGACGGTGGCCGCGTGGTTAGCGCGTTCGCCCGCGAACCGGAAGGTCGTGGGTTCGCGTCCCACGGAGAGCACGTCTAGGGTCCTTGGAGAAGACACCTAACCCCCGCTTCTCCCACCATTGGCGCCGTTGAAGGGCAGCCTGCTGCGGTGTAAGGAGTGCAGCAAACAAATTTCCCCGGTGAGGGATGAATAGAGTAATTCAAAATAAACAAAAATCAAAAAAATAAACACATAGAAAGAACGGTAGAGCTGTAAAACTTTACCAGTGGTGACCCTGGTTGAGTAAAACTGACATACCCGACATACAGTTCACCATTCTGCTCAAAAAAGAAAATGTCTGAACTACTTATTTTGCATTTGGGTCCTTCGTCCTCACACCGAACCCTGACAGCTCTACCTTCAGATGATCCTATTGTGTCCACCTCTCTCTTCATGCCCGTCCTCCTTTTTTTTAACCTTTCTCAGACTAAAAATGAAACTCCCTGCGGAGATAAATATTCCAATGCAGAGGGTGTAAATCTGTGCCGAGATAAATAAATGTAAGTTTTCTAAAGAATCCGATAAAATCACATTTTGAATGAGTTTTGTTTCACGCTGTTCAGCTTCTGTTTTCAACCACGCTGCTTCTCTGATTGGTCCTGGTCATGCTGTAATGCCAGCAGCGTGTATCTGGATCAATAACCACTTCCCAAACTCTAATAATTAATAAACACAAACGTATTCCAGCAGATGTTTTCAATGCTCTGTTTGACTGAGTCTCAGAAGATTCAGGAACCATTTAAAGACGGTTTTGTGGTGACTTTAGGATTATATTCCAATAATCTGAGATGAATCACCACCATCTTTCTCATGTCTTTAAGATTAGCTTTTTATTCATTAGCTTCGGTGGCTGAATCAAGCTTCCTCTGCAGGGTGGCTGGACTCTCACTCAGAGATCCCGTGAGGAAATCTGCCATCTGGAAGTAGCTTGGTCTAGAGCTGCTCCTCCTCCAGGTCGAGAGAAGCCAGATGGGGTTTTTCAGGCATCTGGTCAGGATGCCCCCCGAGCGCCTCGCTGGTGAGGTGTTTCGGGCACGTTCTACAAGAGGAGACCTAGCGGCAGACACGCTGGAGAGACTATATCTCCCAGCTGGACAGGTAACACCTCAGGATCCTCCTGGGTGAGCTGGAGAGCTGAATTGAAGAGAAGATAACACGAAATTTCACCTTAAAGAAAGGAATTTTTATCCTGATCCATCAGACTGTTTCTTTGTCTCCATGGAAACAGTCTGACCTCGCAGCATTAGGGTTCACTCGATCCAGTCCCTGCTAGATCGTTCCTTTCTAGCAGGGACTGGATGTGACGCATGTAATCCCCTTGAGCAACCAGTGTCGTCCAGAAAACAGAGCGTAAAAACTAACCTTTTCTGAATAAATTTTCTAAACACTGTCTTTAAAAATCATTGTTTTACAATCAAAACAAATGTAAGCTAATCTCTAACATCCCTGACCTAGTCGCTGAAGGAATATGAAATTGAGCAGAGTCACTAAATGGCATCAGCCTGGTTAAGTTTATTTTTAATCAAAATATTTTCAAGTGTGCCCGACATTCTCTTATTCAATTTAGGATGGTTCACAGAGTGAGTGCCCGTCTAAAGGTAACCTGGCACACATTTTATCTGAATGTAGATCCAAACTGTGGAAACTGTGGCTCTGCCCGGGCATTTTAAATCATATGTACTGGTCCTGTCCTTCACTGAGAGGCTTTTGGAACTCAGTTTTTCGGACAGTAACTGATATTTTTTGTCAACAGATTCTTCCCAAACCTCTCAGTGTTATGTTTGGAGCGACCGCCGGCCTGACGTTGTCGAAGACTAAACTCATGGCGTTATCCTTTTCCCTCTTAATTGCTCAGAGAGTAATTTTGTTTAAATGGAAGGATCCGGCACCTCCTTCACATGGACAGTGGATTCAAGACCTCATGTTGTTTATGGACCTGGAAAAATGAGATATACCGTAATTTCACGGCTATAAGTCACATATAAAAGTCTTAGATTTTCTTCAAAATGAGCGGTGTGCCTTGTGTGTGAGAAAAGGCGGACCTAAAAGAAAATGCGGTGCCCGCGAGGCGGACCTGAAAGAAAAGGCATGAGAACGTTAAAAAAAAATAAATAAAAAAATGAATTACTCTATTCATCCCTCACCGGGGAAATTTGTTTGCTGCACTCCTTACACCGCAGCAGAATGCCCTTCAACGGCACCAATGGTGGGAGAAGCAGGGGTTAGGTGTCTTCTCAAAGGACCCTAGACATACTCTCCATGGGACGCGAACCCGCAACCTTCCGGTCCACGGGCGAACGCTCTAACCACTCGGCCACCATCTCCGCCACCATCTCCACCAAAGAGTGAAGTGTGAGCGGCATGGATGCGATGGATGACCGAAGGAGACCACAGTTTCAGGAAGGGTGGAAGGCAGCGCCGGGCGAGTTACGCTACAGTTTGCCAATGGATTGTAGATGCTTGGACTAACGTGTCTGCTGATACTGTTATCAGAGCTTTCTCAAAAGCTGGTATCCTTTCTGAGGAGCCGCACAGTACAGACAGTGGCTTTGACAGCGAGGAGCGAAGTGGACCTGCTCTGTTGGATTTTGCGCAGCTGTTCGATTCCGAAACAGAGGATGAGGACTTTGACGGATTTGAATAAAGACTATTACCGGTAATGTGTTTGTTTAGTATCGTTACTACTTAAATAAAGTACAACCAAAGTTTTGGTCCCGATCTATTTTTTAATACACACATTTGCATTCTTGCGTGTGTGTTGTTGTAAGGCGGTGTGTGACTGAGACTGCGCCTTTTCGAACGGTGCGCCTAACGGTGCGCCCATTGAGACGGACATTCTGTGATTTTGGGCTATACAAATAAAATTGAATTGAATTGAATTAATGGTCTTGAAATTACGATATTGTTCAGGGGGCAGAGAGCAAATTTTACAAGTTATGGCACCCATTTTTTTTTTTTTAACAAATAAGGCACTGTGGTTCAAGAGGTGGGTGGTTATCCCCAAGCCCCTTTTCTTTCCCCTATCCATCTTTTCCTTTTTTTTAAAGGGTGGGTTGTTGGGAGGCTGCTAGCTCTGCTTTTATTTTACGACTGTTCGTCTCCATCGACTCATTTTTAATGTCATGATTTATTTATTTTTTTTGTTTATTTTGAATTACTCTATTCATCCCTCACCGGGGAAATTTGTTTGCTGCACTCCTTACACCGCAGCAGGCTGCCCTTCAACGGCGCCAATGGTGGGAGAAGTGGGGGTTAGGTGTCTTCTCCAAGGACCCTAGACGTGCTCTCCGTGGGACGCGAACCCGCGACCTTCCGGTCCGCGGGCGAACGCGCTAACCACGCGGCCACCGTCTCCACACCAGATTTGATACTAACTTTATTTTCATCTATATTTGGATCAGTTTTACTGCTTCTAATGATTTGGTTTTAGTTTGGGATTCATGAGAGTAAATGCTGTGTTGAGTTTTCCGCCTGCAGCGATCTAAAGATTGTTTTTTCCATTTTTCTGACTCTAGTCTAGAGTTTATTCAGGTTTTATGGGCCAAAAACAGTGAGGAGGCCTCAACCTAGATATGTTTCCTCTGGCACAGGATTGAGCTAGTGTGGGGAGGGTTTGACCATGTCTACGAGGTAGGAACAGTTCCCTGTAGAGCCCAAAAAAAAAAAAAACACAGGAAGATGTCAGATAGAGAAGAAGAAAAGCTTCTTATAAGCAGAGGTGCACATAACGGTGTGCGCGCTGCACATAACGGTGTGCACGCTGGGCTGAAAATCAAATGTTCTGGAGGGGTTTTTTTGTGCTCCAACATGGTTGAAGGAGTAAAAAATTTATCCTTAAAATCATCTGTTTTAAATTTGAAAATAAAAATAAGTAACCGTCACGAGAAAGTGTTGTTTAATCATTTTGTGAAAAAAAATGGAAAAGACGTAAAATAAATAAATAAAAAACAGCGTTTGAATCCGACAAAGTTTAATTTAAGAACAAAACATCCTGTTTTTAGAACCTCAGCTTGTTTAGAAACATTATCTGTAAACATGCTGCTTTTTTGTTTGACCAGTCCGCCAGTTCAGGACCGGGTGGAGAGCGCCAGGGAAGCAGAGACACAGACCATAAAAACAGTTTTAAAATTTATTAAAATGACAGTTCTTAAAATACAGTTCACACGTTGGGGTTTAGCCAACCAGCGTGTCCTCGTCCGGTCCACAGATTTTAAGGGCCCGGTCATTGTCCTGGGTTTGCTCTTTGCGGGCTCACTCGTCTGGATGGCTAACTACAGGAACCTTCTTTGCCGGTGGGATCCGTGAAGGACACCCCGTTTCTCTTTTTTGCACGGACATGTCATGATCACCTCACTTGCCACCAGCTAGAGCCCTGGACCTTCTCTCATCACCCTGATTGAAACATCTGAGGGTGATTATTCTGATGCTTGTTTCTTGATTCTTGTGGACGCTGCTGCCTTTTTAAGGGCATTCACCCCAGACTTTCTCGTTGGGTCATACTATCGCTTCCAGCCAGGTCTCCCTGGTTGTCTGACCATGAAGCACATTCCTGAACAATAACCTCTTGCCATTCACAAATAAACCATGTTTTCTGTCCTGCTATTGGGTCCTCCCTCCTCTTTCCACCTCCATACCAATTCATGACAGGAGGATCAATGCAGCATCTTAATCATTGCAGACGCAACACCAATCTGTTGGTCGATCTCCCGCTCCATTCTTCCTCCATTGTGAACAAGACCCCGAGATACTTCACTTTGGACTTGCAGGACTTGTCCCTGACAAGTAGGGGGCATTCTACCTTTACTTAGGCGAGGATTATGATCTCTGATTTGGAGGCTCTGATTCCCTTCCCGGCCGCTTCACACTCAGTGGTAAATCGGTCCAGTGAGAGTTAGTAGATCACGGTCTGATGAAGCAAACAATTTGCTTAATTTGATGTATTTTTGTTTTGTGATAAACACGTATTGACGATGAGATAATTTTGAGTTTCTATTATTGATTTTGGAATGTTTTATTGACAATTTCCAAAGGATTTGTTTTGGAAATATTTGGAAGAATCACGAGACTCCCTCTAATATAAATTAAATAAATGACGAGGCTTCAAATCCAGGCTCATTAACGAGGAACGGAATAACTTCATCAGCACATCTGTCCTCACACGTGGACTCAAACAGAAATAGTGTCTGAGTAAAATTGAAAAGCTGTTTCTGCCCTACTTTTGCACATAGATGGTCGATAAATTGCCAGAGTTTTCTGAGTATTTCAGGTGCTCTGCAGCACAGATGATAACCTGAGGCGATGTGCACAAACACAGGCAGGATCAGCTGGGGAGCAGGCATAGTTTCCCTCCTCACACACACCTCACACACTTTGCCAAAGCAAGCTGCACACAGGAGTCTTAGACAAACAACCGGATGAAACCTGCAAACAAATGAAAAATATTTCAGGGTGAGTTTGGTTTAAAGGTTAGCTGTGTTTTTAATCCTTTCAAATTCTTTCTTTTCTAAGCTGATGAAAGTAATTTAGATCTTTAACAAGAAAATATGTTTAAATATGTAAATAAAGTCATATCTTTTATTTCTGTTCCATCCATTTTGGATAGAAACAGAAGGCTTTAGACTAAACGCTTCTCTGTGGGAAGGAATTGTTGTTTAGCTCACAGGGTGACAGAAACCCCGGCTCAACATATATCCAACCTGCTGACAAATAAATGAGACTGAATGTTCCAACTGTGAAAAATAAAACTGAGTTTCTGCTGACAGTTGGAGGAGATTGCAGTAAAATAAGTCCTTCCCACTCGTGTGATTTATAATGCACACAGGTCCCAGTTCTTCTCGGCTGAAATGAACAGAACATTGGGGAAGAATAATACAATTTTACCCGCTTGTTGCATCCCGTTTCCTGCAGATCCTAGTGGGAGTCCCAGGCTCCTGATGAAGTTATTTTCCTCTGCTTTTGTGTGAAGAGCCACCTGGAACAGACTCACAAATCTTCACCTCTGGGTTTTGTAATGTATTGAGTTAATGTCCACAGCTCACGGTACATTTTTCTCCCACTGCTCTTTCCCCTTATGGCATGAGAACGAATAAAAGTTGACTCATGTCATCAGAAGCAATCCATCTTCATCTGAAAAAACTCAGCTTTTCCTCCTGCTTTGTGAAGCGGACTCACCGACACACCGCTGTTACCGCCACAGCTGACGTTTCATTTTCAAGGTTTATGACAAGATTTTATCATTTAGAAGATGGATTTATTTCAGCAGCAGAAGAAAAAACATCTGTTTTCATCTTCGATTCTCATTGGTTTAAATCCTGATCTGAAGGTGAGTTTAGTAACTTTATGTTTAACAGATTCAAAGAGACAAAAAATGATTCATCAGATAAAGTAAAAGACATTTTATCGTCTTTAAAAGCTTGTTTTATAAGCGGTGAACAGGTTGGAGGTTCTGTTCTTGTGGATTAATAATGATAATAAATATGAAATAGTAATCGTGGTAAAAAAAAAGAGCTGAGCCAAAAAGCAAAGCTCTCGATTTACAAGTCGATCTATGTTCCTACCTTCACCATGGTAACCAGGATCTACATTCCAACCATCACCATGGTAACCAGGATCTACATTCCTACCCTTACCATGCTAACCAGGACCGACGTTCCAACCATCACCATGGTAACCAGGATCTACGTTCCTACCCTCACCATGGTAAGCAGGATCTATGTTCCTACCCTCACCATGGTAACCAGGATCTACGTTCCTACCCTCACCATGGTAACCAGGATCTATGTTCCTACCCTCACCATGGTAACCAGGATCTATGTTCCTACCCTCACCGTGGTAACCAGGATCTACGTTCCTACCCTCACCATGGTAACCAGGATCTACATTCCTACCCTCACCGTGGTAACCAGGATCTATGTTCTAATCCTCACCATGGTAACCAGGATCTACGTTTCCTACCCTCACCCAAAAATATAACTGCAGTTACTTGTGGTGCATTTAAAAGAAGACAGGATCAGCAGTAAGATGTGAATCATATCTTACTGCTGATGTGATCTCCATCAGCAATGGAGAGTGTGGAAAAGAGGTGAAAAAGCGTGTTCAAGCAGGCTGGAACGGGTGGAGAAAAGTATCAGGTGTGATGTGTGACAGAAGAGTTTCAGCTAAAATCAGAATCAGAATCAGAATATACTTTATTGATCCCACACAGGGGAAATTTGTGTGGGATTTGTGTGGGATAAATTTTGTGGGATAAAATGAAAGGAAAAGTGTACAAAACTGTGGTGAGACCCGCCATGCTGATTGGTCTAGAGACAGTGTGGTGAGAGCGGCCATGCTGATTGGTCTAGAGACAGTGTGGTGAGAGCGGCCATGCTGATTGGTCTAGAGACAGAGTGGTGAGAGCGGCCATGCTGTTTGGTCTAGAGACAGTGGGGTGAGAGTGGCCATGCTGTTTGGTCTAGAGACAGTGTGGTGAGAGCGGCCATGCTGATTGGTCTAGAGACAGTGTGGTGAGAGCGGCCATGCTGATTGGTCTAGAGACAGTGTGGTGAGAGCGGCCATGCTGTTTGGTCTAGAGACAGTGGGGTGAGAGTGGCCATGCTGTTTGGTCTAGAGACAGTGTGGTGAGAGCGGCCATGCTGGTTGGTCTAGAGACAGTGTGGTGAGAGCGGCCATGCTGATTGGTCTAGAGACAGTGTGGTGAGAGCGGCCATGCTGATTGGTCTAGAGACAGTGTCACTGAGGAAAAGACAGGAAGCAGAGATGTTTGTATCAGAGATGAAGATGCTGAGGATCTCTCTGGGAGTGACCAGGATGGACAGGATCAGAGGAACAGCACATGTTAGAAGTTTTAGAGTCAGAGAGGTCAGACTGAGATGGTTTGGACATGTGCAGAGGAGAGAGAGAGAGTACATCAGAAGAAGGATGCTGGGTTTGGAACCACCAGGAAAGAGGACTAGAGGAAGACCAAAGAGGAGGTTCATGGATACAGTGAAGGAAGACATGAAGATAGTTGGTGTGACTGAAGAGGATGCAGGAGATAGGGTTAGATGGAAGAAACTGACTTGATGTGGCGACCCCTGAAGGGAAATGCCGAAAGGAGAAGAAGAAGATCAGCAGTAAGATGGAAACATGACGTACGTATTAAGAGACAGTTATACTAATGTCTCCACAAGTTGGACTGAAAGCCACCAGGTTAATAAGTAAATGTTTTGTTCCGGTTTAAGCTGTAAATAAAAACACGTATGGATCAGTGAAATGTTTCAGGTTGTTTCAAATGTACATCTTGGTCAGGCCGCCAGGAAGACCTGGCTGGAAGGGATGTGATGACACACAAGATAGGCACCAGACTGACGACCCACAGCTGATTAGCATCATGCTAATCAGCAAGGTGTTTGGGATCAGGCTTGAATCCAGGAGAGGGAGGAAGTTCCAGGGCTTGCCGTCTACGGGGTACAGGAAGGTGCGAGGGAGAGTGATGTGTGTTGCTGCAGAACCTGGTAACTTTTGTTGCTGGGGTTATGAACGCTACGGTAGAACTTAAGTTGATGACTGTGAGGATTCAAGTTGTGGTGAAGGCAGCAGTGCACCATTTTGGTTTGTTTGAAGTGGGAGGATGTGAGGGATGAGCTGCGTGCTCAGCAGAGGTGTCAAAAGTACCAACATTTCCTACTCAAGTAGAAGTATAAATACCGAGTTAAAAAACTACTTTAGTAAAAGTAGAAGTATCAACTCAAGTTTTCTACTTAAGTAAAAGTAAAAAGTAACCTATTTTAAAACTACTTCAAGTAAAAAAAAGAAAAAGTAATTTTCAGAAAAAAAGGAATATTGTTAACAAAAGCGTATGAACATATTTTTTAACTATTATCACATGCTTTAAGGAGCAGAAAATATGATAATAAATTAAAGTGTTTTGGTGTTAAACTTTATGAATCAGAAACATTTATTTCTTAATAATCTTTATTGGAAATCGATTAATGAACACAATCAAATGTATTAACATAAGCAGGGCATTATGTAACGTCCCTTCAGCTACCAAGCTTCACTCTGCATCACCTAATTTAACCAACTTCAGCAGACACAAACACACTCAATGTAAAAAAAAACACAAACACACTCAATGTTAAAAAAAATAAATAAATAAAAATGACCAAAAGGCTTTTTTAAGCCTTGAAGGCAGCTAGTTTTCAAAGTTCTTTGAGGCAATAATGAATAGTCTTTAACAAGTTGGTAAGTATGGGAGTGCCACATACAGCCTGGGCAGCGTTGCCAGGCGGGAGGTGCTGGATTATCGTACTAATGA
Source organism: Neostethus bicornis (assembly GCA_902685375.1). Lineage (NCBI taxonomy): Eukaryota > Metazoa > Chordata > Actinopteri > Atheriniformes > Phallostethidae > Neostethus > Neostethus bicornis. The sequence continues at coordinate 14,049,350 of CACRXE010000076.1, forward strand.
CGTAAAATTATTGTATTTTACAAAAAATATCGTACACCCAGTAAAACCACACCCATTGACAAAATAACACCCTTTACATGCACTCGTAAGGCAGTGGGAGTGAAGGAAACACACGGGAGGCAAAATCCTTGGATTCTTTTTCTAAAATTTTAAGAACTGCAAAAATGAAAAAATAACCAGGGAAATAAGATTTTAAGAAACCCAGAAAGAAACCAGTAGGGGCGGGACTTAAGAGACGGTATATATAAATTTATATATATACATATCTACATATATATGTGTACATATAAGGTTTTTTTAATGTTAACCCAAACATCTACATGATACCAAATCTAAGCGATGTGTAGTTTTAATCTCCTCAGTCAGTCTTTATAAACTATCAATAACATTTTAGATGCTTTTAAGCACAAATACTTCATCCACTACTATTTATGGATGAATCAGTTCAATTAGCTTTGTTTCTAAAGATAAAATAGTGCGTCACAGATCAAAGTTATTTTTATAAAAATACCATCTACAACATTTTCAGCAAAGACGTTTACAATAACTGCAGACTGAAAATAATAATAATAATAAAACATTTCTTTGCTGTTGTTTTTTAAAAAAAACTGATAATTCAATCAAAGTTCAGTGTTGCAGCATCAGAGACACTTTGATTTCCGAGCCCGCAACAAGTCTTAAACACGCAAACTAACGTTCCTACTCTTTAAAAGTTTGTGGGCGGGGCTACTTGGCCCAAAGTAATGATTGACTGGAGCTGTCAGCCAATCATTCATCTGTTCCTTTGTTTGATGCATTCAGGGTTCATAAAAAAAAAAAAACTCCGACAAACAGTCGCGGCTTTTTAACGGTGACAAAATGGAGAAAGTAGCGACTACTTTTTAAAAAATGAACGAAGTAAAAGTACAGATAATTGCATAAAAAAGTAGTGAGTAAAAGTAAAAAGTAGACAAAAAAATAATTACTTCGTTAAAGTAAAGATACCGAGATTTTCTACTTGAGTAAGGTAACGAAGTAATCTTACTTCGCTACTTGACACCTCTGGTGCTCAGGCTGGTGTGGACGCGTCATGCTCGGGCCCGTGAACCATGGTGGTGTTGTGGAGCACTGGAGGGGGGATTGTGGGTTTTTGGAAGGGAGTTGGGTCAGCTGGTTGTTGTTTGTTTGCGGAGGGGCTGCTGACCTCCGGGTGTGGAGGTGGGGTCTCGTGAGAGTGGTTCGATAGGTGGCGGTAATGCTCCATGAGGTGGCTTCCACCATTAAAACTCCAAAAGAAGAAGAAGAAGAAGAAGGAGGTCCAGGGCTCTCTCTGGTGGCAGGCGAGGAGATCATGACACCCATTCACCCCCATTCCTACTTGATGGTGGAAGCGACCATGCAGGCTGCAAACCCCCATCAGGAGCAGTCTGGGGTTTGGTGTCTTGCCCAAGAACACCTTGGCATAAACTCCGGGCGGGGGATCAAACCAGTTGGAGGGCGGTCGCCCTCCTCACTGAGCCATCCTTCCATTAAGGCTTCATTTTCAGACCATCTGCAGATAAAACTCTGCTTTAAAGTTAAAACAGCTGTCATGGCAACACGAACATGGAGGAAGAAGAAGTCACACAGAACACATCGTCCAATGTTTTTATTTAGATCCAAGTCCCACAACCTGAAAAAAAAAATCTTTAAATAAAACTCTGTCCATGAATCTCAGTGTTTTACTGCTTATTTCACCACGAGGCAGGATGAACCATGGCCATGTCACCTGTCTGTCACAAAGTTAACACACAAAGACAGACAAACACATTCACTCCTACGGGCAATCTGTACGGCTCTCTTTCACTTAACCTGCATGATTCTGATCCCGTGCTGGCACATAGAGAACATGAGACCATCTGGCTACGAGGTGACAAAGCTAACGGCGAGCGCTGACACCACGGTGACATTTAACCTGAACCGCTGCAGGTAAAAGTGGCTGCACCTCCCACCACCCTGTCAGCCTGCCGCCGGGTCCTATTTACCTCTGACACGGAGGGAAATACATTTCTGTCTTATTTTCCTCTCACGGCTCAGAGCAGGAAGTCCTTTATGTCCATGTCTGAATGTCCTGTTTGTTCTTTTAAAAGGAATAACATACTTATTCTTCAGGATTTCTGTGTTTTAAACAATAAGGACTGTGTTCTACGTTAAGGTAATCATTACCAGCTAAGGAGGGGTGCCTAATCAGTCGATCGAGACTGATCCCATGTCGGCCACCAGGTGTGTAAAAATAAAAAGAATTATAAAATGACAGGAAGTCAGTGTTTTTTCCAACTCAGAGACTTTTACATTATATTTAGCGGGTATTCAGACCCTCTGATTCAGACTCTTGTTTTGTTTTTTTTAAGTGATAATCTAGCATCTTTTTCTAATGTTATTAGAGATTTTTGGAGTCTGTGAGGTGAAAGCATGTTGTTAAGTCTGTCCTCAATGAGCAGCACCTGGTGCTGATGGGGTTTCTTCCAAAGCAAAGTGTGCGGGATTTGTTTGTGTGTGTGTGTGTGTGTGTGTGTGTGTGTGTGTGTGTGTGTGTGTGGGAGGGGGATGGTGGGGCAGAGAGACAGAAAGAAAAATTTGTTTGTGTCCATGTGTGTTTGAGAAAAATTTGGTAGTGTGTCTATGTGTGTGTGTGAGAGAGAGAGAGAGAGGGATGTGTCTGTGTCTATGTGTGTGTGTGTGTGTCTGTGTTTGAGGTCTGTGCGTTTGAAGTTGTGTGTTAAATAGAGTCAATGTGTGTGTGTTTGAGAAAGACAAGAATTTGTCTGCATCTATGTGTGTGTTTTGGAGAAGCATTTGTCTGAGTGTGTATTTGTGTGTGTAGTGTGTGTGTGTGTGTGTGTGTGTGTGTGAGAGAGGGTGTGTGTGTGTGATGTCTAATGGTCGTGTACCAAGAATAAAATGTATTGTGAGGATAGTTTTACTGCCGGCTGAAAACCATCTGTGTGTTTGTGATGGTGACACTGAACCCGAAGAAAACCTACATATACACGGGGAGAACATGCAAACTCCACACAGAAAGGACACCCTGACTCCGGGACTCGAATCCTTGACCTGCTTGCTGTGAGGCCACCGTCCAGCCTGAGAATAGAGTTTCTAACTAAAAGATGACTTTAGGAACAACATAGTTGGTGTTTTTGAGGAAATAAAAAATTATGAATTCAACCTCTAGTAAAATCAATAATAGATTGATTTGTTTCTGATTGTAATGAGTCAGTGTGTGTTTGTGTAAAACCTCTGAATGAATATCTCGGTCAGATTTGATAGAACTGAAGTCGGATGTGATGATCAATGACGGATGTTTATCTGGCTTCAGTGAAAATTTGTTTTCTGGCTGGAACACGTTTTAGCAGGTGGATGAGAAGAGGATAATCGCTGAGCTCTCATTCATGTTTAAGGACGTCCCAAACACTCCAACAAGAAGTATTATTCTGGTTTCTGTTTATCTGGAAAGCCGTATCCTCTCACTACAACACAAACACACTCTCTATAAGACATTACAGTAATGCTTTTATCACTGTTTGTTCTCCAGATGAGCATTTTGGTTCCATCGGAATCATAATTCCACCTAATGTAGATCATACACACCGTGGTTCACACTCATGTGGTTTTTATTTTACCTCCAGCTACTTTTATCACACAGACCACATTAAGATAGTCAGAGAGCTAGAATTCATGGACAAAATGAAAAGAATGTTTACTTTAGTCAGGGAATTTGTCAGAATTGATGATGATGTGTGAATTAGGACCCAAACGTAAAGCCTGTTTATTGGAGGAAATGTGTGTCTCGATCGCACAGAGAAGAATTCTGCCCAAACCCACCAGGAAAAGTCGCACGAAGAACAAGCAGAAGCCGAGAAGCCGGACTCTGACTGCAGTTCATGACGCCATCCTGCAGGATCTGGTCTTCCCCGCTGAGATTTTGGGTAAGATGATCAGAGTAAAATCAGGACAGCAGCCGGCTCATCAAGGTCCACCTGGACTAAGCCCAGCAGAACGATGTGGAGCACAAGGTGGAAACCTTCTCCGGCGAGCAAAGACGTTGTGTTTGAGTTTCCTGAGTTCCAGCTGTAAACGACAACTAAAAAAGAACCAAACAGAAATGTGGCGTGGGGTCCATCGATGACGCCAGAATCCGGAATTCCACGCAGCAGATTCCGCTGCTAGACACACCAGGAGGCGCTAGTCTCACTAGGGTGTTTTGATTTTGTGGGGTGATATTTTATTTCATCACATTTATGGATAAATACGATGCAGAAAAAGTTCGAATCATAACAATACTTTTGTTTGTATTTCTTCTGATTTGTCACTAAATTTTCCCCTCCTCTCGCTCCACACTCAGTCCATCCCTCTGGGAGCGTGAATCTCTAGGGGTTGGTGGAGGTAGGTGAGGGTTGGTAGGTGCTGGGTAGGTGGGGGTTGGTAGGTGGTTGGTAGGTGAGGGTTGGTAGGTGGTTGGTACTTGAGGGTTGGTAGGTGGTTGGTAGGTGAGGGTTGGTAGGTGGTTGGTAGGTGAGGCTTGGTAGGTGGTTGGTGAGGGTTGGTAGGTGGGGGTTGGTAGGTGGGGGTTGGTAGGTGGTTAGTAGGTGGGGGTTGGTAGATGAGGGTTGGTAGGTGGGGGTTGGTAGGTGGTTGGTAGGTGGGGGTTGGTAGGTGGGGGTTGGTAGGTGGTTTGTAGGTGAGGGTTGGTAGGTGGTTGGTAGGTGGGGGTTGGTAGGTGGTTAGTAGGTGGTTGGTAGGTGGGGGTTGGTAGGTGGTTGATAGGTGGTTGGTAGGTGAGGGTTGGTAGGTGGTTGGTAGGTGAGGGTTGGTAGGTGGTTGGTAGGTGGGGGTTGGTAGGTAGTTGGTAGGTGAGGGTTGGTAGGTGGTTGGTAGGTGGGGGTTGGTAGGTGGTTAGTAGGTGGGGGTTGGTAGGTGGTTAGTAGGTGGGGGTTGGTAGGTGGTTAGTAGGTGGGGGTTGGTAGGTGAGGGTTGATAGGTGGTTAGTAGGTGGGGGTTGGTAGGTAGTTGGTAGGTGAGGGTTGGTAGGTGGTTAGTAGGTGAGGGTTGGTAGGTGGGGGTTGGTAGGTGGTTGATAGGTGAGGGTTGGTAGGTGGGGGTTGGTAGGTGGTTAGTAGGTGGGGGTTGGTAGGTGGGGGTTGGTAGGTGGTTGGTAGGTGAGGGTTGGTAGGTGGGGGTTGGTAGGTGGTTGGTAGGTGGGGGTTGGTAGGTGAGGGTTGGTAGGTGGGGGTTGGTAGGTGAGGGTTGGTAGGTGAGGGTTGGTAGGTGGGGGTTGGTAGGTGAGGGTTGGTAGGTGAGGGTTGGTAGGTGGGGGTTGGTAGGTGGTTGGTAGGTGGGTAGGTTGGTGAATCTCTCTAGAGTTACACTGGTCTGATGTCTTCATAAATACCTCCCAGGTGATTCCTTCAGCTGATCTCTGAGAGAGACCAGATCATGTTAACGTTTAGAATAGATGGCGTTGGACTCTCTCAGCCTTCGTACTGTAACTGGATCATGCTGGTTCTGTCATGTTGGCACCCAGTCCTGTGCACCTAAATACTTCTGTGTTTTAGGGAGAAATTTGGAGTTCTCTTTGCAACCCATGTTGTTATCTAATTTAGAGAAGAAGTGACAGTTTTCCCAAAGCATCTGCTGCACCACCTGCCTCCGATTCCCATCATGCAACAGGTGGGTGTTATTAGTAAGGGTGCATGCTACCAGTGTTTCCGTGGCTTGTCGAGAATTTTGATAAAAGATGCAGGTTGGCAGAAACATCCGGGTGGTTTAGACCCGCAGTGGGTTTGAGCTCAACTTAAAAACATTCTCCATTGTGTGCATTCAGTGTCCTTACAACAGAAAACTGATCACAAATCTGGACCTGCGGGATGGTACACAAAGGGTGGTGCTTGAGCCACCATCCCGTTTCCATCTGGATGAAGAACATCTACTGATTTCTTCAGATTTAAAGCTGTAGAGTAGAATAAAATCATATTTAAATAACAGTCTGCTCGTCTCGAGGGAGGGATCTCTCCTTCATGTGGATCCACATCAGGATTCTTTTTTTCTTCCCACTGCTGGCTTTTTCCATTTTTCTTCACCATGAAGGAGGGTCTAAGGGCAGGAATCTCAGGCTCTGAACACTCCTTTCTGTGTAGAGTTTGCATGGTCTCTCTGTGTATGTGTGGGTTCATCTGGTTTCCTCCTACCTTCCAAAAACATGCTTGATGGCCACTATGAATTTCCCCCTAGGAATGATTAATGCATGGCTGGTTGTGTGTGTGTGTGTGTGTGTGTGTGTGTGTGTGTGTGTGTGTGTGTGTGTGTGTGTGTGTGTGTGTGAGTGTGTGAGTGGCCCTGCAACAGACTGGCGACCTGATCGGGATATCTGTATCCTCAGTCGGTATAGGCTCCGGAACCCACCCTAACCTCTTGAGGGATAAGCGGTTCAGAAGACGATTGAATGAATCTAAAGTTGGTGGAATGTGTGGACTTCACCTTTAAGTAAAGAATGGTAAGACGTGAGGAAAAGATGAGACATGCGGACAGAAGCTGAAGTGAGGACAGTGAAATGAAGCATTTGAAGCAGTGAGAAAACAAATAGAATACGCCTGTCAGTGTGGAACGGGTCTTGAAATTTGCCAAATTTGAGCCGCAAATCAACGGCATAATAACTTAAATATCTATCTCTGGTGGAGACGGCAGCTCATTCGGGCGCGGACCGGAAGGTCGCGGGTTTGCGTCCCACAGAGAGCACGTCTAAAGTCCTTGGAGAAGACACCTAACCCCGTTTCTCCCACCATTGGTGCCATCGAAGGGCAGCCTGCTGCGGTGTAAGGAGTGCAGCACACAAATGTCCCCGGTGAGGGATGAATAGAGTAATTTATTTATAAAACCATCATAAAATCTCTTTGTCTGTAATTAAATAGTTTCTAATTCTCAGAAGAAGCCGCTCACTGATGAACCATAACTGTAACAGCAGATTGTCGGTACATAGTGCTACGTTAGAACGCTGTACTGACTGCAGCACTACGATCCGGTCAGATTTGTTTCAATATAATAGATTTCAGGACCCGGTTCCGACACAAGATCAGGTTCAGGCTTATAATGGTGGAACACGGGTCTTATTGGGTCTACTAACTTCATTTATCACCATAAACAGTTACATAAAAGCCAGATTTGGGTCAGATCCGGTAAATATCAGGCCTCATGTAGGACTACACATGAGAGAATTAGTTTCCTGTTATAGAGAACATTTTAAAATTATTTCCTTTTTAGAAAAAAAACCTACAATCTGTGAACATAAAAAACATTTTATTCTCATTAGATCCAAACAAACAGGGCACACTAATGGGCCTTTCTCTTCTGTTGCTCATGCACCACATTATTTCTGCACCCTTGGAACTTTTTCAGCCCTAATTTCCTTGTGGACAATGGGCAGCGAGCGAGCGCCGTGTCCTGACGTGAGCAGAAACACAAGAAGGTGACTGCAGAGAGAAAGGCCCCTTGTGGATCCAGATCAGAGCTTAACTGTCAGGCATCCTGCCAGGACAGCTGCACCCGTTTGGAAGACTCGCAGCCACGGCCGTGAGGCAGCGCTCCGTGCATGGATATTACTGCCTGGAGAAGAAAGAGGTGTGGGATGACGAAGCCAGATGGCCACCTTACGCTGAAGAGCAGAACACAAAGCTTGTTCTGATTCTGGTTCAGTGGCAATAATTCAGAACACATTATATCATCAAGCTAACACGCGCTGCATATGGCCGCTTCGTAACAACACTGTGTTTATGGGACGAATAAACACACGCTGATTGTTTCCTTTTAGAATAAAACAGATTCTTATTGAAGAACAATGAGGTTTTTATGTTTTTACAGGTTAATAAATAATTATTTCAGAACATTTAAAATTAAGCACAATATATTTTGTTTTGACCCAAAAAAAATGCTGAAAGAAAACAGATAATTTGGTTTTTCGGGCTGCATGGTGATGTCACAGCAAGAGGGTCAGGGTTCGAGTCCCGGAATGGGCATGAGGCTTCAAACACTTGCCTTTCTGTGTGTAGTTTGCATGTTCTACCCGTGTATGTGTGGGTTTACTCTGTTTCCTCCCACCTCCCAAAAACATACATGTTAGGTTGGTTGGCTGCCATGAAATTGCCCCTAGGAGTGAGTGTGTGTTTTGACTGGCGACCTGTTCAGGGTGTATCCTGTCTGAAAAGTGAGGTTTCGTCTGAATCTGCGACGCATTGCGAGATGTGAGAGATGGGCGAACTCCTGAATGCCTTAACTCCTCCAGGCTGGATTACTGCAATGCCCTCCTTGTAGGGATCCCATACAGGGGCTTACAAAAGCTCCAGCACATCCAGAACTGCGCTGCCCGGATCCTGATAAGGAGGCGCAAATATGACCATATCACTCCCATCCTCAAATCCCTCCACTGGCTACCCGTTAAATACAGAATTCAGTACAAGCTCTGCCTCCTCACCCATCAGTGCATACACGGCACTGCACCTGTTTATCTCCAAGAACTCCTAACCACTGTCCTAACCACTGTCCGAGACATGCGCTCCTCCTCCTAACCCTCCACACCACTGTCCGAGACCTACGCTCCTCCTCCTCCTAAACCTCCACACCACTGTCCGAGACCTGTGCTCCTCCTCCTCCTAATCCTCTACACCACTGTCTGAGACCTGCGCTCCTCCTCCTCCTCCTACTTCCTGCACTAACCAAGGACCAGACTCTCCACTATGGGGTACAGGGTCTTCCAGGCAGCTGCTCCACGGCTCTGGAACGATCTTCCTGAGAGCTTGAGGGCTCCACAATAAAGACTGAAGACATTTTTATTTCTAAAGGCTTTTCAAAAAAGTTTTTAGTGTTTTTTTTGTTGTTGTTGTGGTTTTATTTAATTTTGCTGTTTGTTGTTTCTTTTGGTCATTGTAGCACTTTGAGATCTCCACTGGAGATATAAAGTGCGTTACAAATATATATATATTTTTTATTATTAATATTATTAACTCTGCTGGGATAGGCTCCAGAGTTCTGTTGAGTTGTGAGGCCTCATTGAGAAGAGAAGCTCAGCGCTTCTGGGCATGCTCATGACACGACCAAGCTCCTATGATGCAAAACCAAACTCCACCCTTCTCTGTTGTACTTGATCTTCTTCACTGACACATACTTAAACCTAACTCTGTGATTACCGTATTTTCCGCACTATAAGGCGCACCTAAAAACCTTAAATTTTCTCTAAAGTCCACGATGCTCCTTTTAACCCGGAGCGTCTTATATATGGATTAATATTGAGCTACAACAGGTGTCGCAACTGCGGTAAGCAGCCGCCGACTCCATTTCCCCCGTAGAAGAAGTAGTGCGCGGTGCATGCTGACGTCTCATTTCCATTTGTGTGTTTGTGTAAAGACCTGGAAATGGCTCCTACCAATAGACACTGTTACACCGCAGAGTTTAAAACACGTAGAGCCGCAGCGAGAGAGTTTAACATCAATTAATCAATGGTGAGGAAGTGGAGGAAGCAAGAGGATGCGCTGCGCCAAGTAAGTAAGACTAAACAGAGTTTCAGCGGGAACAAAGCGAGATGGCCACAGTTAGAGGACAAAGTTGAACAGTGGGTTGTTTAAAACAGCTGTTTATTCATTTTGGGAGTAAATGGAGTTGTCAGAAAGCTGTTTTGTAATTGTTAATAAAGTTTGACTGACCTATCTGACTGTTTTTTTTTTTTTTTTACATTCCCTTTAGCGCAGCACCATTTAGTGAATGCATAACGCAACCCCAGCCTTTACTGTAGCGCCTTATAATGCGGTGCGTCTTATAGTGCAGAAAATACGGTACTCTATTCTTAACCATTACCCTTAAGCTGTAACCCAATCCCCATCCTAAACAGAAGCCCTAGGTCACTCAACCCGAGGAGTTTTACAGGATTACAAGCTCCACATCTTGAAAGCAACTCTCCTCCTTCACTGTGGTGGAACAACACCAGCAGTCCACCATCTTTAGTTCCATAGTGAAGCCGGGTATGTTCAGACAGGAAGCACTGATGATGTCACTCAGAAGATCCTGTCTTCATTCCTTCTGATTCACTTCAGCAGGAACATCTCCACACGTCCATGAAGACTCCACATGAAGGAGCTCAAATGGGCTACGAGGGTGAGCAGTACCTGACTAAAGGGAATGAACATGAGCAGAGCATGTGCATGCCTAGATCAAAAACACTGCCTGCTTGATGCTAGAATGTTGACGGGGCGGAGAACAAAACATGACCAACTTCACAGAGTGAAGTAGTCCAGCACCGGCCGGTGTTTATTGTAGTGTAACCGTGTCTGCACCATGATTTATTGAGCTGTCATTCAGGCAGCTGCATCGAAAACACAGAAACCTTTCCCTCTCTCTCTTTGGAAACCAAATCTTTAAGGTGCTTATTTTCATTGTGTGCTCTCTTCTGTGTGTTTTGACTCACAGTCATTAAAGCCTGACTGTGATCTTCCATCCAAAAAGGGTTAAGTCATCTCCGTGGTACATTAACCTCTCCATCACCACCCAGATAAAAATGGACGATCAGAAGGCGAACGTGAGCTGTTTCACGGGACGCCTTCATGGCGAAGTGTTTCCAACATGTGAACCCAAAAAGAAGTCTCTTAGAAGACCTAGACCTCCCACAATTTGACCGAGGATGCCTGCATGAAAGTGGGATAAAGTATCATGTTTATGTTAATCTGGTATGAAATAAGACTTATCACCCCCACAAATAGACAATAGTCCCTGTTTGATTCAGACTACAGATGAAGAACTTTTATTAAAGGTTTTATTTTGAACTTTTACTCCCGAGCCATCAGCTTCTGCTTCTTTTGGAAAACCTTCTTCTTCTTCTGCGTCACTTCTTCCTCCGGTTTGGGAACGATTTGTTCCTTCTCCGTCAGGATCATTTCAATGTGGCATGGTGAGCTCATGTACGGGTTAATACGACCGTGAGCGCGGTACGTATGCCGTCTCATCTTAGGAGCCTTGTTCACCTGGATGTGCTCGATGACCAATGAGTCCACATCCAAAACCTTCAACTCAGCGTTGCTTTCTGCGTTTTTCAACATGTGCAGCAGAAACTCGGCGCTTTTCTTTGGCCAGTTCTTTTTCAAAGGAGGGATCACTGCTCCAGAGGGGCAGTGTTTCCAGAGATAGAAATGAGCATATCTAACTGTATAACAAAAATGTCTTTTTTTAACTGCTTATCCCTAAATGGGCCGTGGGGAGTGCTGGAGGCAAGATACACCCTGCACAGGTCACCAGTCTGTCGCAGGGCCACACACACATACAACCATCCACACAGACACTCATTCCTAGGGGTAATTTTATCGCAGCCAATCTACCTAATGTTTGGAGGCTGGTAGGAAACCAGAGTACCAAAGTGTTTTTAAAAAATGAGGTGAAATGAAGGTTCATTGTATCATGATCCCCCCACCTGCCGCCAGAGGAAGCCCTGGACCTTCCTCTGTCTCCTAGATCTCAAACACCTGCAGTTGTTTTCCTGATGCCACACACCTGTGGATCCTTCCACCTGCTGCCTTTTTAAAGGCAATCACCCCAGACTTCTTTATCGGGTCATCACCATCCCTCCGGGCTGCCTGACCAAGTTTATCATTGAACTCTGTTATTTTAACTTTAAGACATTTCTTTTGTTAATCCTGTGTTTTTGTCTTTACAGCCTCCTGTTTATGTCCTGCATTTGGGTCCTCCACCTTCCACATCATAACAGAATGACCCGAGCATTAATAGACCCAGCGGACGCAAGTCATCCACCTGTCCAGTTGCCTGAACGACCCACGCTCCAAAGCCTTACCCAGGTCTGCCCATGGATCCATGGTCGTTGAGGGGTGGGGTACTGTCATGATCCCCTCACCTGCCATCAGACGGAGCCCTGAATCTCCCCTCATCACCCTGATTAGGAATACCTGAAGCCTTGTCGGATTTTATTAATTAATCCTTTGTCCTGCATTTGGGTCCACCTCCTCCTTCCACATCATAACACATCAACAGGAGCAGGGATTCACCTTGAGAGGACAGAGTATAGACCCAAGCCAAAAAGAACCAGAGCTTGCAGGGAGCAGGATGGTGAGCTAATAACTTCCATCCACACCACGTTACTGGATTAAAATTGAATTGAGCGGAGGCACTAGGTGGCGACAGGCATGCTAGACCAAAAAAGGAATTAAATTTCAAAAAGAACAAAAATTATTTGCTTATTTGTTGTGACTTAAAGTCAATAAATTCTGCTTTTTCAATATTTGTCAGAAAACTGTTACCGCTCCACACGTCTCATCTCAGTCACTCTCCTCAGTCTTTAAGAACTGCACTGTTAGAGAAACTTTCTCATATCACCTGCAGCGAAAGCTATCGATCATAATTTTAGAATTACACACTACATTTCCAGAGAAATCGTCCACAATATGAGCAAAAGTGCTCCAGGTGCCGACGATTCAGAACGTTTTTCAGACTCAACCTCTTTTATATCACCATGATAGAAAGCCTGAAAACTTTGAACCATTTTTTTTATGATTAAAATCTTATTTGGTGACGTTAACTATTGATGGAATGTGTTTACAGATAAAACGTTTTGCTTAACAACAAAACATGGAAACTTGCTTTTTTACCTCAACCTAACCTTGTCGTTAGTGTGATTACAAGCTGTCAATGACAAATGGCATTTACCATGTGCTGGTCCAAAGAGACAACTGAAGAAACTTCCAAATGTAAAATCCTCTTTTGCTCCTTCTTGGTCAGATGATCATCTACCACAAAAGATCATCAGACTGTATGTTTAGCGTCCTTTTCCTGTACACAACTGTAAAAGAGTAGGCGGACAGAGCTTGTTGCATCAAACTTTGCAGAAGTCAGGATGTAGGTTTAGGGGTTTCTGTCTGTTATTACAGTGATTCTGCACCTGGATAAATCAATGTGTCCAGTCCCAGACCTTTAACTAATCCCAAATAGTCTTCTAAAAATTTAGTTCGATTTGAGAAGACATACAAAAACCAAAATGCCAGATCGAGCAATCAGACTAATCAACTTTATCTTCTATAGTTGAACATCGAAGCTTGATCAGAATCAGAATGCTTTTATTGCCATGTCAATGAGAATATCAGAGACTAGGAACTTGCTTTGATACAGCTGTGCAATATTATAAGATGAAAATAATAAAAAATAAAATAAATAAAAATAATTTTAACAAAACAAAGTGCTCAGAAAGAAAAAGAAAAGTAGTGCCATGTCATAGAAAATAATAAAAAAATAATAAAGATAGTAAAGTGACAAGAGGGAGGTGACTAAGAGATGTGGGGTTCAGGTTATAAAGTATTAATTAGACTAACGGCAGAAGGGAAGAAGCTGTTTTTGTGGCGGGACGTTCTGGTCCGAATGGACCGGAGCCTCCTGCCCGAGGGGAGTCGCTCAAAAAGTCCATGTCCAGGGTGGGAAGGGTCAGCTGCTATCCGACCTGCACGCCCCCGAGTCCTGGAGACGTACAGGTCTTCGAGAGATGGAAGGCTGCAGCCGATCACCTTCTCTGCAGAGCGCACAATGCGCTGCAGTCTGTGTTTGTCCCTATGTTGATGGAGATCAACATACAAAACGAAGCGAAGCCTGACTCAGTTTTTTTGCACTAATGCTCTTTTTAAACTTACATTAAATATAAATAATCATCAAACTCGTTTGATGTTAATGGTGGAGACGGTGATTTTAGGGACTCTGGTTAGATGTCATGGTTCATAAAAAGCACCACCCCTGGACGTTATTAATGTGAAGTTATTGAACCCTATTTTTCACAAAGTATTTCGTGGTCCCTGATTTCGAGGAGAAACAGTTTGTGAGTTTAATTTATCTTTAACTGTGTTAAAAAGAAAGAATGAGGATGCTCATTTAGATACGACTGAAATCACACGTTTGTATTTCAGTGTTCTGCCTAAAAATGTCTAAGATTAGACGAAAACCCGCGGGTGGAGCATGAGTTATTCATGAAGAGAGGAACAGCTTTGGCACCTGGAATTCATCTGATAGATGAATACTAAACAGGAACGTCGGCAGAATCGTCCTGAGAAATTTAAAGCAGGAGTTTTTTGCACATGAACGACGATAATGGTTTACAAACAAACAGAAAAAGAAAAACCTCCCAGAAGCGTCTCCCAGCTTTGTTAAGTAATTAATAGAGGAGGAAAAATCTCAGACTAATTTACAGGTGGGGGGCGTCCCAGCCTGGATAATTATCCAAATATTAATCATTAGTTTGCAGATGTGGGTCTAATTTAGCTCCCAAGTGAAAAAAAAGACAAACATTTTGATAATTTTAAAATAGCACCAATTACAATTGAATTACATTCAAAAGATTGTAGAAATGCTGTTCAATTAAATGTATACAGATGTATAGGCACATGCTTCAGACTATTCCTTTTCTTTGGTCTGTTTGTTTCTTTATTGCAATCTGTGTTAGTTATGATTTTATGTATGACCAAATGAATACATCTGAACTGAAAAGGAGGGGAAACGTCGTTAAGGGAGGAGTTATGTCTACTATGCTCGCAAAAATATGTGCACATTTCCTCTTCAGCCCTTGTATGATGGTCTACCTTAAACCGTGAAGGGGGTAGACTTGATGTCCGCTAAGGGAAGAGGGGAACATTACGTGCCTTCTTTTTTTTTCCCGGGTGTAACGGTGTCTGAACTTGGAGTCGAAAGTTTTATGTTTTTCTTTTTTTAAAATGGTTTAATTTGATTGATATGACTACGTGAATATTTACTATGTTGATACGTGACTCTGTGACTGGGGATGTGTGGTTTTGTATTTCACTGTTGGTGAAATGATTTTATTCTTTTCCATTTTTAATATATATTCTTTTAGCTTATAAAAAAAAAATGTGATTTTTTTTTTGGTTATATTAATAATACACCTTGATTTAGTAAGAATCTTGCTAGAATTTTCTCTAGAATTCTAGTTGCAAAAAACACATATAGTACTTTTAAAATATATCAGTTAAAGAAATAAAGATTCTCTTTCTTTTTTTGCAAATATTGTTAACATATCGTTAACACTTTAATTCATCAAATTAACCGCTTTTACAAGCCCAACATTTGACCAACAAACTGCACCTAGCAGCTAATAGGTTATAATATTCTATTAAGTAATGTATTAATTTATACAATTAAAATATAAATACGTCGAAAGGCTCCTAAACATACGGAAGCCTGTTTATACTCAACAACCAATCCAGGTCAGGTCAGGTCATTTAATGTCGCGAGATACCAGTGTTGGTATATTACGCCTAACAGGGAACCGAAATCCCCTGTGATGTCAAAAATAAATATCGATCATTGCTCTAGAGTCCGACCAGAGAGATTGCTCAGCCGTAGCCAGCAACTCATGTGTCTAATTGTTACAACCAATCCAAGACATGCAGTAGTTGTTTGTTTTCTTTACATCTTTTTCTTTTTTTCTGTCCGTCTCATTTTAAAGACAACCCTAACCCTAGGCTATAAGATCAATGCATGTTGGACATCATTCTGGGTATCTGACCAGGTGTGACTGCTGCAGTGCACCTTGATGACCGCTCGCCCCGGTTGACTGGCGTTTCAGTCTGGTCGCACTGTGTCAAGAAGGAGAATAAGACAAGAAACGGAACAAGACATAGATCTTCTGCATCAAAATCAGTGCTACTGCTACCGTTTCTTAAACTATGACACTTCTGGCGCTCATTTTTGGTGTATTTGTCAGAGATGACATGAGAACAGTGACAATCACAAAGGTGAGAAGGTTCCTCCTCCACTCACACCTGGGCCGCTGTTTCAAAACACAAATCATTCGACAATCGAAACAAAGTACATCGAAGAGATGAAAGAGTTAGGATCAAAACAGCTTTCTACCCACATTAAAGTGTCCGGGACAAAGTGACCCATAGCATTATCTTCTTATACAAACTCTGCACTTACGTTTTACAACAAGGAGTCCAGATTTTACACGCCAGTTTATGACATTCTGTGTGTGGTGAAGTTTTGAGTCTTCAGTTCTCAGACTCTGAGTGTGTCATCAGAGATGATTAGAAAGTGGATCATATCACAAACGACATGGACTCAGTTCCTAAAATTAATAGGTTTTTCCGCATTGAAGAAAGAGGGTAAAATAAAACCCTTTAGAAGTAAAGTGTTTGTAGAAAGACTGCGCCTACAAAGTAACATGTAGCAATCATTACACATGTAAACGTACAGTAGGCCTACCTCTATTACGCTTGAGAACTAGACAATGTCTTTCATGCATGGTCCCATCTTGTGATGTTTCAAAACAAGTTGATAATCATTGTTTTTATCATCCCTACGAACACTGGTTACTGATCCTTTTACCGGGGCGAAACCACCATGTAGTGGTGAGTACGTTGGGAAAGCTGGCAGTACTGACAATGCAGTCAAGTGTGCGCTGATTCTCAAGCGGTCGTCAGAACCTTCACTCATTTTTCCAGTAAAAAAAGTACAAAGATTTCAGAACGAAGTCAGGCTTCATGAATCGTCAGTGCCGACGTGAACGGCTGAACAAATACAGCATTGTAGCGTACTCATGTGTGCTGTTCCCTACGCCCAGTCGGTCCCACCAAAGTAATCAACTCATTGTCAAACCCTACCAGAAATGGAAAGATGCACAGGAAGCAAAGGCAGGCTCTACAAGCAACCGGATGTAATACAATTAAAATGTTAAAACGTTTAAAGGCTCCCAAACAAACTTCCTAATTTATTCTCAACACATAGTCCAAGATGTGCCGTGGATTCATTTTTATGTATCTTTTTCTTGTTTCTTTTTTCTGTGCGTCCCATTCTAATGATGATGTATCCACAAGAGCCAATGGAGGTTAAAGTTGGACATCGTTATGGGCTGTTTGACCAGGTTCGACTGGATTAAAAATAATTTATGTTCCATCCACCGGGATCCAAGTCCAGTCGCACCATGTCCATCTTGTCCACCCAAAAGCAGGAGTCTGGAATGGCTAAAAAAACAAACAAAAAAAAAAAAAACAAAAAAACAAAGCTAGTCCATAGTGAAGAACATCAAACTGCTCAATCTGTATTTCATCATGTTAAATGTTCTCCTCCAGTTCTTTCAAGCTAGAAACTGGACGTTTCTAATTGTAACCAATTCAGTGCCATTTTCAACCAGTGTTCACAATATGGTGCTCCACTCAACAAAGCTCTTGACGTTCGGGGCAAAATGGCCAAAGTCATTTCTATTTCTGGATAAATATAAAAAAATATATATACTGGATATACTGGATAAAACCATCACGTATGCAGATCTGATGATCTCAGCTGGCTACATTAATCCTGATTCTACGGTCATCTACCGACATGCAGCCACAGACATGCATCCCTCTGATGCGACCTGGGCCCTTTGCAGTTGGTAGAAGTCCACTTGAAAAGGACTTTCTAGTGTGGGAAACACATTGTAGTGTTTTTACAAACTTTAAAAATGGTGATGTTTTTCTTTATCAGCATATGGATCGTAAAGTGACTGAATTTCACTTTTTCTTTTTTGCTCACAAAGCATTAAATAATCTGTATTTTTTCTTTCAAACCAAAAACAATTTGAAATAAATGCCCCAAAACTTTGGTATTCATTTGCTCAGACGTAGTCTAAACTGTGTTTAATTTTATTTGGAGTTTTGATTTAATAATAAAAATCTTATCTGGCTGATTAAATTTTCCGAAACATGCACTGCTTTTGTCTTCAGAAAGATTGGGTCAACATTTTTTTTTTTTTATGCAGACATTCTTTACATTTTATAAATAATTTGGACATTCATTTGTCTCCAGAATGTAAAAACAAAGACTCTTCGTTGGTTTTCTATGAGATCTAAACATAACAGAGATTATATGGCTCAGGATCAAATCTAGAGATCGACTGCCAACCCTTTAACCCACCTGTAAACAATGAGTGAACAGGTGTGAGGTAACACCCAAAATCAGACATTATGGTGGAGACAACTGAGGGAAATAAAAAAGGAACCAAAGTAGATGTGGGCTTGTTGTGGTTGCCATAGTTTTACAAGCATAACAACTGTTAAAACATTCAGAACAGCTTGTTTACATAATGTAGGCATGGCAAATATACTCTATATATGGTTACACCTCTCCGCAAAAAGCCCTCACATCACTGTGATGTGACGTATGTGACGTGCTGACGTGTGAGCAACACAAAGTAATAAAGTACAGACGATCAATTCACAAAACTTTGTTTCTGACTTACTATGTTCGAAAACATTTTCTTTTTCTGATCCAGTCATAAATAAAAACAAAGAATTTATGTCCATCTTTCCATCAAGAAAAACTTTTAAAACCAAGCTGTAGGGACTTGGTTTTTCTTTGTCTTTTAAAAGTATGCACAGAACCAAAGAATGGATCAACTTGTTTCCATAGAAAAATAAACGAAATGTCACCTGAATCACTTTGAAACCTTAGACTCCTCATCAGGTGTCATGGTTCCAGGCCGAAGTTAGTTTGGTGAATATTGGACTAAAACTGTTGATTCAGTCCCTGAAGACAAAAACAGCCCACAAAACCATAAACTTGGAGAAAGTTCTTTTCTGTTCCATCAAACTATCGGTAACTGACTTCACAAGCTGAAGCTTTAATACATAGTGTTACTTCCTTCAGTCGTCCTTACTTGTTATTTTCATTCAGTTCATCATGTGGATCAACATTTGATCAAACTGCACACATCAGCTTACAGAATAAAATATTCTATAAAGTACTGTGTTAATAATACAATTAAATGTGGCACCCAAACAGACTTACTGAATGCCATTTTACAGTCAACCAAACCAAGATGTGTAGTGGTCGATCATTTTTATTACATTTTTTTGTTATTTTTTTTTCTGTCCGTCTCATTTTTGACAACAAGCCAATTTTAAGCAGACGAAAGAGCTGAAGTCTCAGAGGATTAAAACCATGCTTCAAATAGTCCGAGGAGACAAGGCCAACATGACGTAGTATGTCCGACGGCTCAGATTTTCAGTATGTCCAATTACAAGGACAATTATAAGCTGACTTTAAATAGCAGAACAGTCATTAAGGATGGGGTTGAAAACTTAATAATGTTTCTTGCGATGCACAAACAGGCTGACTGCCTGGTACACAGACGTTTCTCTTTCTTACCTACATGCAAAAAACTCTCCCATCACTGTGAAGCATTCCCAAATACCTGTAGTTTTAAATACAGCCAGATGGTTAGTGCTCATGAAATCATATTGATTTTCATGATTATATCCAGGTTTAATTTTTACAGGTTCGATGCAGACAAACAGCCTGAGAACGAATGGTGGTACGTCTGTTCTTCCTGCAGCTTTGTGGAGTGTCAGGCAGTCTGGGCAGCACTTGCTTTCTTTTGACATATAGCCCAATCCCCTGGTTTCACTTTCAGACCAACCAAGCCTCAGATCTCTGGTATCAACACCCATCATGACATAAAATAGATTTTGCTGACCCTCAATGACAGTCAACAGTCCAAACTTTCAGAATGCCCATGTAGAGATTTTTTTTTTTTTAGGGTTATGTACCTTTAAAAAAAAAAGCCAGGAACTCAGAACCGAGCTGAACTCCAAGTCTAACAGGACATCATAGAACACGCGAAAAAAAGCTGCAAGGACTTGTTTTTTTTTACTCCTCGTCAAAATACGCTCAGATTCAATCAATGAATGAGTCGATGCCAAAAACGTAGAACTGGTTTAAAACAAGGCAGAAAATCCTGGCAAAATCTGGATAGGCCTTTTAGTAAAGAGTCAAACTGAGGACTCAACGAACAAAAAATGTTACAAACCAACAGAATCCCAACAGCCCAGACTTGTAGAGTCAACGTTTACAAGCTAGGTCAGCCTAGCAGCACCATCTACCCGATGGTAAGCACCCGATGGCGTTTCACATGAAACACAGAGACAGTAAAAAAGTCATAATAGTTGACTTCTTTTAAAAAACATGTTAACTATGATACATTTAGGCTTACACCCTAAGTTTATTAATTTGTTTTTTAAGTGCGTCAAATCCTGGAACTTTGATATCTTTTAATGTGTTAAATGATAGGACTCTTTTGCATCTGAACGTTTTAAGGCCAAACCTCTCATTTCAGGATGATGAGAGTGATGTTAGTGGGGTTTAGATTGACTAAAACTTTTATCCCACAACGTCAGGATGTGGTCATACTGAAAAATGTGCAATGATTTCACAGAAAAGAATGTGACAAAAGTACAGGCACAACAGGGCTCATTATCTGATAGTATACAGAAGCCACTGAGGATGTGAAAGCAAACAAGAATGCAACGTCTCTAAACATCAAATCAAGGTATGCCTGATTCATCCTGCAACGTCAAAAGCTGATTAAATTTCCTGAAACAAGCACATCTTTTTTACTTGAAAAAATAACCCAAATATCTCTATTTAAATTGTTACGTTCTTTCATTTTAGTATTAAAACGTGACCTTCTATATGATTGTGAATTATCTGCAGTTTAACATAAAAACATTCTTTTCTTTGTTAAATAAAGTAATTTAAATTTTTACAGGTTCGATGCAGACGAACAAACAGCCTGAGAACGAATGGTGGTGCGTCTGTTGTTCCTGCAGCTTTGTGGACTGTCAGGCAGTCTGGGCAGCACTTGCTTTCTTTCGACCTATAGCCCAATCCCCTGGTTTCACTTTCAGACCAACCAAGCCTCAGGTCTCTGGTATCAACACCCATCATGACATAAAATAGCTTTTGCTGACCCTCAACAACAGTCAACAGTCCAAATATTCAGAATGCCCAACTAGAGATTTATAATTTTTTTTAGGGTTATGTACCTTTAAAAAAAAGAGCCAGGAACTCAGAACCGAGCCGAACTCCAAGTCTAACCGGACATCATAGAACACACAAAAAAAAGCTGCAAGGAGTTGTTTTTTTTACTCTTTGTCAAAATGCTCTCAGATTCAATCAATGAATGAGTCGATGCCAAAAACCAAGAACTGGTTTAAAACAAGGCAGACAATCCTGGCAAAATCTAATAGTAAAGAGTCAAACTGAGGGCTCAACGGACAAAAATTATTACAAACTAAAAGAATCCCGACAGCCCAGACTTGTAGAGTCAACGTTTACAAGCTAGGTCATCCCAGCAGCACCATCTACCCGATGGTAAGCACCCGATGGCGTTTCACATGAAACACAGAGACAGTAAAAAAGTCATAATAGTTGACTTCTTTTAAAGAACATGCTAACTATGATACATTTAGGCTTACACCCTAGGTTTATTAACTTGTTTTTTAAGAGTGTCAAATCAGGGTGCGGTCATACTGAAAAATCTGCAATGATTCACAGTAAAGAATGTGAAAAAACTACAGGCATGACGGAGCTCATTTTCTGACGATGTGCTCAAACTACATTCTAAAACACACTGTTTGTATGTCAAACAAAGATCACTCCGAAAGTATACAGAGGCCACTGAGGATGTGAAAGCAAACAAGAATGCAACGTCTCTTAACATCAAATTAATTACGTATATCAAGGCATGCCTGATTCGTTCTGCAAAGTCAAAATAAAGGCAAGAAAAGTCATGGTTTTAGTAGAGGTGAAAACTGAGGCCGAAAAGAAATTTACCAGAAAACAAGAAACATCTTCCAAATACTTAGACTGAACTGGCCAACATAACGTAATTATGAACGCTCAGACTTGACGTTTACAACAGTATCACGGTCTAACTCATTGGAAACATACAATATTTTAAAGTTGTTCTGTCAGGACATCTCAGCAGAACGTCTGGTAAACTCAGTTTAAATCTCACCGTTCATGAGTCTTTACTACATGTTGGCCCAAAACAACAAAGCAGTTAAAGACTGGACCTGAGACCAGACATGGTCTTCACATTGTGGGGCTCCACTCAACAAAACTCTCATTTCAGAGAGAATCGTCCTGAGCAAAATGGCCGAATTCATCTCTATTCCTTACTACTGGACCGTCTTATTGGGTAAAACCTTCACATATGCAGATCTGATGATCTCAGCTGGCTACTTTATTCCTGTTCTACAGTCATCTACCAACATGCAGCCACAGACGTGCATCCATCTTATGCAACCTGAGCCCTTTGGAGTTGCTGAAGTCCCCTGAAAGAATCAACTCAAAAGAGGCTTCATACTGTGGGCAACACATTGTAGTGTTCTTATAAACTTTAACAATCCTGTTATTTTTATTTATCAGTATATGAATTGTAAAGTGACTGGATTTTGCTTTCTCTTTTTTGCTCGTAAAGCATTAAATTTGCTGTATTTTTCATACGAACCATGAAAAAAATCGCCAAAACTTGGGCGCTTCGTTTGCTTGAATGAATACGGATAAGGAGAAAATGTTTTCCAATTAAACACAAACCTGCAAAACAATAAAAAGATTGTTTGACTTGTACAATTTCAAGACAAATCGCAGGCAAAACACAAAAAAACTCGGTGAGGATTCTTTGATGGACTTCAGCAGTTCGTATGAGATGGAAACCATGAACCAGTTTTAAAAAAAACAATCTGAAGAAACTCTAAACTTTCTAAGGCATGGAGTCAGAGCCAGGTTTCTCAATACTGAATAAAAACACTGAGACAAAAACATGAAAGTAACGTCACTTTAAAATAGATAAAAGATAAAAAAGTAAAGTAAAAGTAGATAAAAGTAAAAGTAGATAAAACACCAGTCATGCAATTTGAAGAAATCTCTGAACATGGTCCTGAAATGAAGCCTCCGGGTCTGTACAGGACAACCAGCGGACTTCAGACAGGCAGGACTTGTTTTGTCGCTCCATTCTAGCTTTGCCAACTGCCTGTTTAACACAAAAAACATCTGCCGTGAAACATGGAGACAGTGAATATCAGGGCTGCAAACCAACTGAAAACGCAAGAGAAATACAGCAGTTGGAAATCTGTTAGAACTTTACCCACAGAATGGAGGCAGATCCTAGCTCTGTGGCTTGCATGAGGCTGCAGAAGTCTATTTTTTAAGTACTCCTCCTTTTGGACGTGCTAACTTGTGTGCCATCCACCACGCCAAACAAGTGACGTTGTTACAGAATAACATTCAGCTGGCACAGAGATCCGCATGTTGCTCGACTTGTAAAAACAATTTTATAAATTATTATTCTTTTGCTATGAAAGTTAAAGTAAAAGTTGCGTTCCACAGCAGACCTCCATCACAACATTTCTTAAGAGGTTGCTGAGATCCAGACCTTAACAGTGAGGAAAAAGTGGAGGAGGAGAATAAGTGCAACGTCATTTCGAGGGTTTTAAAACCAAATTGATCAGTAACTGGGGGATTCAAGGAATTCTGTAACATGATCCTCCAATAAACACAGCAAAAAAATCAACAGCCAACATTTAAGCATCTAGTTAGTTTTTTCAGTTCGTACTTGCAGAGCATCTGATGTACTCAGATTACAACTCACCATTTATAGACAAAGACTTTTTGTTGACGTACAACAGTTCTTTCTGACAAAAAAGGTGCTATCCTTGTTAGAAAGGCCTTCAAGGAAACTGGTGGTGGAAAAATGACACAAGAAACTTGGGACAAGCCACAATCAAGCTCTTCAAGGAGTATGCGTAGCGTCACACCACCTCAACGAAAAGGTGCACCAACAATAACAGAAAAGTTGCAAAGAAAGTCCTTCACAGCTGTTATCACCAGAAGGCAATCCAAACAAAATGCACCAGATAACAATCTGGAAAAGAAAGACCTGATAGACGAGAAAAGACCACCAGCTGGCTGGATTAATAAGCTTATCATGGTAGAATGTCTCAGTATTCTCCAAAAAAATGATTGGTACTGTGGTTTGGACCTGGCGGGCTGCTCAAATCTGGTTGAGGGACAAAGCCCAAGACCTGACACACCTACTCTTAAAGTGACAAAATGCTCTCAGAGACCTTTTTAATGCAGCTCAAGAACAACAGATTTTCTTAAATGATTGGTTGTGTACAAAGACGGACTTCTTATTTCTAGCAAGCGTTTGTAGTCTTGAATTCAATTGAAAGAAAATGCCAAAAAACAACAACTGGTTTCACAGAAAGCTTAAAACAAAGCTGAAAATCCTGGTAAAACAGAGGTGAGATCGTGCCTAAAAAGATCCAGCCCGACCAATCAACATGTTAAATGTTAGGACTCATTTGCACCTGAATGTTTTAAGGCCTGAACTCTCAGTTCAGGATGATGGAGTGATGATAATTTGGTGTAGACTGACCAAACTTTTATCCCCACAACATTAAGGTGTGTTCATACTGGAAAACCTTCAACAGTGCAGAATGTTACAAAAGTTTACTTTAAAGTAAACAGAGGTGACTGACATTGTCAAAGCAAACAGGAATGCGACGTCTCTTCTAACATCAAACCAAGCAGTTAATAACAAGGCATCCCTGATTCGTCCTGCAAAGTCAAAACAAAGGCAAGAAAAGTACAAACAGGATTTAAACTGGACATGGTTTCAGTCGAGGTAAAGAGTGACACACCAAAGAATCAGACTAGTCAACAAGAAACTCCCAAGTTCCAAATAGTCAGACTGAACTGGCCAACATAACGGATTAACGAACGCTCAGACTTAATGTGAACAACAGACAGAAGCACAGAATCACGGTCTGACTTATTTGGAATATTCATATTTTAAAGTTGTTCTGTCAGGACATCTCAGCAGAACGACTGGTATACTCAGTTTAAAGCTCAGCGTTCATGAGTCATTACTACATGCTGGCCCAAAACAACTAAGAATTTATCCTCAGAATAACATGGACTTTATTAATCAACACTAAATTACGAAACATACATTCAAAGATTACACTAATCTTATTACTGCCATCAAACACGGTGATGTGAGCATATTGAATGCAAGCAGACACCAAAGCAATCTGTTACCATCAACATGCTGAAACACAACCTTCTACAGCAGGAAGTCTGAACCAGGTTTCTCAGAACTTTATTATAAAATAAAAATGGAGGAAGAATTACAGACTTAAGGCGACAGCACGAATGTAACATCACTTTAAGATTTTAAGTCAAAAAACAATCATCATATTTAAAGAAATCCCTGACAAAGTGATTTTAACTGGATTTGCAGTTTCTTCTTAGGATAATAATTTCATTTTAACAACTCTTTCTGATCATCACGTCCTCAACAATCAGGAACACAGTTTAATTTAACAATTTAAAAGACCCTCTGTTGGGAGACCACTCGCTGAGACGTTTGGCACTTGATGGCCCAGACGACCAGACCATCCAGAAGAGGTGCCATACCAGCCAACGGAAGACGGATAAACAACAACGTTTC
The DNA here is from genome assembly GCA_902685375.1 of Neostethus bicornis. Taxonomy (NCBI): domain Eukaryota; kingdom Metazoa; phylum Chordata; class Actinopteri; order Atheriniformes; family Phallostethidae; genus Neostethus; species Neostethus bicornis. The sequence continues at coordinate 14,074,680 of CACRXE010000076.1, forward strand.
TCCACAAGAGAAGAACGTGGCATCACACCTTAGCCTGTTAACCAAAGTTGAAAACCAAACTCTATGACATCTGTACCAGAAAGCGTTCAAAAAATAAATAAATTATAAATAAAAATAAATTAAAATTAATAAGTTCTTCCGCATTGAAGAAAGAGGGTAAACTAAGTAAACAAAGTAATTAACATGTAGCAATCATTACACATGTAAACGTACAGTAGGCCTACCTCTACGAGTCTTGGAAAACTAGGCAATGTCTTTCATGCTTGGTCCCATTTTGTGACGTTTTAAACAAGTTGATAATCATTGTTTTTATCATGCTTACGAACACTGGTTACTGATCCTTTCATTGGAACGAAAACACTATGTAGTGGTGAGTACGTTGGGAAAGCTGGCAGTAATGACAATGCAGTCAAGTATGCACTAATTCTCAAGCGGTCGTCAGAACCTTCACTCATTTTTCCAGTGAAAAGTTTCAAACATTTCAGAACGAAGTCGGGCTTCATGAATCGTCAATGCCGACGTGAACGGCTGAACAAATACAGCATTGTAGCGTACTCATGTGTGCTGTTCCCTCCGCCCAGTCAGTCCCATCAAAGTAATCAACTCATTGACAAACCCTACCAGAAATGGAAAGATGCCCAGGAAGCACAGGCAGGCCCTACGAGCAACCGGATGTAATACAATTAAAATGTTAAAACGTTTAAAGGCTCCCAAACAAACTTCCTAATTTATTCTCAACACATAGTCCAAGATGTGCCGTGGATTCATTTTTATGTCGTTTTCTTACTTCTTTTTTCTGTGCGTCTCATCTTAATGACGATGTATCCATAAGAGCCAATGGAGGTTAAAGTTGGACATCATTATGGGCTGTTTGACCAGGTTCGACTGGATTAAAAATAATTATGTCCCGTCCACCGGGATTCAAGTCCAGTCGCACCATGTCCAACTTATCCACCAAAAAAGCAGGAGTCTGGAATGAGTCCACAAAACCAGTCCATAGTGAAGAACACCAAACTGGTCTATCTGTATTTCAACATGTTAAAAGTTCTCCTCAAGTTCCTTCATGCTAGCAATTGGACATTTCAAATTGTAACCGATTCAGTGCCATTTTCAACCAGTGTTCACAATATGGTGCTCCATACAATAAAGCTCTTAACGTTCGGGGGAAAATGGCCAAAGTCATTTCGATTTCTTACAACTGGACTGTCTTACTGGATAAAACCATCACGTATGCAGATCTGATGATCTCAGCTGGCTACATTAATCCTGATTCTACGGTCATCTACCGACATGCAGCCACAGACATGCATCCCTCTGATGTGACCTGGGTCCTTTGCAGTTGGTAGAAGTCCACTTGAAAAGGACTTTATAGTGTGGTAAACACATTGTAGTGTTCTTATAAACGTTGACAATCGTGTTATTTTGTTTATCAGCATATGAATCGTAAAGTGACTGAATTCCACTTTTCTTTTTTGTTGTTAATTTGTCTTAATTTATTTTTTAAGAGTGTCATATCAGGGTGCGGTCATACTGAAAAATCTGCAATGATTCACAGTAGAGAATGTGAAAAAACTACAGGCATGGCGGAGCTCATTTTCTGACGATGTGCTCAAACTACATTCTAAAACACACTGTTTGTATGTCAAACAAACATCACTCCCAAAGTATACAGAGTCCACTGAGGATGTGAAAGCAAACAAAAACGCAACGTCTCTTAACATCAAATCAATTACGTAATATCAAGGCATGCCTGATTGGTCCTCCAAAGTCAAAATAAAGGCAATAAAAGTATGAACAGGATTTAAACTGGACAAGGATTTAGTAGAGGGGAAAACTGAGGCCGAAAAGAAATTTACCAGAAAACAAGAAACATCTTCCAAATAGTTAGACTGAACTGGCCAACATAACGTAATTATGAACGCTCAGACTTGACGTTTACAACAGTATCACGGTCTAACTCATTGGAAACATACAATATTTTAAAGTTGTTCTGTCAGGACATCTCAGCAGAACGTCTGGTAAACTCAGTTTAAAGCTCACCGTTCATGAGTCTTTACTACATGTTGGCCCAAAACAACAAAGCAGTTAAAGACTGGACCTGAGACCAGACATGGTCTTCACATTATGGGGCTCCACTCAACAAAACTCTCATTTCAGAGAGAATCATCCTGAGCAAAATGGCCGAATTCATCTCTATTCCTTACTACTGGACCGTCTTATTGTGCAAAACCATCACATATGCAGATCTGATGATCTCAGCTGGCTACATTAATCCTGTTCTACAGTCATCTACCAACATGCAGCCACAGACATGCATCCATCTTATGCAACCTGAGCCCTTTGGAGTTGCTGAAGTCACCTGATAGAATCAACTCAAAAGAGTTGATACTACTGTGGGCAACACATTGTAGTGTTCTTATAAACTTTAACAATCCTGTTATTTTTCTTTATCAGTATATGAATTGTAAAGTGACTGGATTTTGCTTTCTCTCTTTTTTTTGCTCATAAAGCATTAAATGAGCTGTATGTTTCATACGAACCATGAAAAAAATTGCTAAAACTTGGGCGCTTCGTTTGCTTCATACTCAAACTTAGTCCAAATTGTGTTTGATTTTGTTTGGATTTTCTAATAACAATAAAAATCTTTTCTGGACGATTAAATTTTCTGAAACAAGCACTGCTTTTTTTTACCAGCAAAAACAACCCAAATCTCTATTTAAATTGTTACGTTCTTTCATTTTAGTATTAAAACGTGATCTTCAATACGATTGTGAATTATCTGCAGTTTAACATAAAAACATTCTTTTCTTTGTTAAATGAAGTAGTGCACAGAGATTAGACACATTCTTTTCCACCTCTGGGATTATCTAGTGAAGCTTGGCGGGTTCTACTGAATGAACTCTGAGATGTTCAATGTTCACTCCCCTCATAAACAAAGATTTAATCCTGACAGGTGATTTTAATTTAATATTTATAACACAGGACTTGGACTCCTCGAATTTAAACTTTTAACACCTGCAAAACATTAAGAACAGCTTCTTTTTTTTTGAAGAAAGAAAGCTCTTTTCATTTCTAATGACACTTCGTGAACACATTCATCAAATCAACTGGCTCTTTAAAGAACTGACAACCTCTTGGATTTTGACCTTACATAATCTATATCGAGAGTCTGGGCAACTTGTGAATTAAATTATTGTGTATTGTAGTTTTCTCGCTCAGAGAAATATAGAATATATTAAGCAGAATAAACACAGATTATGTGGCTCCGGATCAAGTCTAGAGATCGACTGCCAACCTTTTATCCATCTGTAAACAATGTAGAGGATCTGGTGAGTGAACAGGTGGGAGGTAGTTGGGTATCTGTAAGCAGTTTAACAAAATAAAACACAGCCATCATCGAGTCCATCCTCACCTCCTTCATCACCACGCTGGAGCCACAGCCAGGGACAAAACATAGACTGTAACACATTGAGTGCTCCACAGAGAAGGTGATTGGCTGCAACCTTCCATTTCTCCATGACCTGTGTCTCCAGGACTGGGGAGCGTGCAGGTCGGATGGCAGCTGGCGCTTCCCACCCTGGACATGGAGTTACAAAGCCAAGCAGGAGGACTTTCTGATCCCTGTAACTCCTGTAAAACCAAAAAGGTGCTATCCTTGTTGGAAAGGCCTTCAAAGAAACTGGTGGTGGGAAAATGACACAAGAAACTTGGGACAAGCCACAATCAAGCTCTTCAAGGAGTATGTGTAGCATCACACCACCTCAATGAAAAGGTGCACCAACAATAACAGACAAGTTGCAAAGAAAGTCCTTCACAGCTGTTATCACCAGAAGGCAATCCAAACAAAATGCACCAGATAACAATCTGGAAGTGAAAGACCTGATAGTCTAGAAAAGACCACCAGCTGGCCGGATTAATAAGCTTATCATGGTAGAAAGTTTCAGTATTCTCCATAAAAATGATTGGTACTGTGGTTTGGACCTGGCGGGCTGCTCAAATCTGGTTGAGGGACAAAGTCCAAGACCTGACACACCTACTGTTAAAGTGACAAAATGCCCTCAGAGACCTTTTTCATGCAGCTCAAGAACAACAGATTTTCACAGGTACTGTTCTTAAAAATCCTGCCAAAACAGAGGTGAGATCGGGCCTAAAAAAATTCAGCCCGACCAATCAACGTGTTAAATGTTAGGACTCATTTGGGAGACAGAATCTGTTCTCCCAAACTCTGAACTCTCAGTTCAGGATGATGGAGTGATGATAGTTTGGTGTAGACTGACCAACTTTTATCCCCACAACATTAAGGTGTGTTCATACTGGAAAACCTTCAACAGTGCAGAATGTTACAAAAGTTTACTTTAAAGTAAACAGAGGTGACTGACATTGTAAATTCAAAAACGAATGCAACGTCTCTTCTAACATCAAACCAAGCAGTTAATAACAAGGCATCCCTGATTCGTCCTGCAAAGTCAAAACAAAGGCAAGAAAAGTACAAACAGGATTTAAACTGGACATGGTTTCAGTCGAGGTAGAGAGGGACACCCCAAAGAATCAGACTAGTCAACAAGAAACTCCCAAGTTCCAAATAGTCAGACCAAACTGGCCAACATAACGGATTAACGAACGCTCAGACTTAATGTGAACAACAGACAGAAGCACAGAATCACGGTCTGACTTATTTGGAATATTTTAAAGTTGTTCTGTCAGGACATCTCAGCAGAACGACTGGTATACTCAGTTTAAAGCTCAGCGTTCATGAGTCTTTACTACATGCTGGCCCAAAACAACTAAGAATTTATCCTCAGAATAACATGGACTTTATTAATCAACACTAAATTACGAAACATACATTCAAAGATTACACTAATCTTATTACTGCCATCAAACACGGTGATGTGAGCATATTGAATGCAAGCAGACATCAAAGCAATCTGTTACCATCAACATGCTGAAACACAACCTTCTACAGCAGGAAGTCTGAACCAGGTTTCTCAGAAATTTATTATAAAATAAAAATGGAGGAAGAATTACAGACTTAAGGCGACAGCACGAATGTAACATCACTTTAAGATTTTAAGTCAAAAAACAATCATTAATTAAAGAAATCCCTGACAAAGTGATTTTAACTGGATTTGAAGTTTCTTCTTTGGAAAATAATTTCATTTTAACAACTCTTTCTGATCATCACGTCCTCAACAATCAGGAACACAGTTTAATTTAACAATTTAAAAGACCCTCTTTTGGGAGACCACTCGCTAAGACGTTTGGCACTTGATGGCCCAGACCACCAGAAGATTCAGAAGAGGTGCCATACCAGCCAACGGAAGACAGATAAACAACAACGTTTCTCCACAAGAGAAGAACGTGGCATCACACCTTAGCCTGTTAACCAAACATGACTTTATGACATCTGTACCAGAAAGCATTCAAAAATAATAAGAACTATATAGAATGGATGGGCTGCAGTCTGTTGGCACCAAATCACAGACAGAAACTGACCGCTTGAAGATTCTGTACTCTGCGTTACTGGATCAAACTTGGGAATGCCAAGTGAACTTATAAACACTCGGAACTTTATGCACCAACATAAAATCATAAGAATGAATGAAATGTCCGATTTTAAAGTAGTTTCGTGCTGATTTGAAAATTGTAAAGTTCGATGTCGTAACTGAACGTAAAAACTAGCATTAAAAAAAACTCCACAAACTACAGACATTAAACAGCAATTACGTTTTTTCAAAAGTCCATAAAAAGAATTTTACTCTGAAGTTTTTATTTAAACAACTTTCACTGTTTAATATTTCTTTTGCAGGACTTAAACTCCTGGAAAATTAACACCTGCAGAAACAGTGCAAAGAAAACATCCCATCCATCAAAATGAATCATCTATAATGAGGTCCTGAACAACTTGTGAAATATTTGCTTGTTAATAATATGAAGAGGTGACTGGTCTTACAGGGACATTTCACAACAATAACAATCTCACTTCCACAAGAGTATGTAAACTTTATCTAGTCAGCACGTGGACTTGATAATGACGGAGAAATCTTTTCAAAGTTTTCAGTTTGTTACAATCAAGGATCACACTGTCCTTATTACTGCAGTCAAACGGAGTGATGTGAGCATACTGAATGAAGCAGATAGACATCAGTACCATCTATCTATTAACCATATCCTGACTCCACAGCAGGAAGGCTGAACCAGGTTTCTCAATAGGGTCAGAAAATAAGAACAAAGTAAGAATAAAATACTGAGACAAAAACATGAATGTAACGTTTTACTCAAACTCAGCATCAAAATTTGATCTCAGGAGTCATGGACGAGGGAACCTTCGTTATGTTGATTCTATGTTTAAGACTTTTTTTCAATCACGTTTTTTTATCTTGTTTTTATGATGTCCTTGAATTTTTAATATTTACACGTATCATAGTTGACGTTTCTTTTATCTCGTTTAGCGTTTTTTATAACAATGCTCGCAGCTGATAACGAGCATTGTTGCAAAACTAAATATTTATTTCAGATACCGAACAGGCGTTACAATTCCAGACGTTGTACAATCGATCGATGTCTACGATCGATGGACTTCAGCAGTTCATATGAGACGGAAACCATGAACCGGTTTCAAACTTTTTCAGAAAATAAGACTCACAAAATAAACACATGAATGTAACGTCACTTTAAAGTAGAAGATAGAAAAAAAAACATCCATCTGATTTGAAAAAATCTCTGAACATAGACCTAAACTGAAGCCTCAGGGTCTGTACAGGACAACCAGCGGACGTCAGAAAGCCCGGACTCGTTTTTACGCTCCATTCTATCTGCAGCATCTGCCTCTTCAACACAAAAAACATCTGTCCATTCACATGGATCTGCAGTGAAACATGAAGACCGTGGAACATGAATACAATGAATATCAGGGCTGCAAACCAACTGAAAAAGCAAGACAAATACAGCAGTTGGAAATCTGTTAGAACTTCACCCACAGAATGGAGGCAGATCCTAGCTCTATGTGGCTTGCATGAGGCTGAAGAAGCCTTTTTTTGTTTTAGTACTCCTCGTTTCGAACATGTTAACTTAAGTGCCATCCACCACGCCAAGCAAGTGACTTTGTTACAGAAAAACATTAAACTGGCCCAGAGATCCGCAGGTTGCTTGACTTTTAAAAGCAGTTCCATAAATGATGATTCTCTTGCTGTAAAAGTTGAAGTAAAAGTTGCTTCTTCACAGCAGACTTCAGTGAAAAAGGGTTTTAAAACCAATTTGATCAGTAACTGGAATTACTGATTTTTTTGCAACTCATAAAACAATATGGATATGACATTCAGTGTCTTGCTCAGGGACACTGAGGTGAGCTGAGGTATGAGCTCCCTGAAGATTTTCTGTGGCCTATTCATGTTCAGGAATCCCTGAACAAGATCCTGCAATTAGTACAAATTCAGACTTGATGCAAACAAACATAACAGACTGAGAATTTGAGTAAAACGTGACTTGCATTTAAGTCCATTGCTGCCTCAAAACTACATCAGCACCTGTGTTATTACACTTATGAACTGCAAGGACTTGGTTTTGCTTTATTTCTGTCAAAATATTCACAGAAAGAATGCATAGTTCTCAAAACCCAAAAACTGACTTTCTAGATAAAGGTTCAAAACAAAGCAGAAAGTACAGGCAAAGCAAGTTAAGTGCTTTAAAATGAACAGGGTTTCAGTAGAAGGGACAAAGTCAAGCCTCAGCGGACAAGGGGAATTCCTAATAACCAGTTTCTGGAAAACAAGCCACAAAATTTTTCCATACTCCGACTCCTACTGTTCTTACATTCCCCGAAAGACAGGATACAAAAAACAGAAGAGCACAATTAAAACCAGTGGAACAAAAAGCCACTCCTCAAGCAAGACGCTGCACCAAAGAACTATCTGTCCCTTCACATGGACAATCATAATCGGCATAAAACATGAAAGCAGCTCAGGACAAGACCTGAAAGGAGTCGTAAAATGTTTTCCTGAAATAACAAGGACTTTACTCATCAACACCAAATTATTAAACATACATTCAAAGATTACTGCCGTCAAACAAGGTGATAAGGGAGCATTGAATGCTGGCAGATGTTGCCGAGATCTACTGTCGTGAATTAAAATCTTATGTCTTTCCATCAAGATGAAGTTCTTGATCAAGCTGAAAGGTCTTTGTTTAAAAAAAACAAAGGAACCAAAAGAAACTAAAATCATAGGGCTGTGTATCATCCGAAGGTTGTCTTTCAAAAAGCAATTCGAGGTTCCGTGACGTAGCTGGTGCATAAAGAAGAACTCACTGCCCTGCTCCATTTCCTGCTCAAACCGGAAGCTTACAGACATGACTCTATGACAGACTCTATGAGACATGACTCTAATACACATCTTTCAAACAACAGTTTTTCAGGTGGGTTTAGTGAAGGAATTAAGTTTTTTTTTTTTATACCTTTAGGTTCTAACTTCTCACAACCATGAAAGTCATCCAGAAATGATGTGACCGTACACCTTCATGAGTCTGTAAGGATAAACCAGAAACATGACAAAAACTTTTGTCTTTATGTAAATAGTCACGTTTTCAATTTAAATTATGCCAAAATGTATGAATGAAAATCTTGGTCATTGGTTAGAAAACACAGAGCGTTCATATGGATTTAAAATAAATGCAGGCCAGCAGCTTTCAGACTTTTGAATATCTTTTCTAACAACTTGAAAAAACTCCAACAATAATTTTGAACTGGAATAATTTTTACAGATTTCTCTTAATTGCAAAAACATCAACAGCCAAGATTTTATCATCTATCTAGTTTTTCTGTTCGTCTGACCGGAGCATCTGATGTACGCAGATTCCAACTCACCATTTATGGACACATGATATTTGTCGACGTACAACAGTTCAGGCAGACAGTCCATCTGCTCTTCCTGTTATTGAACTGTGTATCTAGTATGAAGACTAGGGCGACATTCAGAGCCACGATCATTTTTATTACATTTTTTTGTTATTTTTTTTCTGTCCGTCTCATTTTTGACAACAAGCCAATTTCAAGCAGACGAAAGAGCTGAAGTCTCAGAGGATTTAAAACCATGCTTCAAATAGTCAGACCAGACGAGGCCTACATGACGTAGTATGTCCGACGGATCAGATTTTCAGTATGTCTAATAACAAGGACAATTATAAGCTGACTTTAAACATTTAGCAGAACAGTCATTAAGGACAGGGTTGCAAACTTAATAATGTTTCTTGCAATGCACATTGCATGAATGAGTCAATGCCAAAAACCAAGAACTGGTTTAAAACAAGGCAGAAAATCCTGGCAAAATCTGGATAGGTCTTCTAGTAAAGAGTCAAACTGAGGGATCAACGGATAAAGTTTGTGACAAACTAAAAGAATCCCGACAGCCCAGACTTGCAGAGACAATGTTTACAAGCTAGGTCATCCTAGCCGCACCATCTACTCGATGGTAAGCACCCGATGGCGTTTCACATGAAACACAGAGACAGTAAATAAGTCATAATAGTTGACTTCATTTTAAGAACATGCTAACTATGATACATTTAGGCTTACACCCTAAGTTTATTAATTTGTTTAAGGCCAAAACTCTAAGTTCAGGATGATGAGAGTGATGTTAGTGGGGTTTAGATTGACTAAAACTTTTATCCCACAACGTCAGGATGTGGTCATACTGAAAAATGTGCAATGATTTCACAGAAAAGAATGTGACAAAAGTACAGGCACAACAGGGCTCATTATCTGATAGTATACAGAAGCCACTGAGGATGTGAAAGCAAACAAGAATGCAACGTCTCTAAACATCAAATCAAGGTATGCCTGATTCGTCCTGCAACGTCAAAAGCTGATTAAATTTCCTGAAACAAGCACATCTTTTTTACTTGAAAAAATAACCCAAATATCTCTATTTAAATTGTTACGTTCTTTCATTTTAGTTTTAAAACGGGACCTTCAATATGATTGTGAATTATCTGCAGTTTAACATAAAAACATTCTTTTCTTTGTTAAATAAAGTAATTTTAATTTTTACAGGTTCGATGCAGACAAACAAACAGCCTGAGAACGAATGACGGTGCGTCTGTTGTTCCTGCAGCTTTGTGGACTGTCAGGCAGTCTTGTCTTTCAAAAAGCAATTCGAGGTTCCGTGACGTAGAAGGTGCATAAAGAAGAACTCACTGCCCTGCTCCATTTCCTGCTCAAACCGGAAGCTTACAGACATCACTCTATGACAGACTCTATGAGACATGACTCTAATACACATCTTTGAAACAACAGTTTTTCAGGTGGGTTTAGTGAAGTTTTTTTTTTTTTTTTAAACCTTTAGGTGCTAACTTCTCACAACCATGAAAGTCATCCAGAAATGATGTGACTGTACACCTTCATGAGTCTGTAATGATAAACCAGAAACATGACAAAAACTTTTGTCTTTATGTAAATAGTCACGTTTTCAATTTAAATTATGCCAAAATTTATGAAGAAAAATCTGTACCATTGATTAGAAAACACAGAGCATTCATATGGATGTAAAATAAATGCAGGCCAACAGCTTTCGGACTTTTGAAGATCTTTTCTAACAACTTGAAAAAACTCCAACAATAATTTTGTACTGGAATAATTTTCACAGATTTCTCTTAATTGCAAAAACATCAACATTAAGATTTTAGCATCTATCTAGTTTTTCTGTTTGTCTGACCGGAGCATCTGATGTACGCAGATTCCAACTCACCATTTATGGACACATGATATTTGTCGAGGTACAACAGTCTAGGCAGACAGTCCATCTGCTCTTCCTGTTATTGAACTGTGTATCTAGTATGAAGACTAGGGCGACATTCAGAGTCACACCAAATAAAGATCAAGCACTTAAATTTTAGAAGACAGACTGAACAGGTCAATAAAGACTGCCACAACACAGACATTTATTTTTCTGCCCAAGACATCCTAACAACAACTGGTTAAATTCATAAGTATCTTTTGACTTAAATGCAGCACATCGTTAGAGAAATATTGTTCTTATGTTATAATTAATGAGTGTCATCATTACAGTTTTATTTTTACCAGTTAGATGGTGAAGAATAAAATCTTAAAAACACAACCAAGGTATCAACAATGTAAGAAACAACAAGAAATCCTACCTTTTAAAAATGATTATAACTGTATTGTTGAGATAAAATTGGTTATTTAAACAATTAAAAAAACGTTTTTTGGTAGAGATGATGTGGGTCCAAGAAGCATGTCTAGTTTTAACACTGCCATGGACGAGAAAAACGAGGATTCATGTAGACTGGAAGGATTTCAACATAGAGAAGCTTTAGAATGGAGAGAGAATAAGGCTGAGTGACCCACAACCTGTCATTAAGGAGATGAAACTGGAAGTAGGTAATGAACATGTTGCTGAAAGAAAGTTTGATCAATTCAGTCTCTTACTTTGTCATTTTGTAAATTAGCTGCTCTGATTTTAACTTAGTCACATTTTTCACTTTTCTGTGATCTTTAAACACAAGGAAATTCTTACAAGAGTAAAACATTGATGAATGAAAATCTCTGCTTTTGATTCAACAAAACAAATGCAGATACAAATTGAACAACTTATGGTTTCGTGTTCAACTCTTAGTTCTGACTGTTTGCCATTTTCTGTCTAAGAAACAACAAGCAGGAACTCTCTACAACCTGCTTTTTATAGAAAAACCATCAACGATCATCTTTGGTATAAGATTTTATAGTAGTTCTGTAGCCTACAGACTGTAAGGCCAGGTCATGGGACACTCAGCCTTCCCTGACCCAGGCTGAAATCACCCAGGAGACTCCTGAGGTTAAACTCCTTACTGTCAAACTGTGACGGTCCTTTCAGCAAGTCCAAAGTCTGCCTCTGACTCTCCAGAGATAGATAGTGCAGAGACAGAGCAAAAGCTCCGCCTATGCAGGAGGAGTGATATTGAAGCTTGTCCTATCAACTCTGAGCTCCTCCCAGATGGCAGTGCTCCTCCCTCTTTCTCTGCCAAGAGGCAGAGGAAGCTCTCATGTATTATTCCAATGTGTAGGGTGAAGGCAGGGAGCTCATACCTCAGCTCACCTCAGTGTCCCTGAGCAAGACACTGAATGAATATCATAACCATATTGGGCTATTTGGGTTGCAAGCCAGTCTTAGTCGCAATCTAAATTTTTGGGATTTGTGCATACAGGTGCACAGCTCACTCCAAAACAGAGTGTTTAGATTTCTGAACCTTTCATCTGAATCTTAAATTACTGTCAGGATAAAAACGATTGTAAGACTATTTTTTTTAGATTGAAAAAATATTACTTCAGTCTCGTGAAGCTTTCGATTTACACAAAATGTTTTATTGTTAAAGTTGAAGAATTAACAACGTTAATGCAGCAGAAAAACTTGTGTTTTTATGATCTAACATATAAAAACAAATGGGTTTTCTTCCTGAACTTTCGTACTGAATGATCTTAACATGTGCAGATGGATAGCTCCTTTTAAATGTTATTAGTAGAGAAAACATACATCTACTTCTACATGCATCAAAGGCAGAAATGATCACCATTGTGTACAAATACTACATAATAATATCACATACTTCGTTACAAACTTTTCGTTGATGTTTGAGCAACAACCTTTACTCTCCTCACTGCTCCCAGAAGTAGTTTCTGTTTTTCTTCAAGGAGAGCAACAAAGAAAAATGTGGATGCCCCTTAAAAAAGAAACAGTTCATGTCTGATGCTTCAATGACTTGCTCGACCAACAATTCAAGAATAATAATAATTCAAAATCTCAAAACTCACTTATCTAGTTTATTGACCAAACACTGGTGAAGGATGCCAGCTCTTGTGCTCTTCTATGCTAACATTACTTCATCCACACTTTGCTTGTTAGTAGATTTTATCAGGAAACACTGCCCACAAAGTATTTCAAAGAGGGGACAGATTTTGTAGAAGCGATCTGGGCTGTAACTGCACTGCTGGTTATAGTTGAAATGTATGTACCTACGTAACAGCTGGAATCTCTTCCTCGGCATGATATCAGATATCGCTTGGATAGTTGGTTCACTGTAACCAATACAGTGATGGGAAGTTAAAAACACCCATAAACAGAAGGACTGCTGAGAAATCCTCTATCTCTTTTGTGCAGATCTTGACATGATCCCCGACTCTTGATCAGAGTATAAATTGGTATGATGGGATCAATCATGTCATTAGTGAACAGCATTTTGAAATACTTGAAGTAGGACAGTGGAGTCTCAATCTGAAATTTTTAGACTTTGAGATTTGTGCATATGGTTGCCACCTCACTCCAAAACATTCTGTTTAGGTTTCTTAACCTTGTACATCTTTCATAGCTGTTAGAATATTATCAGTTAAAAAATGGTAATTTGTTTTTAGCCCTCCGAAGGTTGAGAAAGTATTATCTCCGTGTCGTGAAGGCATATCTGTTATGTTCAAGATTTGATTTTCATAAAATGTTTTGAAGAAGTAAAGGGGTTTCCACCTGAACTTTCGTACTGAGACATTAATATATGTAGTTCTTCTGGATGAAGTTCCCTTAAAACATCATTTGTGGAGATAATGTACATCTACTCTCAAAGGCAGGAATTGTTACCAGTGTTACATAAGAATGTACAATGCTGTATGTAGTGTTACAATGTTACAGAAGTATGGTTCGTTTTTCTTACAAACTTTCTGAATTGGACTTAAAGTTTGAGTCATAAGAGCAACATCAGCTAATGAATCTCAATTAGAGTTTAATTTTCTATTTATGACACCAAATATGAAGTAGATTGATTTCTTATATTTGCTCAGTTGTCTTGTCTGCACCACGATGTGCTCTTACATAAGTAAGAGTTTTACTAGGTGTTACTTTCCACCTGTTCAATTCTCAGATCTTCTACATTGTCCAGGTGTGGAGTCATACTTACTACTACATGTTTCTTCTGCTGCAGAGTTAAATATCGAAAAATAAATTGACTATGGTGATGCATATTGTGTTTGGCAGCAGGTGGAGCAGGAAGAAATATACATACGATTCCTTCTGTGGTGTGACTTTGTGGATCGTGTCAAGAACAATTTGATTATTGAAACCAAATGATTCAAGTGGATAAAAAATCCAGGACAAATCTCATCATTAGAAAAAGGACTGACTTCTGTCTTTTGACGTGATGTCTTGTCTTAAGTTTGGCAGCAGATGGAGCAGGAAGAAATAGACATACAGTTATTCCTCTGATGTGTCATTGAGAACATGTTCCACCATTGACCTGCTTAACTTTGAACAAAATGAGCGTGACAACCACACACAGTTCAGTAGTAGAATGGACTCTGGTTCCCTAGGAAACCTTCTCATAGTGCACTAAAGATCTTGTTCCTTTCGGCAGGGTTGAATTGAAGACTGAGATATGTCACTGCTAGTTCAATAATGAAAGGGGATGCTTCTCCGCTCTCTTGGTCTCAAAGATTTAGAGTCATCCACTCCGACTCTTTCCCTTTTTCTGCATTTGAAATACTCATTTTTCCAGAATCTTTTTCCAGAATTCCAGATGGGCATTGCCAGATATAAAGGTTCTACGTCCGTCTTACATTTACTTAAAAAAAGGAGGGGACCGCTGAGGGTCAAGTCTGTGCAGGAGCTGTTGAATATATCATTGTTTTCTTTCAGCCTTCAGATGAATACAGTCGTGGCAGATAGGGTTGAAGACATGCGCTGACCGTCTTGTTTTTGCTTGCTGATGAGATTCAAATCCAAGACATTTTACCATAGAATCCACTTCTCTCTGGAAGACGCCCAGTAGTTCTCAGGGCGATCATCAAATTGTAGAAGTCCAGTGCTTAGGATTTCCCTGTGTGCTCGGTAGCTGGTGATGTCTTATACATCCTGTATTCCTGAAATTAAACCTGGAGTATCGTAATGATGTAGTTTGTGATGTTCCAGAGTCTCTGTGTGGCGTAAACGGTTTGCCTTGAGTTTTCATCTCCTTCTTGAATGAGCTATCATTGTCCATAGTAAGTTCACCTGTTCATGTGCTGATTAATACTTCAGTTGTAGCAGGTTCTTTTAAACCATTCATTTCTATATTATTGTATCAAAAAGAACTCAAAATGTTTGTTTGTTTTTCTCAGTGGAAAGATGAAGATTTTAAAGTCCTTCATGTTTTCTAAGTGGGAGAACCATAGGGTAAATAAATACTTTCTGACCTCACTGTATGTATGATGCATTCTGTCAAACACATACCACTAAAATCCAATGGTCACCGACATTAAGAGGACAAATCCACCTTTCCTCTACAGGACGTTTCATCTGTGGAATAAATGTAGTTTCAGCCTTGTGACATAATGAATAAAAAACCCAGTAAAATTATTAAAAGAAAAAATGATCAAAAATGACCTCTTTCAGATCCTTAAATCAACCACTGATAAAGATATCGGAGGCTTTCACAGCATTGAGGTGATGAACAGGTTATTAAACTAAAGATTTTTACAGCTACAAATGTATCTCTTATTTCATCTGATGACCATTTTTTTCTTGTAGTGTCCTAAATGACTTGTTGTAAAACTTAAACGGCCAGCGACAGCTTCCACTCAGCCTTCATCCTGGAAAGCCCACAGCAACTTCACTGATATATGTGTATATTAAATATATGTGGACAAATGTTACTATGCAGTCGATCAAAACCTTAGCATCTTGTTCCTGTGTGCTTTTGCCACTGCCTTTCTCACTAGAGTACTGAGGTACAAATGTTTTTAATACATGGACAACCTCAGAGCCACTGCCTCCTCCACCGTTAATATTACCTGAAGGCCTGGCTGATCCATTTGAAGCTGTTTGTAAGCATGGGCTAAAAAAAATCCTGAGATTAAAAAAAGCCCATGTTGTGTGGTTATGAATAATTACTGTACCGACTGCTTGTACGATTCGATGTGGACCACATTGTGTTTTCTTTTTCGTGGTGCGCCTTCTGCATTGCTCAGTCTGACCGTTTTTACCATTATTTCTTGAACTGTCTACAACCCAGAGAAATCAGGCTCAATTCGTCCTAAAGAATACAATAAACTAAGGTGTGGTTGACCAGTTTTAAATGATAGTGTAAAGATCTTTACGTCCCTGCTTCTCATGTTGTCGAGTAGTACCTCATGCCCAATGCCATATGTAACACTTTGGCAGATGTTTCGGGCTATTTTGTTGTGCTTTTACTTCGTTGTCTTCAGCACAAATTTTTACCGTCTGTTTTCCTTCCTCTTTGGTTTTCAGGAAGGCTTCTATTTTTTCTTGCTGGGAGGAAAAAGCGTAAACTGTACACTGTAGAGTTTACATTTTGCAAATGAATGTGTATATCAAAGAAATTTTATATTGGTACATTAACGGGACCTCTGAGGGAAAAAAAGGCCTCCCTTCCATATAGAAGACTGTAAAGAGTATATTTTGTAAATGTGTGGATTTTAGATCTATGGTTTTCTTCAGGAGCTTACACTCATTTTTTATGTAGATTTGATGTCATTTCGCTGTTTTCTCATGTGTTTACACAGTTTTATCTCCTCTTTTTGTCTGGAAGTGGGACTCCAAAACCTTCACAAGATCTGAAAGAGAACAAAGTTGTTTTCAAAAGTTGTTTTGTCTCTCATTCACCAACTTTGTGAGTGGCCAAAAAAAAAAAAACAGAAGAGAAACATATAGCTGTTTAGACAGATGAGTTGTCGTGGATCTCCGATTCGCAGACAAATAGAAATAGCCTCTTTATATTGTGATTGGTCTTTTCATCTAGACCATTTGTCTGGGGATGGTAGGCTGCTGTAACACTCCGCTTAACATTCAAGAGGTCACACAGTTTGATATTGAGCTAAACAGACACAAAAAAAAAAAACATTTCCAAAATTGTTTGTCAATAACAAGTGTTGAAAAGTCTCCATACTTCATTTAGAAATTCACATCTCTGATTGGTTAGTATGCGCTTGGGGCAGCCATGCTTATAGATAACGGAGCACATACTAGTTTGGCAACGTTTGCAGCCGTTTTTGTTTTGAGTGTTTTCTCAAGTGTTTTCTCAGTGTTTGTTCTCAACCCATTTTTAAAAACAATCTGTGGAGGTAAAGATATATCAATAGCCGTGCACAGTTTTTGGCTTTCTCACGTTCATCATTCCAGGACACCAGCGTCTTCTGAGCAGGGTAGCAAGCGTTTCAAATTGTGACACAAAACAACAATACCACCCAGCCAGGCCCAAAAACAACGAATCTCCTTTTTGGTCTTAGGATGCTGGCAGCTAAGGATGGTCTACACTTGGGGACACTTATTTATCTCTGAATCCGAAGGTTCCATCCTTTTCAAATCCAGCATATCCGTGATCTTTTCAGCCAATTTTCCCACAAACCCTGTTTGGCTGTTGTCTTGTGGGTCGTTTGTCTTTAATAATGACATGTTTGGTGATGTCTGTCCGTCCTGGCTTACTACTAAATAATGATGGTATTTCTTGTTGTAATTGGGTTAATTGGGTCTTTCGGAGATGAGACAGTTCAAGTGCAGCAGTATTAGTGAAGGTGTGCCGGCTCAGATCTTTGTCCATCCCACCGCCTTCCACTACCAGACCAACTGGTTCTGGTAGACTTAGTGGCTATTTCAAGAAGAGATGGTAGATCTGATACTGTTTCTTTTTGTCAGAGAGATGAATCTCAAATTTGACTGGCCTCATCTTATTTGCTGATGGCGATTGGGCCTTGCCACTTTGACAGTGGTGGTAGAAGAATGAAGAATAGAACCTTCTGACCTGACTTGAACTCTCGGTGTCACTGTTGTTCGTACCAAGTCTTCTGTGCTTTTTGAGCATCCTTCAGATTTATTTCTGCCTCTTCTTGGTATTTTCCCAGATGATCTCTCCTCAGGCCATTTCTGTCATTTCACTGGCGGGTTTTTCCCATGGTTTTCTTAGAAGATCGAGGGGCCCTCGGGCATCCCAACTGTACAACAGCTCAAAACTATGAAAACCCTGTGGATGCATGGGGAACCCAAAGAGCAAAAAAGGCAGCCAGTGATTCCAGTCTTTACCAGTCTCTGGTTTACTGCCTTAGTTTACTGTCTGGTTGAACCTTTCCACCAGTCCGTCAGTCTCTGGGTGGTATGGTGTAGTGTTAAGAGCGTGAATGTCCAGCTGTTTGTGAAACTGTTGCATCAGGCGTGAACAGAAGTTGTGACTCCGGTCGGTCAGCATCTCATCAGAAATACCATTCCTGGAAAACAGTTCAGTTAGAGCGTGAATGATTGCTGATGTAGTATTAGTACGAACACAATGCCTCTGGGTAACGGGTGGAATAAACGCAGATGACCTGGATATATCGATGTTTTTGGATGCTTTTTCCAGGGGGTCCCACAATGTCCATCCCTATCTTCTGGAAGGGTGTAGCGATGACAGGAAGCGGCTGGAGACAGACCCAATCTGGTCTTTAAGAAGCAGCTGTTTTCTGGCAAATAGAAAATGTGCTGCAAAATGACTGAATGTCTTTGTACATACCAGGATAATATAATCCCGAGCGTATGTTTTGTGGTGCCCCGCCCATGGAACTGTGTGTGCTAGATGCATGTTAATGGGTCTACAGTTAACCAGTATTACCAGATGTTTGTGGTTGTCATTGATCACATACAAGTAATCCTTCTCCACACGTTTGACATCATCCACATCCTGTTTTTGTAACTCAGCTATATTTTCAGGTTTATCCCACATTTTATCGGTAGTCAAACCTTGATATCAGTTCAGCGTTATCAAGTTGCTTTTAAAAGCGTCGCTGCTGTCTAGATTTAGATTTTTTAGCAACTTAAAACTTTGTTCACATAGATTGTCATCCAACTCTGGTAAAGGCATAACACCAGTTTTTGCGATGTGGACTGTAACTGTTCTGCTGGTTATCCTTGAAATGTATGTACCTGTGTAACAGCTGGAATCTCTTCCTCAGCACGATGTCAGATATCATATGGATACGCGGTTCGTTGTGCCAATAATCAATCCTCCAGTGATGGGAAGTTAAAACCACCCATAAACAGAAGGACTGCTAAGAAGTTCTTTATCTCAGATGCTGGTCTTGATGGGATCCCCCAACTCTTGAGCAGAGTACAAATTTGTATGATGTGAACAGCGTTTTGAAACACTTGAAGTATGAGAGTAGAGTGTTAAATGGTTTATAATTTGAATTTGGAACTCCTTAAACTTCTCCTCCTTCCAGATTCTTGTCCTGGTTTTTGGTGCAGGTGTGTCCCTTAGGTCAGGGTTGGCACCCGGCCACTCCAAGGAAACACTTTAGTTTGTGTTTCCCGTTCTGCTTCTTTTATGTGGTGGCTGTTTAGAAGCTCTGCTTGTTGAGCCTCCTCTTTATCCAGGAATTCAAGAGCTGTCTCCAGCATCTACTTTTAAAAGGGTGACAATCAGGGTCTTCTACTTGGGTTATCATAATCAATGAGATCATAATCCTAAACATTCTCTGGTATGAGTACCAACCAATAGAATCCATGCCCTAGCACCATATAAGGCTTTAAGTACAAAGTAATGAATAGTAATATTATTATAATACCAGCCTAATAAGTTGTCAAAATGATGTTCCCCCACATATGTTCTAGAATTTAATGTATTTACTAAACTAAGAACTTGTAAAGTAATAATTTTAACTTGTTCATGATGTGTAACCATGTAATGCCACTTAATATTTATAGCAATAAGTTATGTTATTACTGCAAAAAAGTCCATTTATTTTGCATTAGATTATTTTATTCCATTTACTATCAAGCAACAAATTAACCATTTGGTTGAGCATGTTTTTAAAATATGAAAAGAGATTTAAGTCATATTTGTAGGAAGTATAAAGTAACATAATTCTGTTTAAAAAGGACTCTAAACACACATACAGTATATGTCATAAAACTGTCCCTACCTCTCATACCAGAAGACTTAGTGTGAACAGTACATTTAAACACAGCGATCTGAGTAGGCAGGAGAACGGCATCCAGAGTTCTGCAATAACAGAGTGGTGAAGTACAAGTCCAGTATCAGATTTCAAAAACCCACAGAAACGACATTACTCGCCATAATCAAGCACGACACCGAAAGCATAACAACTATCCGTTTAAATAGTGACATATATGTCGGTAGAAACAATTCACGCATAACTGAGAGCTAAAAGTCAAAGGCTAGACCAGAGTAATGAGACAACACCGAGTTGCTGTGAGGCCAATTCATTGATATCTTGGCTTTGGGTCATTGTCCTGCTGAAACATGAACGGTTACCGCAGTCTGAGGTCTATGTGAAGCAGGTTTACATCCAGGATGTCTCTGTGCATTCCACATAACATCCCAACAGCACGATGCTGCTACCACTGTGTTTCACTGAATGGATGGATTTAGTCTGAAGATGAGTAGTGCCCATTCTTCTCCAAATAAAACGCCAGATATTCACTCTGAACAGTTCAATTCTAGTCTCATCAGACCAAAAACTGTTTCTTGTGGTCTGAGAGTCCTTCGAGTGTCTTTTGGTAGATCACAGGTGGTTTGCCACGTGTCATTGGACCACTCTATCAGACAGACCTGATTGGTGGGTTGCTGCAGCGATGGTTGTCCTCCTAGAGGGTTCTACTCTCTCCACAGAAGAACGTTGGAGCTCAGATAGAGTGACCTTCGGGTTATTGGTCTAATGTCGCTCCTTCCCCACCAATCACTCCATTTAGATGGCTGGTGGTGCCAAACTTCCTCCACTTACAGATGATGGAGCTCATTGAAATTTTCTAAGTAAGAGAAATTTTTCTGTATCCTTGGGCCTCGAGACCTTCCTGTCGTGGAGGTCTACAGACAATTCTTTTGTCTTCATGCTCACGTTTAGCTCTGACATGTACTGTGAAGATTAAAACCTGTTTTTTCAAACCAAACTGAATTTACCAGAGGTAAACTACAGTATAGCAGCTGAACCGTCTCAAGAATGATTAGAAGAAACAGAATGTACCTCACTTCAATTTAGATCTTCACTGTAAACGCTGTGAATACTTATGTAAATGGGATTTTGTTTTTAAGTTATTTTAATAAACTTGCCACAATTTCAGAAATATTTTTCTCTCCTTGTCATTTTGGTAAGTTTAGGGAAAATATTTGAATAATTTTGAATAAGGTTGTAAAATAAAAATGTGGTCAAAATGTTACTTTCTGAAGGCACTGCCAACCAGAGTTCAACATGTCTCAAACTAAAAGAAAGCAAATCTGAATTACAAAAAAACACTGACCTAAATAGTCACTACTGAGGTTAATGGTGATCACCCATAGGAGGAAACCGGGACTCATACTGTTAATCCAACAACTAAAATGGTGATGGAAGTCATTAGCGCAGGGGTGGGCAAACTTTTTGATTCGTGGGCCACATTGAGTTCTAACATTTGTCCAAGGTGCCTGAACAGGATCAGATGGACGGCATGGTTAGTAACTGCTAGATTAGACCGATAGAATGACGCTAGATTTTAAACAAGCGCTAAATGTTACATCAAGAGTGTTAATTTTCAAATCTCGCATCGCTAGATTTGAAATGTAAGCGCTTAATGTAACATTTCCTAATACATTTGTGAACGTGCGTGTATTGGGCCCGATGGCTTTCCATATCTGTGCACACTGTTTATTTTGACAGCGTGTGCATCACAGAGACACACACATTTTAATGACAGCAGTGTGTTGTTGTATCGTTGATGCCATGTAGTGACAAAACACAGAATAATAGATTAAATAAAACATTAATCAAGTTTATTTATTTAATTTTTTCAAGTTCGGCGCGCCGAATAAAAACGTTTAATAGGCCGCATGTGGCCCGCGAGCCGCGGATTGCCAATGGCTGCATTAGCTCACCATGCTACTCCCTGGCAAGCTCTGTTTTTTTTTTGCTTGGTTCTCTGTACGCTATCAGGGTGAGGGTGAATCTCTTCTCCTCTCAGTGTGTTAAAATGTGGATATGGAAGAAGGAGGTGGACCCAAATACAGGACATAAATTTGTTAAACAGGATTTATTTAACAAAAGTCTGGCAAGGCTTCAGGTGTCCCTAATCAGGGTGACGAGGGAAGTTCCCAGGGTGTATCCTGACTCTGGCTTAGCAGTTAAAAGCATGAAACGTAACTTTTTCATACAGGTAGATACGCTTGTTTATATCTCTGGGAACACTGGGAAGTGATCCCTCCTTCTGCAGGGTCTACATAAGGTTTCACCTGTTTTTTTTTTTGTTTTTTTTTAACCCATTACTCAGTCCCTCCAGGATTTACAGCAGTGTTTGGTGTCATAAGCAGACTCCGTTCTGCCCAGATTCCCACCGGTGTTGTTTTTTTGCACCAGCAAGTTCACAAATCCCTATAAACAAATCCCTTTATAAACTTATGTATGTCTCTGCTTCCCTGAGCCTGCCAGGTCTGGGAACGACGTCTGAGATCAGGTCTGAGCCCAACTACATTATATCCCACCCACTAACGTACTCTAAGTAGAATAACAAAGGAGAGGGAGGGGAAAACAGCGGCAGTCTTAGTAGCAATCCTTTTAAAAACTAAATATAGTCTGCAGGCGGCTACCAGGCAGGCTACCAGGCGGCTAGACTGTAAAATCAGGCTAGATTTAAAACCTTTCTTCCCAGTATTTGGGGACAAACCTCTGCATCAACTGGTGGGTCCCGTCACTTGCTTCTCACACTGGGTTTAAAGATAAGTGAGTAAGTGACTCTCTGTTTATTTAAACGTTCGTCTCAGGTATTCATCAGCCTTCTCTGTCATTTCCGTGTTGAAGTTCTGGGGAAAGGACGGATTGTGGGAAACAAAAGCTCCTGTGCCTGATCTGGGTCCTAAAGCCAGGCGATGGCATCTCGCCTTCCATACTACTCACTACATTTGTGTTTTATTGAGGACATCCAGACCCCACTGATTCCTGAGTTCAGTTGTTAATCATCGATGGATAACGGTCTTATCTGTTAAAATAATGAATGAGTCAAAAGCCTCCCTTCACCTTTGTTTACCCCTTATAAGCAGGAGTCTGCAGCTGTTTCATTTCACCATCTGTAAGTGAGGGGAGGCTGTAAGCCTTCTGTCTCCCACACTACTCTGTAAGAACACCCCTTTCTTTTCTCTACTATTGTACAAATAAAGCAGACATGATACAGATTCTCTCATAGTCACTCCGGTCAGTCGGCTGGGGTGATCCCGGATCCGGATTGGACACCACCAACGCTGAAGCAACGCCGAATGTTTGTCGACAGCCTCCAGCCCCTAGTAGTTTCTGCTCCTAGAAAGCATTCGTGGTTAGGCCTGCGGTACCTTCTGGTGGTGACCAGACGGTGACCTGGGGAAGTGCTGATCGAAGTAGATGAGAACAAAAAATGGTCATATGTCACCGTAAAGAAATTAATGGTAATGATTTACCGCAAGAAAATAAATGGAATTTGTTCACCATAAAGAAATGAATGGGATCGTTTCGCCGTAAGAAAATAACAGAACAGGGTTGGAGTTGGCCAGAAACAACCATTGTTTCTGTGTGTCTTCTGAGTGAATGAATGAAAGGACTGACTGTTTTAAAAGATTCAGGCAGAGTCTCACCAGTTTTTAATTTTAATAAAACTGTAAAGAAGGACGTATCGGTAACTTGGACATAAAGGATGGCTTTCATCCCTGAAAACTGATTCCACTGTGTGATCAGCACACAGTAGAAGGCCGGATCAGTGTCCTCTCCTAGGTCTCATGTCAGAGAACTTCTTCACTAGAATAGTAGTGAAAAATAAACAAACAAAATAAAACAAACAACCTGGCCCTCATCTTCCTCCCCCTCCTTCAGAACATCTAAACGTCGAAGGCTGCGACCAGCATGATGTAAACAAACACCACCCCTTTGAAGCTGGCACGCCCCCCTCTCGCCCTACCCGCCATGACACTGGCCATGACGCCGCTCCCTTACCTACAGCACCCGGTGGAGTTTTTTATGCAACTCCAGCTAAAATGAAACGATCAACAACTTAAAATCTATGATTTTAAAACAAAAAATCATCTTAAAATGTTCATGTGTTTTTATTGTTTTGATGTGTATTTACTTTAAGTTACAGTTATTATGTAGAAACACCACTAATTTTTTTTTGTTCTGTGGCAGAAACCTTGATGGTGTTTGTTAACTTTTAGGATGCTTAAAAGTTATTTTTTTATACTCTTCACGTGTTAAAACACTCAACAAAATAAATACTCACAGTCATAGATGTAATATGATTACATTCATTGTTGTTGCTCTCTCTGGATCACCCTGTCTTTGCCAGTAAATGGAACGACGTGTGAAACCTCATTGTCCATCAAGATACTAGGGGCCTTTCTAGATCCCAAAAATGGACCATAAAGAGATGTTATAAAAAGTTCACAGCTCAAAATAAGAAACTGTTTTAAAATACCATTCATGTATTGATTTATTATTCTTTTAACCATTTTTTATGTTTACAAAAACTCAATGTCTGACTGCTTCCAACAGGTGGACAGCTCTTCTATGAAAAGTGAAGGGCTGTTAAAAACATGAAGGAAACCTGAAATAATCTCTATGAAGAGATTCATTCGATTCCATCGGGCATTTACACTGGAATTGTCAAGACATGCCATGCCATCTGCTCCAGGTATTACTAGGAGGGATGTTGATATTGACCATCGGGTATGTTTTGACCTATTAACACCTAAACTACCAAAAGTGTCTTTAAAACTTTGTTTAAAAGTGTCACAACGTGACAAACACCAAAGATCAGGGAAGCTACTGGCAGCTGTACAGCCTCTTCAACCCATTAAGGTAAAGCTTTTTGTTTTCACTCTACTTTTGAAGGTCTCTGTAGGTCTCTGATGTATGGTAACTGGTGGTGAAGGACTTCACAGGATTTTTACCTAAAAGTGTGACTGGCTATTGATATATCTTTACCACAACAGATTAATTTTCAAAATGGGTCGATGCGGACCCACTCAAAACAAAAACGGCTGCAGAAGTTGTAAACTTTTATCTATAAGCATGGCCGCAACCATGACCCCAAGCACATACTAACCGATCAAGGACGTGAATTTGTAAATGAGGTATGGGAACCTTTCAATACTTTTTATTGACAAACAATTTTAGCTCTATACCAAACTGTGTGACCTCTTGGGTGTTAAGCGGATTGTTACTGCAGCCTACCATCCCCAGACAAACGGTCTAAATCACAATGTAAAGAAGCAAGTTATCTTTTTTTTGTTTTGGTCTCTTAATCTAACATTCACATCAACTCTTTTCTTTAAACAGCTAAATGATGCTCTTGTTTTTTAGAGCACTCAACTTTGTTTCTTTTTTCAGATCTAAAATCCATACACTCCTTTCAGGCTTCTGTATGGAAGGTAGGTAGTTTTTCCCTCAGAGGTCCAGTTGATGTACCAGTATAAAATTTCTAGGATAAAGACACTGCATTTAATGGTAAATGCTAAGTCTACAGTGTAAAGTTTCTTTATTTTTCTGCCAGCTTTTCATACAGAAAGGAAAAATAAGCCCTCCTGTAAAACAAAGAGGATGAATGGAGGAGGGTAAAAGTTTGCGCCCAAGATAACATACTAAAAGAGAGGCTTGCACGTGCCAAAAAGGCCCCAAAAACCCACAAAAATGTTACATATTGCATTGGGCAAGAGGTACTACTCTACAACATGAGAAATTGGGGACTGTAAAAGGAGTATGCTGTTTACTTTTCATCATCTTTAGATTCACTTTGCACTATCATGTAAAATTGTATTTAATTTTACATGATGTAAAATCATGTAAAATTGATCGACCACCATCAAAGTTGAGTTTATTATATTCTTTTAGGAAGGATTGAGCCTGATTTCTCTGGGCCGAGAAATAATGGTAAAAATGGTCAGACTGAGCAATTCAGAAAGATCACCATCAAAAAGAAAAAAACAATGTGAACCACATCAAACCGTACAAGCGGTAGGTACAGTTTACACACAACATGGGTATTTTTAATCCCAGGATTTCCTTTTAATTCTTTTAATTTTAATTCCTTTTAATATTGTTTTTTGTCAGCACGGGCTCGTGAAGGAAGCACTAAGGAACGAGATGGTAAGGTTTTGACTGACGTCCACATGTCACTGTTGCTGATGCTGCTTCTGCTTTCAGTGAAGTTGCTGTGGGCTGGGGGATCCAGTGACGCCAACAAACTTAAACTGATAAGAAAAGCTGTCTCTGTCATTGGCTGCAAACAGGACACACTTGAAGCAGTGGTGGAGAGGAGGTCACTGAACAAACAAAAAAAACCCAAACAATTTATTTGTATGTTACTGTGTCAAATAAGTATTTGATCACTTGAGTTACATTGTTTGAAAATTGGTACTTATGTACCTTCATATGAGGAAGATAAACCTGCTACAACTTAAGTAAGCGGTTATTCTGAATCCACCTGAGGATCCAATCCAGCGCACAGCAGAGTGTACAAACACTCTCCAAGCATGGCCTTAAGATAGATTCACATCCACAGGAGATCCACATGCTTCCTATTTAACAGCACATGAACAATGTGAACTAACTATGGACAAGATTCAGATGAAAACACAAGGCAAACCACGCAAAAACAGAGACTCTGAAACTTCATAAACTACATCATTACGATTACACCACATTATTTTCCAGGAATCCAGGGTGTACAAGACATCACCAGCCACCTAATACACAGGGAAATCCTAAGCACTGGACTTTTTGCAATATGATGATCGCCCTGAGAACTACTGGGCATGGAAAGGGTCGGTTCAGGAAGAACTAGATCTTATTGTAAAATGGCTTGGATTTGAATCTCATCAGCAAGCAAAAACAACACTGCTTTTAGTAAGGTTTGGCAACCTCTGTTTGATCACCTTCCTGGTGATCTGGTAGACATAATTTATAAAGAAGGTGTGTTTCTCTTTGGTGAGAAACATCTGGTGTGTGGCGTCGTTAATATGTTATGATTGTTTGTTTACAATGACATGTTCCATTCACCGAATCTTGGTTGGTAAATTTGTTCATGCGTTTACGTTTTGAATGTCGGTTGATTTTGAGAATTTCAATGGCAGATAAAAAGGAAAGAGTCGTAGTGAAAAAGCTTTGAGATCAAGAGAGCAGAGAACTACCCACTTCTATTGAAGAATCATCAATGAGGTATGATCTCACAGTCTTCAATTCAACCCTGCAGAAAGGAACAAGCTCTCTTAGTCACTCCAGAAGGTTTTCTCAGAAACCTGTCTGTTCTTCTACTGAACTGTGTGGTTGGAGCGCTCATTTAACAAAAAGAAAATAAAGTTAAGCGGGTCAATGGTGGAACATGTTCTCAACGACACATCGGGAGAAATAACTATGTTTATTTTTTTGCTGCCAAACACAAGTCAGGACATCAAGTCAATAGACGTTTACATAGTCATTTTTTTCTAGAAATAATCCCGAGGCAGCAGAAAACTCTGGCAATGAGGACTACTTGTGTAACAACTAGGGTACCTAGTGAATGTAACACCCAGATTAAGCAAAAGCACTTCGTGGCACAGAAAAAAAAAAAAAAAAAAAGGGAGAAGAAACTCTGTTAAAAACTACAAAATCAATTTTCAAACTGAATTCTTGAAGGACCAACATTTGAGCCGCTAAGCTCTAAGGAACCTCAATTAGAGGGTGGCCAATGGAGAGTCTACCAACATCACTGTTCTCATTTAATGTACACAAGGCAGTTCAACAACATGCGGCCCCGTAAGGCCGAAATCACCAGAACACAATCATGATAAATACTAAAGCTGAAAAGTCATGATTGCTGGTCAACAGTCACGTGTGTTTTAGTCACGGATTCCTTGTTGGTAAATTATTCATGGGTAGTTTTTTGGTACAACAGCAGACAAAACATTCCCACAAATGTGACAAAAAACATTATATCAATCTTAAATTTGGTTATTTTTTTCTTTCAAAGCAACTTATTGCAGAAAAAACTGAAGCTAGTTATTGTTTCGTGGTCCAAACGTTTGGGGTAAAAACCCATTTGTGACAGGAGACATTTATGATTTTCGAGAACGAAATTCGCAACCTAGGATGACTAGTAGAAAACTCCTCCACTTGGAGACCGAGAAAGCAAAGAACGACTCACATCTTGTTCTATCTCACAAGAACATGCATCTTTCAGTCGTCAACAAACAATTTAGACGAAACGATGAAGGGATGAATGGCAGAGAGGCAGTCTGTTCTAATCAAATCACCAGAGTGTATTATTACGAGATTTTTCCTGGATTTTTTATCCTCTCCTCAACAAGGAGTCCAGATTTTACACGCCAGTTTCTGACATTCTGTCTGTACATATATTTCTTCCAGCTCCACCTGCCGTCAAACATAATTCAGACAATCCACTCATCCGTTATCATCACCATAGTCAATTTCTTTCGATATTTAACACCAAGGCAGTAGAAAAATCTAGGAATGAGTATTACTTTTATCCACATGTGGACGATGTAGAGGATCTGGGAATGAACAGGTGGGAAGTAGAAGAACACATCGTGGTGCAGACAATAAAACAACAGAGCAAATATAAAAAACCGAACACCGAAATCGACCGAATAAATGGTTTCATAAAAATAAAATTAAACTGATTGAGATTCATCAGCGTTTGATGCTCTTTTGGCTCAAACTTCAGCTGGGTTAATGTTTCTCAGTTCAAAAGTTTGTTAAGAAAAACAAAGAATGCAATATTGTTATTCTTATGTAGTATTAGTACACTGGTAACAATTACATATTATGTCTACAAATAACATTTGGAAGCAACTATCCATCCAGGAGAAATACATATAATAATATCTCTCAAGTACGAAGGTTTTGGGGAAAAAAACCTCTTTGCTTCTTTAAAACATTTTGATGAAAATCTGAACATAAAATCTTGAAAATAACAGATATGTCTTCACGACATGGAGATAATACTTTCTCAACATTCGAAGGGGCTAAAAAAAATATTTTAAAATTGATAATATCCTGACAGCAATGGAAGATGTCCAAGGTTAAACAGAATGTTTTGGAGTGAGGTGGCAAACGTTTGCAAATCTCAAATATATGAATTATAGGTTGAGACTCCACTGTCCTACTTCAAGTATTTCAACACGCTGTTCACTAAAGACATGATTGAACACATTTTACTCTGCTCAAGAGTCGGGGATCATATCAAGACCTGGAAATGCTTTTGGAAATGCTTCGTGTGCAGCGTCTCCTGATACCATCCACTCACAAGCACAGTGTGGATGAAGTCATATAAGGGCACAAGGGCTGGCACCCTTCACCAGTTTATAGCTATTAAACCAGTTTTGAGTCATTGACTTGTCATCATACATGAACTTGCTTCATTATCAAGAAGCATCCACATTTTTTCAGTGAAGAGAGCAAAGGTTGTGGCTCAAACATCAGAGAAAGTTAAATTACAAAGAATGTAATATTATTGTTTATATGGTAACAAGTTCATGTCGTTTCTTCAAATAACATTTAAAACCATCCAGGAGAATATGTTAATATCTCTGAGTGCGAAAGTTCAGAGATAAAAAAAAAAAAAACACATTTGTTCCTTTATATGTTCATCTGTCACTAAATCATAAAAAACTCAAGTTTTCTTGCTGCATTACGAAGATGTTCCACTTCTTGTTTTACATTAGATTTACATTAGACATTTTTTGTATATCGGAAGCTTGTAATAGACATGCCCTCATGACACGAAATTAATACTTTACTTTCTCAACCTAAAAACTTAGTTTTACAGTTGATAATATTGTGACAGTAATGAAACATTTCAAGGTTTAGAAATCTAAACAGCCTGTTTTGGATTGAGGTGTACAACCATATGCACAAATCCCAAAATGTTTTAGATTGAGACTCACACTGGCTTACTTGCAACACAAAAAGCAGAACGTGGCTATGGCATTATTCAGTGCCATGCTCGGGGACAGTAAGGCAAGCTGAGGTATGAGCTCCCTGCCTATTTTCTGTGGCTTCCTTCCCCCTTAAACATTAGATGAATAAACGTGAGCTTCCTCTGCAGGGTGGCTGGGCTCTCTCAGAGTTGGAGGGAGGAGCTCAGTGTTGATAGGACGAGCTTTTGCTCCTCCTATATGAGTGTCGGAGGCGGAGGTTTTGCTCTGTCTCTGTATCTCTGGAGAGCCAGAGGCAGATTCTGGACTTGCAGGAGTGACAGCTAATGATTCTCCGGTGAGCCAGGGTCAGTAAACCCAGCCCTACGGAACTACTATAAAATCTTTACACCAAAGACAACTGCTGATGGTTTTCCGATAAAAAGCAGTTTGTAGAAAGTTCCTGCAGGCTGTTTCTTAGATAGAATCTGGCAAACAATCAGAACTAAGTGTTGAACATGAAAATCTGAGAGCCTTTTGGACTATCTCATCATTAGAGGGAAGATTGAAAACGGATTCTTTTGAAGCCTAGAAGTTGGGATTTAACCAGACCCTTGAAGACATGAGGTGGATGGTGGCTCGTCTTGTGTAGAAGAGCGTGGGCATCCGTTGGCTTAAAGAATACCTTTGTGTCCAGTGTCTGTGTTGAAGCAAAGTCCAAGAGCTGTTGCCTATTAAGTTGTTCAATTCGTATCTGCATTTGTTTTGTACGTTCAATCAGATGTAGAGATATTCTTTCATTACTGTTAAACTCTTTTAAAGAGTTTCCTTGTGCTCAAAAGGAACAAAGTGTAAAATATTAGTTAAAATCAGAGGAAGAAATTTGCAAAATGACCAAATAAGAGACTGAATTGGTCAAACGTTCTCCCTCCAAATGCTGCACTAATTTAATGCCTACTTCTATTGCATCTCCTTACTGACACGTCTTGGGTCACCCAGACTTATTCCAATGCTTCTCTATGTTGTCTGACTGGAAAATCCTTCCAGTCTACATGAATCTTCGTTTTTCTCGTCCATGGTTAGTGATAAAACTACACATGCTTCTGGGACCCACATCATCTCTACCATA
Organism: Neostethus bicornis; assembly: GCA_902685375.1. Taxonomy (NCBI): domain Eukaryota; kingdom Metazoa; phylum Chordata; class Actinopteri; order Atheriniformes; family Phallostethidae; genus Neostethus; species Neostethus bicornis. The sequence continues at coordinate 14,105,659 of CACRXE010000076.1, forward strand.
AAACTGTTTTTTAAATAACCAAATTTTTCTACCAACAATGCAGATTTAAAAGTTTAAAACAGGTAGATTTTCTTATTGCTTCTAAAGTTGTTGACACCCTGGTTATGATTCCAAGACTTTTTTTCTTGTTCTCCATCTAACTATTAAAAATAAAACTAATGATGACACTCATTAAATATGACTTTAGACTAAACAGATGTGTATGAATACAATCAGTGTTATCAGGTTTTTCTGATTTTAGTTTGTGGGCAGAAAAAGAAATGTTTGTGTTGACTGTGTGATGGTCTTTTTTTAAGTGTTCTTGTTGCTCTGTTCAGTCTGCTTTCTGAAATTTAAGTGCTTGGTCTTTGTTTTTTTCAACACTGCAAGTTGCCCTAGTCTTCATAGTACAAGACAGACAGACAGTTCAATAACAGTAAGTGCGAATGGACTATTGTACTCTGACAAAAATCCTTTGTCTAAAAATGATGAGTTGGAATCTGAGTACATCAAATGCTCTGATAGTACAAACTGAAACAACAAGCTAGATGCTTAAATCTTGGCTGTTATTTATGATGATATTTATTATGATATTTTTTCAATAATAAAAGTTTAGTCACTCTACACCACACTATCATCACTCTCATCATCCTGAACTGAGAGTTCAGGCCTTAAAACGTTCAGGTGCAAATGAGTCCTAACATTTAACACGTTGATTGGCCGGGTCGGGTTTTAATATCCGCAGGCTCGAGTCGGGCTGGATTTTTTTAGGCCTGATCTTACCTCTGTTTTGCCAGGATTTTCAGCTTTGTTTTAAGCTTTCTGGAAAGCCAGTTCTTGTTTTTGTTTGATTCATTCTTTCAATTGAATTCAAGACTACAAACGCTTGAAACCTTTTGCCAGACTTTAGCAGTCCGTCTTTGTACACAACCAATCATTTAAGAAAATCTGTAAAAATCTGTTGTTCTTGAGCTGCATGAAAAAGGTCTCTGAGGGCATTTTGTCACTTTAAGAGTAGGTGTGTCAGGTCTTGGACTTTGTCCCTCAACCAGATTTGAGCAGCCCGCCAGGTCCAAACCACGGTACCAATCATTTTTTTGGAGAATACTGAAACATTCTACCATGATAAGCTTATTAATCCGTCCAGCTGGTGGTCTTTTCTCGACTATCAGGTCTTTCACTTCCAGATTGTTATCTGGTGCATTTTATTTGGATTGCCTTCTGGTGATAACAGCTGTGAAGGACTTTCTTTGCAACTTGTCTGTTATTGTTGGTGCACCTTTTTGTTGAGGTGGTGTGATGCTGCGTATACTCCTCAGAGTTAGATTGTGGCTTGTCCCAAGTTTCTTGTGTCATTTTTCCATCGCCAGTTTCTTTGAAGGCCTTTCTAACAAGGATAGCACCTTTTTTGTCAGAAAGAACTGTTGTACTTAAACAAAAATCATTTTTCTATAAATGGTGAGTTGGAATCTGAGTACATCAGATGCTCTGCTAGTACGAACTGAAAAACTAACTAGATGCTTAAATATTGGCTGTTGATGTTTTTTCAATTAAGAAAAGTTTGTAAAAATTATTCCAGTACAAAATTATAGTGAGTTTGTTCGAGCGCTTAGAAAAAATCTTCGAAAGTCTGAAAGCTGTTGGCCGTATCCATATGAACGGTTGAGATTTTCCTTTAAAAATTTTGTCATCATTAAAATTGAAAAACAAGACTAGTTACATAAAGACAGAATTTTTTAGGTGTTTTCTGGTATTTTCTTACAGACTCATGAAGAATGTATCTGTGTGTACATAACCTTTTTCCTGGGTCACTTTCATGGCTGGGAGAAGTTGGCACCGAAAGGTTAAAAAAAATCTTAGTTCCTTTAACTAATTTGTTATTTTATCACTAAAAACACCATAAAAACTGATGTTTGAAAGAAGTGGGTTTTAAAACATTATTCAGTTTGATCAGGTAATGTGTTTGGTTACCTTTTGTAATTATTACACATAAACATTTCTAACCCACTCTTTGAGCAACCATGCCATGGAACCTTGTACAATCTTCAGATGATACATAGCCTTGCGTTGTATTTTTTCTTTTGGTTTCTAAGAATCATCTTTGGGCTCATTAAGTTAACCGTATGGGTTCCATTCAATCTTATTTTACAAGAATTAAAGCAAATAAAGTCCTTGTAGCTTAACGAAAACCTTCATCTTGATGGAAAGACATATACATTACTTCTTTCTTATGATCTCTTTTAATTCACGCCAGTATCAGCCGGGGATCTCAGCAACAACTGCCAGCATTCAATGTGCTCACTGACCTCAGTAATGTTTGAAATTATGCTTTATAATTTTAGTATTGATGAGTAAAGTCCTTGTTATATATTTTACGTCTCCTTTCAGATCTTGTCCTTAACTGCTTTGGTGTGCTGCATCGTCTGGGTTACTTTTGTTTAGATGTAGCATGAAGTTGGCAGTGTTCCACCGCCTCTGTGTTTTATGCCAGTTATATGATTGTCCATGTGAAGGGACAGATAGTTCTTTATCACCAGTCCTTACTGCAGATGGTGCAGCTACGGAGGAGTGACAAGGAGGGTATACTTTTCTTCCCTCTGTGTTTTTTTAGTCTGCTCTTCTTTTTTGTGGTGAAGGTTCTATCCTGTCTTTTGGGGAATGGGAGAACAGCAGGAGTCGAAGTAGGAATTTTTTTTTTCCCTTGTTCGCTAGAAACTGCTATTTGGAATAATTCTTTGTCACATTCTGTCCGCTGAGGCTTCACTTTGTCCCTCTACTGAAGCCCTATTCATTTTAAAGAACTTTCATACTTATTTTGCAAGTATTTTCTGCTTAGTTTTAAACCTCTTTCCAGAAAGTCAGTTCTTGTTGTTTGAGAACTATCCATTCTCTGTGAATATTTTGACCAGAAATAAAACAAAACCAAGTTTTTACAGCTCATAAGTTTAATAACATGGGTGCTGATGTAGTTTTCAGGCAGCAATGGACTTAAAAGTTTTATTTTTGACACGTTTTGCTCTTGATTAATGTTGTTGATAAACTTTGACCATTTCAATGTTTTTAGCACTTTGTAACTGAAATGCAATAGAGTGTCATATTTTTAAAGCTTTTTAAGTTTGAAGCAGTTTTAATTAAGGTTACATAAACATAGACAAAGTATCCACACGTCCTAAATGGACCTCTCTAACCTTCAGACTGATGTTTTATAAAACATGTACTGAAGTCAATCTGTTCATTGGAGGATCATGTTACAGAATTCCTTGAATCCCCCAGTTACTGATCAATTTGGTTTTAAAACCCTCGAAATGGCGTTGCACTTATTCTCCTCCTCCACTTTTTCCTCACTGTTAAGGTCTGGATCTCAGCAACCTTGTAAGACATGTTGTGATGGAGGTCTGCTGTGGAACGCAACTTTTACTTTAACTTTCATAGCAAAAGAATAATAATTTATAAAATTGCTTTCACAAGTCAAGCAACCTGTGGATCTCTGTGCCAGCTGAATGTTATTCTGTAACAACGTCACTTGTTTTTCGTGGTGGATGGCACACAAGTTAGCACGTCCGAAAAGAGGAGTACTTAAAAAATAGACTTCTGCAGCCTCATGCAAGCCACAGAGCTAGGATCTGCCTCCATTCTGTGGGTGAAGTTCTAACAGATTTCCAACTGCTGTATTTCTCTTGCTTTTTCAGTTGGTTTGCAGCCCTGATATTCACTGTCTCCATGTTTCACGGCAGATATGATGGTCCATGTTGAACGGACAGATGTTTTTTGTGTTAAAAAGGCAGTTGGCAAAGCTAGAATGGAGCGACAAAACAAGTCCTGCCTGTCTGAAGTCCGCTGGTTGTCCTGTACAGACCCGGAGGCTTCAGTTCAGGACCATGTTCAGAGATTTCTTCAAATTGCATGACTGGTGTTTTATCTTCTATTTTAAAGTGACGTTACTTTCATGTTTTTGTCTCAGTGTTTTTATTCAGTATTGAGAAACCTGGCTCTGACTCCATGCCTTAGAAAGTTTGGAGTTTCTTCAGATTGTTTTTCTTGAAACTGGTTCATGGTTTCCGTCTCATACGAACTGCTGAAGTCCATCAAAGAATCCTCACCGAGTTTTTTTGTGTTTTGCCTGCGATTTGTCTTGAAATTGTTCAAAGTCAAACAATCTTTTTATTGTTTTGCAGGTTTGTGTTTAATTCGAAAACATTTTCTCCTTATCCATATTCATTCTTTCGCTCACCTCATCGACAACCATTTTTGTTAAAATGTCATGGTTATGTCATGGGCTGTTGGGATTCTGTTGGTTTGTCACAAACTTTATCCGTTGATCCCTCAGTTTGACTCTTTACTAGAAGACCTATCCAGATTTTGCCAGGATTTTCTGCCTTGTTTTAAACCAGTTCTTGGTTTTTGGCATTGACTCATTCATGCAATGTGCATTGCAAAAAACATTATCAAGTTTTCAACCCTGTCCTTAATGACTGTTCTGCTAACTGTTTAAAGTCAGCTTGTAATTGTCGTTGTAATTAGACATACTGAAAATCTGAGCCATCGGACATACGTCATGTAGGCCTTGTCTCCTCTGACTATTTGAAGCATGGTTTTGATCCTCCGAGACTTCAGCTCTTTCGTCTGCTTAAAATTGGCTTGTTGTCGAAAATGAGACGGACAGAAAAAAAATAACAAAAAAATGTAATAAAAATGATCGTGGCTCTGAATGTCGCCCTAGTCTTCATACTAGATACACAGTTCAATAACAGGAAGAGCAGATGGACTGTCTGCCTGGACTGTTGTACGTCGACAAATATCATGTGTCCATAAATGGTGAGTTGGAATCTGCGTACATCAGATGCTCCAGTAAGACGAACAGAAAAACTAGATAGATGATAAAATCTTGGCTGTTGATGTTTTTGCAATTAAGAGAAATCTGTAAAAATTATTCCAGTTCAAAATTATTGTTGGAGTTTTTTCAAGTTGTTAGAAAAGATCTTCAAAAGTCTGAAAGCTGTTGGCCTGCATTTATTTTACATCCATATGAATGCTCTGTGTTTTCTAACCAATGGTACAGATTTTTCTTTATAAATTTTGGCATGATTTAAATTAAAAAACATGACTACTTAGATGAAGACAAAAGTTTTTGTCATGTTTCTGGTTTATCCTTACAGACTCATGAAGGTGTACAGTCACATCATTTCTGGATGACTTTCATGGTTGTGAGAAGTTAGAACCTAAAGGTTTAAAAAAAAAAAAAAAAAACTTAATTCCTTCAATAAACCCACCTGAAAAACTGTTGTTTCAAAGATGTGTATTAGAGTCATGTCTCATAGAGTCTGTCATAGAGTCATGTCTGTAAGCTTCCGGTTTGAGCAGGAAATGGAGCAGGGCAGTGAGTTCTTCTTTATGCACCTTCTACGTCACGGAACCTTGAATTGCTTTTTGAAAGACAACCTTCGGATGATACACAGCCCCATGATTTTAGTTTCTTTTGGTTCCTTTGTTTTTTTTAAACAAAGACCTTTCAGCTTGATCAAGAACTTCATCTTGAAGGAAAGACATAAGATTTTAATTCACGACAGTAGATCTCGGCAACATCTGCCAGCATTCAATGTTCCCTTATCACCTTGTTTGACGGCAGTAATCTTTGAATGTATGTTTAATAATTTGGTGTTGATGAGTAAAGTCCTTGTTATTTCAGGAAAACATTTTACGACTCCTTTCAGGTCTTGTCCTGAGCTGCTTTCATGTTTTATGCCGATTATGATTGTCCATGTGAAGGGACAGATAGTTCTTTGGTGCAGCGTCTTGCTTGAGGAGTAGCTTTTTGTTCCGCTGGTTTTAATTGTGCTCTTCTGTTTTTTGTATCCTGTCTTTCGGGGAATGTAAGAACAGTAGGAGTCGGAGTATGGAAAAATTTTGTGGCTCGTTTGCCAGAAACTGGTTATTAGGAATTCCCCTTGTCCGCTGAGGCTTGACTTTGTCCCTTCTACTGAAACCCTGTTCATTTTAAAGCACTTAACTTGCTTTGCCTGTACTTTCTGCTTTGTTTTGAGCCTTTATCTAGAAAGTCAGTTCTTGACTTTTGAGAACTATGCATTCTTTCTGTGAAAATTTTGACCAGAAATAAAGCAAAACCAAGTCCTTGCAGTTCATAAGTGTAATAACACAGGTGCTGATGTAGTTTTAAGGCAGCAATGGACTTAAATGTAAGTCACGTTTTACTCAAATTCTCAGTCTGTTATGTTTGTGTGCATCAAGTCTGAATCTGTACTAATTGCAGGATCTTGTTCAGGGATTCCTGAACATGAATAGGCCACAAAAATCTTCAGGGAGCTCATACCTCAGCTCACCTCAGTGTCCCTGAGCAAGACACTGAATATGTCGTAGCCATATTTACTTATGAGTTGCAAAAAAATCAGTAATTCCAGTTACTGATCAAATTGGTTTTAAAACCCTTTTTGACAGAAGTCTGCTGTGAAGAAGCAACTTTTACTTCAACTTTTACAGCAAGAGAATCATCATTTATAGAATTGCTTTTAAAAGTCAAGCAACCTGCGGATCTCTGGGCCAGTTTAATGTTTTCTGTAACAAAGTCACTTGCTTGGCGTGGTGGATGGCACTTAAGTTAACATGTCCGAAACGAGGAATACTAAAACAAAAAAAGGCTTCTTCAGCCTCATGCAAGCCACATAGAGCTAGGATCTGCCTCCATTCTGTGGGTGAAGTTCTAACAGATTTCCAACTGCTGTATTTGTCTTGCTTTTTCAGTTGGTTTGCAGCCCTGATATTCATTGTATTCATGTTCCACGGTCTTCATGTTTCACGGCAGATCCATGTGAATGGACAGATGTTTTTTGTGTTGAAGAGGCAGATGCTGCAGATAGAATGGAGCGTAAAAACGAGTCCGGGCTGTCTGACATGCGCTGGTTGTCCTGCAGACCCTGAGGCTTCAGGTCTATGTTCAGGGATCTTTTCAAATCGGATGGATGTTTTTTTTCTATCTTCTACTTTAAAGTGACGTTACATTCATGTGTTTTTTTGTGAGTGTTTTTTCCTGAAAAAGTACAGAGAAACCTGGTTCAGACTTCCAGCTATAGAAAGTTTGGAGTTTCTTTTTCTTGAAACTGGTTCTTGGTTTCCGTCTCATATGAACTGCTGAAGTCCATCGACAATCCATCGATTGTACAACGTCAGGAATTGTAACGCCTGTTCGGTATCTGAAATAAATATTTAGTTTTGCAACAATGCTCGTTAAAAACGCTAAACGAGACAAAAGAAACGTCAACTATGGTACTTGTAAATATAAAAATTCAAGGACATCATAAAAACAAGATGAAAAAACATGATTGAAAAAAGTCTTAAACATAGCGAAGGTTCCCTCGTCCATGACTCCTGAGATCAAATTTCGATGCTGAGTTCGAGTAAGACGTTACATTCATGTTTTTGTCTCAGTATTTTATTCTTACTTTGTTCTTATTTTCTGACCCTATTGAGAAACCTGGTCCAGACTTCCTGCTGTGGAGTCAGGATATGGTTAATAGATAGATGGTACTGATGTCTATCTGCTTCATTCAGTATGCTCACATCACTCCGTTTGACTGCAGTAATAAGGACAGTGTGATCCTTGATTGTAACAAACTGAAAACTTTGAAAAGATTTCTCCGTCATTCAGGCCCGGTTCTAGCTCTCATATTTTGGGTGGGCAGAATACATTTCAAGGTGGGCGAATAAAAAACACATATATACCCTCTTCAATTTGTGGGCTTGGGACAATCACAGAAGGTGCACTTGCATCTCTATGAGGCTGAATTATATATATATGTGTGTGTGTGTGTATATATTGTTTTTTGTCTATTTATTGTTTTTGATGCATATATAAGATAACAGAAAAACTTCTACAGCATCAGTCGCCTACTTTTTTTGCAAAGATTGTCACAAATTCATCCATGTCTAATTTATTTGTGATGTTCTTTTCGTAGGCCAAAATCACCAGATTTAATTTTCTATTGTGAAGCATTATCAAGTCCACGTGCTGACTAGATAAAGTTTACATACTCTTGTGGAAGTGAGATTGTTATTGTTGTGAAATGTCCCTGTAAGACCAGTCACCTCTTCATATTATTAACAAGCAAATATTTCACAAGTTGTTCAGGACCTCATTATAGATGATTCATTTTGATGGATGGGATGTTTTCTTTGCACTGTTTCTGCAGGTGTTAATTTTCCAGGAGTTTAAGTCCTGCAAAAAAAATATTAAACAGTGAAAGTTGTTTAAATGGAAGCTTCAGAGTAAAATTGTTTTTATGGACTTTTGAAAAAACGTTATTGCTGTTTAATGTCTGTATTTTGTGGAGTTTTTTAAAATGCTAGTTCAGTCTCGACGTCGAACTTTAAAATTTTCAAATCAACACAAAACCATTTAATTCATTCTTATGATTTTATGTTGATGCATAAAGTTCCGGGTGTTTATAAGTTCACTTGGCATTCCAAAGTTTGATCCAGTAAGGCAGAGTACAGAATCTTCAGCGGTCAGTTTCTGTCTGTGATTTGGTGCCAACAGACTGCAGCCCATCCATTCTATATTGTTCTTATTATTTTTGAATGCTTTCTGGTACAGATGTCATAAAGTCATGTTTGGTTAACAGGCTAAGGTGTGATGCCACGTTCTTCTCTTGTGGAGAAACGTTGTTGTTTATCTGTCTTCCGTTGGCTGGTATGGCACCTCTTCTGAATCTTCTGGTGGTCTGGGCCATCAAGTGCCAAACGTCTTAGCGAGTGGTCTCCCAAAAGAGGGTCTTTTAAATTGTTAAATTAAACTGTGTTCCTGATTGTTGAGGACGTGATGATCAGAAAGAGTTGTTAAAATGAAATTATTATCCAAAGAAGAAACTGCAAATCCAGTTAAAATCCTTTTGTCAGGGATTTCTTTAAATATGATGATTGTTTTTTGACATAAAATCTTAAAGTGATGTTACATTCGTGCTGTCGCCTTAAGTCTGTAATTCTTCCTCCATTTTTATTTTATACTAAAGTTCTGAGAAACCTGGTTCAGACTTCCTGCTGTAGAAGGTTGTATTTAGTGTTGATTAATAAAGTCCATGTTATTCTGAGGATAAATTCTTAGTTGTTTTGGGCCAGCATGTAGTAAAGACTCATGAACGCTGAGTTTTAAACTGAGTTTACCAGTCGTTCTGCTGAGATGTCCTGACAGAACAACTTTAAAATATGAATATTCCAAATAAGTTAGACCGTGATTCTGTGCTTCTGTCTGTTATTCACATTACGTCTGAGCGTTCATAAATCTGTTATGTTGGCCAGTTCAGTCTGACTATTTGGAACTTGGAAGTTTCTTGTTGACTAGTCTGATTCTTTGGTGTGTCACTCTTTACCTCGACTGAAACCATGTCCAGTTTAAATCCTGTCTGTACTTTTCTTGCCTTTGTTTTGACTTTGCAGGACGAATCAGGGATGCCTTGTTATTAACTGCTTGGTTTGATGTTAGAAGAGACGTCGCATTCCTGTTTGCTTTGACAATGTCAGTCACCTCTTTATGCTTTAAAAGTAAACTTTTGTAACATTCTGCACTGTTGAAGGTTTTCCAGTATGAACACACCTTAATGTTGTGGGGATAAAAGTTTGGTCAGTCTACACCAAACTATCATCACTCTCATCATCCTGAACGGAGAGTTCAGGCCTTAAAACATTCAGGTGCAAATAAGTCCTAACATTTAACACTTTAACACGTTGATTGGTCGGGTCGGGCTGGATTTTTTTAGGCCCAATCTCACCTCTGTTTTGCCAGGATTTTTAAGAACAGTACTTGTGAAAATCTGTTGTTCTTGAGCTGCATGAAAAAGGTCTCTGAGGGCATTTTGTCACTTCATCACTGGGTGTGTCAGGTCTTGGGCTTTGTCCCTCAACCAGATTTCAGCAGCCCGCCAAGTCCAAACCACAGTACCAATCATTTTTTTGGAGAATACTGAGACATTCTACTATAATAAGCTTATTAATCCGGCCAGCTGGTGGTCTTTTCTCGACTATCAGGTCTTTCATTTCCAGATTGTTATCTGGTGCATTTTGTTTGGATTGCCTTCTGGTGATAACAGCTGTGAAGGACTTTCTTTGCAACTTGTCTGTTATTGTTGGTGCACCTTTTCATTGAGGTGGTGTGATGCTACACATACTCCTTGAAGAGCTTGATTGTTTTTTGTCCAAAGTTTCTTGTGTCATTTTCCCACCACCAGTTTCTTTAAAGGCCTTTCCAACAAGGATAGCACCTTTTTGGTTTTAGAGTAGTTACAAGGATCAGAAAGTCCTTTGCTTGGCTTAGTAGCTCCATATCCAGGTTGGGAAGCGTCAGCTGCTTTCCGACCTGCACGCCCGCGAGAAAGAAAAATACAGATAATTTAATGCTTTGTGAGCAAAAAAAAAAGAGAAAGCAAAATCCAGTCACTTTACAATTTATATGATGATAAAGAAAAATAACAGGATTGTTAAAGTTTATAAGAACACTACAATGTGTTGCCCACAGTATGAAGCCTCTTTTGAGTTGATTCTTTCAGGGGACTTCTAGGAACTCCAAAGGGCCCAGGTTGCATAAAATGGATGCATGTCTGTGGCTGCATGTTGGTAGATGAGTGTAGAACAGGAATAAAGTAGCCAGCTGAGATCATCAGATCTGCATATGTGATGGTTGTACCCAATAAGACGGTCCAGTAGTAAGGAATAGAGATGAATTCGGCCATTTTGCTTAGGACGATTCTCTCTGAAATGAGAGTTTTGTTGAGTGTATTAAAGCTTCAGCTTGTGAAGTCAGTTACCGATAGTTTGATGGAACAGAAAAGAACTTTCTCCAAGTTTATGGTTGTGTGGCTGTTTTTTTCTTCGGGGACTAAATCAACAGTATTCACCAAATATTCACCAAACTAACTTCGGCATGGAATCATGACACCTGATGAGGAATCTAAGGTTTTAAAGTCATTCAGGCAACATTTCGTTTATTTTTCTATGGAAACAAGTTCTTTATTATTTTCGATGATCCATTCTTTGGTTCTGTGCGTACTTTTAAAAAGACAAAGAAAAACCAAGTTCCTACAGCTTGGTTTTAAAAGATTTTCTTGATGGAAAGATGGACACATAAATTCTTTGTTTTTATTTATGACTGGATCAGAAAAACTAAATGTTCTCGAACACAGTAACTCAGACATGGACTATTGTGAATTGATCGTCTGTAGTTTATGACTTTGTGTTGCTCACACGTCAGCACGTCACATACGTCACATCACAGTGATGTGAGGGCTTTTTACGGAGAGATATAACCATGTAGAGTATATTTGCCATGCCTACATTATGTAAACAAGCTGTTCTGAATGTTTTAACAGTTGTTATGCTTGTAAAACTATGGCAACCACAACAAGCCCACATCTACTTTGGTTCCTTTGTATTTCCTTCAGTTGTCTCCACCATAATGTCTGATTCTGGGTGTTACCTCCCACCTGTTCACTCATTGTTTACAGGTGGGATAAAGGGTTGGCAGTCGATCTCTAGACTTGATCCTGAGCCATATAATTTCTGTTATGTTTAGATCTCATAGAAAACCAACGAAGAGTCTTTGTTTTTACAGTCTGGAGACAAATTATTTATAAAATGTAAAGAATGTCAGTATAAAAAAAAAATGTTGACCAAATCTTTCTGAAGACAAAAGCAGTGCATGTTTCAGAAAATTTAATCAGCCAGATAAGATTTTTATTATTAAATCAAAACTCCAAATAAAATTAAACACAGTTTAGACTACGTCTGAGCAAATGAATACCAAAGTTTGGGGCATTTACTTCAAATTCTTTTTGGTTTGAAAGAAAAAATACAGATTATTTAATGCTTTGTGAGCAAAAAAGAAAAAGTGAAATTCAGTCACTTTACGATCCATATGCTGATAAGAAAAACATCACCATTTTTAAAGTTTATAAAAACACTACTATGTGTTGCCCACACTAGAAAGTCCTTTTCAAGTGGACTTCTACCAACTGCAAAGGACCCAGGTCGCATCAGATGGATGCATGTCTGTGGCTGCATGTCGGTAGATGACCGTAGAATCAGGATTAATGTAGCCAGCTGAGATCATCAGATCTGCATATGTGATGGTTTTATCCAGTAAGACAGTCCAGTTGTAAGAAATCGAAATGACTTTGGCCATTTTGCTCCGAACGTTAAGATCTTTGTTGAGTGGAGCACCATATTGTGAACACTGATTGAAAATGGCACTGAATCGGTTACAATTTGAAACGTCCAGTTTCTAGCTTGAAAGAACTGGAGGAGAACTTTTAACAAGTTGAAATACAGATAGACCAGTTTGGTGTTCTTCCTTATGGACTAGTTTTTATACCCATTCTAGACTCCTGCTTTTGGGTGGATAAGTTGGACATGGTGCGACTGGACTTGGATCCCGGTGGACGGGACATGAATTATTTTTAATCCAGTCGAACCTGGTCAAACAGCTCATAATGATGTCCAACTTTAACCTCCATTGGCTCTTATGGATACATCATCATTGAAATGAGACGCACAGAAAAAAGAAATAAGAAAAAGATATGTAAAAATGAATCCACGGCACATCTTGGACTATGTGTTGAGTAAAAAATTAGGAAGTTTGTTTGTGAGCCTTCAAACGTTTTAACATTTTAATCGTATGTATTACGTCCGGTTGCTCGTAGGGCCTGCCTGTGCTTCCTGGGCATCTTTCTAATTCTGGTAGGGTTTGTCAATGAGTTGATGACTTCGATGGGACTGACTGCGTAGGGAACAGTAGACATGAGTATGTTACAATACCGTATTTGTTCAGCCGTTCACGTCGGCACTGACGATTCATGAAGCCCAACTTCGTTCTGAAATCTTTGTACTTTTTCACTGGAAAAATGAGTGAAGGTTCTGACGACCGCTTGGGAATCAGCGCACACTTGACTGCATTGTCATTACTGCCAGCTTTCCTAAAGTACTCACCACTACATAGTGGTTTCGCCCCGATAAAAGGATCAGTAACCAGTTCTCGTAAGGATGATAAAAACAATTGTTATCAACTTGTTTTGAAACGTCACAAGATGGGACCATGCATGAAAGACATTGCCTTGTTGTCAAGCCTAATAGAGGTAGGCCTACTGTAAGTATCTGTTTGTAATGATTGCTACATGTTACTTTGTAGGCGCAGTCTTTCTACAAACACTTTACTTCTAAAGAGTTTTATTTTACCCTCTTTCTTCAATGTGGAAAAACTTATTAATTTTGGGAACTGACTCCATGTTGTTTGTGTTATGTTCCAATTTCTAATCATCTCTGATGACACACTCAGAGTCTGAGAACTTAAGACTCAAAACTTCACCACACACAGAATGTCATAAACTGGCGTGTAAAATCTGGACTCCTTGTTGTAAAACGTAAATGCAGATAATTAGAAGATAATGCTTTGGGTCACTTTGACCCGGACACTTTAATGTGGATAGAAAGCTGTTTTGATCCTAACTCTTTTATCTCTTCGATTTTGTTTCGTTTGCCAAATGATTTGTGTTTTGAAACAGTGGTCCAGGTGTGAGTGGAGGAGGAACCTTCTCACCCTTGTGCTTCTGTTCTCATGTCATCGCTTTGACAAATACACCAAAAAAATGAGCTCTTTCATGCCTGTACTTTTTCTCACAGTCTTTACTGTGAATCATTACACATTTTTCGTTATGACCGCACCCTGATATTCTGGGATAAAAGTTTTAGTCAAACTAAACCCCACTAACATCACTCTCATCATCCTGAAATGAGAGGTTTGGCCTTAAAACGTTCAGGTGCTAAAGAGTCCTATCATTTAACACATTAAAAGATATAAAAGTTCCAGGATTTGACACACTTAAAAAACAAATTCATAAACTTAGGGTGTAAGCCTAAATGTATCATAGTTAACATGTTCTTAAAAAGAAGTCAACTATTATGACTTATTTACTGTCTCTGTGTTTCATGTGAAACGCCATCGGGTGCTTACCATCAGGTAGATGGTGCTGCTAGGATGACCTCGCTTGTAAACACTGACTCTACAAGTCTGGGCTGTCGGGATTCTTTTAGTTTGTAATAATTTTCGTCCGTTGAGCCCTCAGTTTGACTCTTTACTAGAAGGCCTATCCAGATTTTGCCAGGATTTTCTGCCTTGTTTTAAACCAGTTCTTGGTTCTTGGCATCGACTCATTCATTGATTGAATTTGAGAGTATTTTGACGAGGAGTAAAAAAAACAAGTCCTTGCAGCTTTTTTTGTGTGTTCTATGATGTCCGGTTAGACTTGGAGTTCAGCTCGGTTCTGAGTTCCTGGCTCTTTTTTTTTAAAGGTACATAACCCTAAAAAAAAAAATCTCTGGTTGGGCATTCTGAAAGTTTGGACTGTCACACTGGACTGTTGTTGAGGGTGAAAAAAGCTATTTTATGTCATGATGATGTTGATGAAATTGTTACCAGTGTATAAATAATAATATTAAATTCTTTTTTACAAACTTTCTCTGATGTTTGAGCCACAACCTTTGCTCTCTTCACTGAAAAAATGTGGATGCTTGTTGATAATGAAGCAAGGTCATATATGAAGACAAGTCAATGACTCAAACTCACTTATCTGGTTTATTGGCAATATACTGGCGAAGGGTGCCAGCCCTTGTGCCCTTCATCCACACTGTGGTTGTGAGTGGATGGTATCAAGAGACGCTGCACACGAAGCATTTCCAATAAGGGACAGATTTTGTAGAAGCGATCTGGACTGTAACTGCACTGCTGGTTATCCTTGAAATGTATGTACCTGTATGTACAACGTAACAGCTCGTAACTACCGCGGCATGATGTCAGATATCTTGGATACGTTTGTTCCTTATGCCAATAATCAATCCTCCAGTGATGGGAAGTTAAAAAAAAAACACCCATAAACAGAAGAAATCCTCTATCTCTTTTGTGCAGATCTTGATATGATCCCAGACTCTTGAGCAGAGTAAAATGTGTTCAATCATGTCATTAGTGAACAGCATTTAAATTACTTGAAGGAGGACAGTGGAGTCTCAACCTATAATTCATATATTTGAGATTTGCAAACGGTTGCCACCTCACTCCAAAACAGGCTGTTTTAACCTTGGACATCTTCCATTGCTGTCAGGATTTTATCGAGTATTTTTTTAGCCCCTTCGAAGGTTGAGAAAGTATTATCTCCATGTCGTGAAGACATATCTGTTATTTTCAAGATTTTATGTTCAGATTTTCATCAAAATGTTTTAAAGAAGCAAAGAGGTTTTTTTTCCCAAAACCTTCGTACTTGAGAGATATTATTATATGTATTTCTCCTGGATGGATAGTTGCTTCCAAATGTTATTTGTAGACATAATATGTAATTGTTACCAGTGTACAAATACTACATAAGAATAATAATATCACATTCTTTGTTTTCTTAAACTTTTGAACTGAGAAACATTAAGCCAGATGAAGTTAGAGTCAAACGCTGATGAATCTCAATCAGTTTAATTTCTTATTAATGAAACCATTTATTCGGTCAATTTCGGTTTTTTATATTTGCTCAGTTGTTTTGTTGTCATCACCATGATGTGTTCTTCTACTTCCCACCTGTTCATTCCCAGATCCTCTACATCGTCCACATGTGGATAAAAGTAATACTTATTCCTAGATTTTTCTACTACCTTGGTGTTAAATAACGAAGGAAATTGACTATGGTGATGATAACGGATGAGTGGATTGTCTGAATTATGTTTGACGGCAGGTGGAGCCGGAAGAAATATATGTACAGACTTTTCAAGAGGATAAAAAATCCATGAAAAATCTCATAATAATACACTCTGGTGATTTGATTAGAACAGACTGCCTCTCTACCATTCTCTCTTCATCGTTTCGTCTAAATTGTTTGTTGACGACTGTAAGATGCATGTTCTTGTGAGATAAAACAAGATGTGAGTCGTTCTTTGCTTTCTCGGTCTCCAAGTGGAGGAGTTATCTACTAGTCATCCTGGGTTGCGAGGTTCATTCTCGAAAATCATAAATGTCTCCTGTCACAAATGGGTTTTTACCCCAAACGTTTGGACCACGAAACAATAACTAGCTTCAGTTTTTTATGCAATAAGTTGCTTCAAAAGAAAAAAATAACCAAATTTAAGAGTGATATAATGTGTTTCTCACATTTGTGGGAATGTTTTGTCTTTTTTATCTGCTGTTGTACCGAAAAACTACCACAATTTACCAACAACAAATTCCTGACTAAAACACACATTACTGTTGACCAGCCAATCATGACTTTTCAGCTTTAGTATTTATCATGATTGTGTTCTGGTGATTTCGGCCTTACGGGGCCGCATGTTGATGAACTGCCTTGTGTACATTAAATGAGAACAGTGAGGTTGGTAGACTCTCCATTGGCCGCCCAATCTGATGAATTGTTTTAATGTTGATGTGTTCACTAACACACGGTGAGAGTTTTAAGAGTTAGGAGTTTTACGTTAACACCTCTAATTGAGGTTCCTTTGAGCTTAGCGGCTCAAATGTTGGTCCTTCAAGAATTCAGTTTGAAAATTGATTTTGTAGTTTTTAACAGAGTTTCTTCTCCCTTTTTTTGTTTTTTTTTCAGTGCCACGAAGTGCTTTTGCTTAATCTGGGTGTTACATTCACTAGGTACCCTAGTTGTTACACAAGTAGTCCTCATTGCCAGAGTTTTCTGCTGCCTCAGGATTATTTCTGGGAAAAAAAATGACTATGTAGATGTTTATTGACTTGATGTCCTGACTTGTGTTTGGCAGCAGATGGAGCAGAAAAAAAATAAACATAGTTATTTCTCCCGATGTGTCGTTGAGAACATGTTCCACCATTGGCCCGCTTAACTTTATTTTCATTTTGTTAAACGAGCGCTCCAACCACAGTTCAGTGGAAGAACGGACTGGTTTCTGAGAAAACCTTCTGGAGTGACTAAGGGATCTTGTTCCTTTCTGCAGGGTTGAATTGAAGACTGTGAGATCATACCTCATTACTAATTCTTCAATGGAAGTGGGTAGTTCTCCGCTCTCTTGATCTCAAAGCTTTTCCACGACGACTCTTTCCGTTTTATCTGCCATTGAAATCCTCAAAATCAACCGACATTCAAAAAGTAAACGCATGAACAAATTTACCAACCAAGATTCAGTGAATGGAACGTGGCATTGTGAACAAACAATCATAACATATTAACGACGTCACACACCAGATGTTTCTCACCAAAGAGAAACACACCTCCTTAATAAATTATGTCTACCAGATCACCAGGAAGGTGATCAAACAGAGGTTGCCAAACCTTATAAAAGCAGTGTTGTTTTTGCTTGCTGATGAGATTAAAATCCAAGCCATTTTACAATAAGATCTAGTTCGTCCTGAACTGACGCTTTCCATGCCCAGTAGTTCTCAGGGCGATCATCATATTGCAAAAAGTCCAGTGCTTAGGATTTCCCTGCGTACTAGGTGGCTGGTGATGTCTTGTACACCCTGGATTCCTAGAATATAATGTGGTGTAATTGTAACGATGTAGTTTATGAAGTTTCAGAGTCTCTGTTTTTGCGTGGTTTGCCTTGTGTTTTCATCTGAATCTTGTCCATAGTTAGTTCACATTGTTCATGTGCTGTTAAATAGGAAGCATGTGGATCTCCTGTGGACGTGAATCTATCCTAAGGCCATGCTTGGAGAGTGTTTGTACACTCTGCTGTGCGCTGGATTGGATCCTCAGGTGGATTCAGAATAGCCGCTTACTTAAGTTGTAGCAGGTTTATCTTCCTCATATGAAGGTACATAAGTACCAATTTTCAAACAATGTAACTCAAGTGATCAAATACTTATTTGACACAGTAACATACAAATAAATTGTTTGGGGGTTTTTTGTTTGTTCAGTGACCTCCTCTCCACCACTGCTTCAAGTGTGTCCTGTTTTCAGCCAATGACAGAGACAGCTTTTCTTATCAGTTTAAGTCTGTTGGCGTCACTGGATCCCCCAGCCCACAGCAACTTCACTGAAAGCAGAAGCAGCATCAGCAACACTGACATGTGGACGTCAGTCAAAACCTCACCATCTCGTTCCTTAGTGCTTATCTTGGTGATTCCTTCACGAGCCCGTGCTTACAAAAAACAATATTAAAAGGAATTAAAATGAAAATAATTAAAAGGAAATCCTGGGATTAAAAATACCCATGTTGTGTGTAAACTGTACCTACCGCTGTACGGTTTGATGTGGTTCACATTGTTTTTTTTCTTTTTGATGGTGCTCTTTCTGAATTGCTCAGTCTGACCGTTTTTACCATTATTTCTCGGCCCAGAGAAATCAGGCTCAATCCTTCCTAAAAGAATATAATAAACTCAACTTTGATGGTGATCGATCAATTTTACATGATTTTACATCATGTAAAATTAAATACAATTTTACATGATAGTGCAAAGTGAATCTAAAGATGATGAAAAGTAAACAGCATACTCCTTTTACAGTCCCCAATTTCTCATGTTGCAGAGTAGTACCTCTTGCCCAATGCAATATGTAACATTTTTGTGGGTTTTTGGGGCCTTTTGGCACGTGCAAGCCTCTCTTTTAGTATGTTATCTTGGGCGCAAACCTTTTCCTTCTCCATTCTTCCTCTTTGTTTTACAGGAAGGCTTATTTTTTTTCTTTCTGTATGAAAAGCTGTAAGAAAAAGGAAGAAACTTTACTCTGTAGACTTAGCATTTACCATTAAATGCAGTGTCTTTATCCTAGAAATTTTATACCGGTACATCAACTGGACCTCTGAGGGAAAAACTACCTACCTTCCATACAGAAGCCTGAAAGGAGTGTATGGATTTTAGATCTGAAAAAGTACAAATTTGAGTGCCCTAAAATACAAATGAGCATCATTTAGCTGTTTAAAGAAAAGAGTTGATGTGAATGTTAGATTAAGAGACCAAAAAAAAAGAAAAGATAACTTGCCTCTTTACAATGTGATTTAGACCGTTTGTCTGGGGATGGTAGGCTGCAGTAACACTCCGCTTAACACCCAAGAGGTCACACAGTTTGGTATAGAGCTAAAATTGTTTGTCAATAAAAAGTATTGAAAGGTTCCCATACCTCGTTTACAAATTCACGTCCTTGATCGGTTAGTATGTGCTTGGGGTCATGGTTGCGGCCATGCTTATAGATAAAAGTTTACAACTTCTGCAGCCGTTTTTGTTTTGAGTGGGTCCGCATCGACCCATTTTGAAAATTAAACTGTTGTGGTTAAAGATATATCAATAGCCAGTCACAGTTTTAGGTAAAAGTCCTGTGAAGTCCTTCACCACCAGTTCCCATACATCAGAGACCTACAGAGACCTTCAAAAGTAGAGTGAAAACAAAAAGCTTTACCTCAGTGGTTTGAAGAGGCTGTACAGCTGCCAGTAGCTTCCCTGATCTTTGGCGTTTGTCACATTGTGACACTTTGAAAAAAGTTTTAAAGACACTTTTAGTGGTTTAGGTGTTAATAGGTCAAAACATACCCGATGGTCAATATCAACATCCCTCCTAGTAATACCTGGAGCAGATGGCATGGCATGTCTCGACAATTCCAGTGTGAATGCCCGATGGAATCGAATGAATCTCTTCATAGAGATTATTCCAGGTTTCCTTCATGTTTATAACAGTCCTTCACTTTTCATAGAAGAGCTGTCCACCTGTTGTAAACAGTCAGACATTGAGTTTTTGTAAACATAAACAATGGTTAATAGAATAATAAATCAATACATGAAGGGTATTTTAAAACAGTTACTTATTCTGAGCTGTGAACTTTTTATAACATCTCTTTATGGTCTATTTTTGGGATCTAGAAAGGCCACTAGTATCTTGATGGACAATGAGGTTTCACATGTCGTTCCATTTACTGGCAAAGACAGGGTGATCCAGAGAGAGCAACAACAATGAATGTAATCATATTACAACTATGACTGTGAGTATTTATTTCGTTGAACTGATAGTGAGTGTTTTAACACGTGAAGAGTAACTTAAAGTAAATACACATCAAAACAATAAAAACACATGTACGTTTTAAGATTATTTTTGTTTTAAAATCATAGATTTTAAGTTGTCGGTCGTTTCATTTTAGCTGGAGTTGGATAAAAAACTCAACTGGGTGCTGTAGGTAAGGGAGCGGCTTCATGGCCAGTGTCATGGGGCGGTGTTTGGAAGGGGGCGGGCCAGCGTCAAAGGGGTGGTGTTTGGTTGCATCATGCTGGTCGCAGGCTTCGACGTCTAGATGTTCTGGAAAGGAGGGGCATGTGGATGAGGGGCAGGTTGTTTGTTTTATTTTGTTTGTTTATTTTTCACTACTATTCTAGTGAAGAAGTTCTCTGACATGAGACCTAGGAGAGGACACTGATCTGGCCTTCGTGGAATCAGTTTTCAGGGATGAAACCCATCCTTTATGTCCAAGTTACCAATACGTCCTTCTTTACAGGCAAAATAATAAAATTAAGAACTGATGGGATTCTACCTGAATCTTTAAAACAGTCAGTCCTTTCATTCATTCACTCACAAGACACAGAAACAATGGCTGTTTCCGGCCAACTCTAACCCAACGCTGTTATTTTCTTATGGCGAAATGATCCCATTCATTTCTTTATGGTGAACAAATTCCATTTATTTTCTTGCGGCAAATCATTATGTAGTGTCTGAAAATATAGATTATTTCAGATGAACATTTCATTCACCGAGACATATTCATTTTAATGAATCTCTGCAATCATTTGACATACATATCAAAAGTTCAACTGGTGACCTGTAGGATGACCACCAGGATGACCACCAGGATGACTGATTGAAAGCAGATGGTAGAACAGGGATCTCTTTGTGCCTAAAATTGGTAAAATGTGATCAAGAAGAATGGGCAACTTCCCGTCAGAGCCCTTTAAAAGACCACCTCACAATCTGTCGGTGTGGCATTTTCGTCTGGCCTCCATCCAATTTGTTACCATAATTTTTCTGTAATAAACCTTTTTTTTTTCATATCACCAAATTCCTTGCAAGAAGTCTTTTTTCAACTTTGATGGGAACCCCGCGACCAAAATCTACTTCAGTTACCATTAATTTCTTTACGGTGACATATGACCATTTTTTGTTCTCATCTACTTCGATCAGCACTGCCCCAGGTCACCGTCTGGTCCCCCCCCCCTCGCCTCAGATAAGACCGTTATCCATCAATGATTAACAAACTGAACTCAGGGATCAGTGGGGTCTGGACAACCTCAATAAAACCCTAATGTAGTGAGTAGTATGGAAGGCAGGATGCCATTGCCGGGCTTTAGGACTCAGATCAGGCACCGGAGCTTTTGTTACCCACAATCCCTCCTTTCCCCAGAACTTCAACACGGAGACAGTGAAGGTTGATGAATACCTGAGAAGAACGTTTAAATAAACCGAGAGAGTCACTTACTCACTTATCTTTAAACCCAGTGTGAGAAGCAAGTGACGCGACCCACCAGTGGATGCGGAGGTTTGTCCCCAAATACTGGGAAGAAAGGTTTTAAATCCAGCCTGATTTTACAGTCTAGCCACCTGGTAAAAGGACTGCTGCAAAGACTGCGGTGTTTTCACCCTCGCTCTCCTTTGTTATTCTAGTTAGAGTACTTTAGTTGGTGGGATATAATGTAGCTGGGCTCAGACCTCGTTCCCAGGCTCAGGGAAGCAGAGACGTACATAAGTTTATACATTTTCTACCAAACAACCTCAGCAATAGACAATGGTCCCTGTTTGATTCAGATTAAGGGATTTGTGAACCTGCTGGTGCAAAAAAACAACACCGGTGGGAATCTGGGCAAAACAGAGTCTGCTTATGACACCAAACACTGCTGTGAACCCTGGAGGGACTGAGTAATGGGTTAAAAAAACCAAACCAAACAGGTGAAACCTTATGTAGACCCTGCAGAAGGAGGGATCACTTCCCAGGAGGGAGGGACAGTGTTCCCAGAGGCAGGATACACCCTGGGACCTTCCCTCATCACCCTGAGTAAGACATGTGAAGCCTTACTGCATTTGGGTCCACATTCCACATCCACATCATAACACAGTGAGAGGGGCAGGGATTCACCCTGAAAGGATAAACACAGTGTAGAGAACCAAGCCAAAAAGAACCAGAGGTTGCCACGGAGGAGGATGGTGAGCTAATGACTTCCATCACTGCTCTAGTTGTTGGATTAAAACTAGGAGTCCCGGCTTTTTCAGTTTCTTTTGCCGTCCTCCCTCCCACCTGTAGGCGATCCCTAGTGACATCAATGGCATCTATTTACGTCAGGGTTTTTTGTAATTCAGATTTGCAGGAAAGGAATCCTGTTTTTCTGAGCTGGTAGGAACATGTTCAAATGCTGACTGCCGAACTCCTGTGTTTATTAAAATAACTGGAAAAAAAAAAATCCCATGGACACAAGTTTTCACAGCGTTTACCATGAAGCTCTAAATTGAGGTGAGGTACATTCTGTTTCTTCTAATCATTCTTGAGATGGTTCAGCTGCTCAACCAGAGTTTGGTTTGAAAAGCCACACACCTGTATATATACACGTATACTGTATTAGGGTCCAAATGTTCACAGTACACGTCAGAGCTAAAAGTAAGCATGAAGACAAAAGAATTGTCTGTAGACCTCCACGACAGGAAGGTCTCGAGGCCCAAGGATACAGAAAAATTTCTCTCACTTAGAGCACAGACGCCTCCATCATCTGTAAGTGGAGGAAGTTTGGCACCACCAGCATTCTTCTTTGAGCTGACCAGCCATCTAAATGGAGTGATCGGGGGAGAGGGAGCGACATCAGACCCAAAGGTCACTCTATATGAGCTCCAGCGTTCTTCTGTGGAGAGAGGAGAACCCTCCAGAAGGACAACCATCGCTGCAGCAATCCACCAATCAGGTCTGTCTGATAGAGTGGTCCAATGACACGTGGCATCTACCAAAAGACCGAAAGGCTCTCAGACCACAAGAAACAGTTTTTGGTCTGATGAGACTAGAATTAAACTGTTCAGAGTGAATATCAGGCGTTTTATTTTGGAGAAGAACAGGCACTACTCATCTTCAGACTAAATCCATCCATTCAGTGAAACACGGTGGTGGCAGCATCATGCTGTTGGGATGTTATGGGGAATGCACAGAGACATCCTGGATGTAAACCTGCTTCACATAGACCTCAGACTGCGGTAACCGTTCATGTTTCAGCAGGACAATGACCCAAAGCCAAGATATCAATGAATTGGCCTCACAGCAACTCAGTGTTGTCTCATTACTCTGGTCTAGCCTTTGACTTTTAGCTCTCAGTTATGCGTGAATTGTTTCGACCGACATATATGTCACTATTTAAACGGATAGTTGTTATGCTTTCAGTGCCGTGCTTGATTATGGCGAGTAATGTCGTTACTGTGGGTTTTTGAAATCTGATATTAGACTTGTACTTCACCACTCTGTTATTGCAGAACTCTGGATGCCGTTCTCCTGCCTACTCAGATCGCTGTGTTTAAATGAACTGTTCACACTAAGTCTTCTGGTATGAGAGGTAGGGATAGTTTTATGATATATACAGTATGTGTGTTAAAGTCCTTTCTAAACAGAATTATGTTACTTAATACTTTCTACAAATATGACTTAAGTGCCTTCTCATTATTTAAAAACATGCTCAACCAAATGGTTGATTTGTTGCTTGATGGTAAATGAAATAAAATAATCTAATGCAAAACAAATGGAGTTTTTTGCAATAATAACATAACTTATTAGTATTTATTGCTATAAATATTAAGTGTCATTACATGGTTACACATCATGAACAAGTTAAAATTATTACTTTACAATTTCTTAGTTTAGTAAATACATGAAAATTCTAGAACATACTGTATGTGGGGGAACATCATTTTGACAAATTATTAGGCTGGTATTATAATAATATTACTATTTATTAATTTGTGCTTAAAAAGCCTTCTATGGTGCCAGGCCACAAACTCTCTTAGTACTCATACCAGAAAATGCTCAAGAATCTGATGGTGATCTCAGTGATAACCCAAGTAGAAGACCCTGATTATCACCCTTTTGAAAGTAGATGCTGGAGACAGTTCTTTTGAATTCCTGGATAAAGAGGAGGCTCAACAAGCAGAGCTTCTAAACAGCCACCAAATAAAAGGAGCAGAATGGGAAACACAAACTAAAAAGTGTTTCCTTGGAGTGGCCGGATGCCAACCCTGACCTAGGTGACACACCTGCACAAAAAACCAGGACAAGAATCTGGAAGGACGAGAACATTGAGGTGTTCCAAATTCAAATTATAAACGACAATGCTCTACTCTCATACTACAAGTGTTTCAAAACACTGTTCACTGATGACATGATTGAGCACATCATACCAAGTTGTATTCTGCTCAAGAGTTAGGGGATCCCATCAAGACCAGCATCTGAGATAGAGGACTTCTTAGCAGTCCTTCTGTTTATGGGTGGTTTTAACTTCCCATCACTGTAGGGTTTATTATCGGCACAACGAACCACGTATCCATATGATATCTAATATCATGCCGAGGTAGAGATTCCAGCTGTCAGTAGGTACATACATTTCAAGGATAACCAGCAGTGCAGTTACAGTCCAGATCACAAAAAGTGGTGTTATGCCTTTACCAGACAGATGATAGTCTATGTGAACAAAGTTTTAAGTTGCTAAAAAAATGTGTAGACAGCAGCGACACTCTGCAAAGGCAACTTGATAACACTGAACTGATATCAAGGTTTGACTACCGATAAAATGTGGGATAAACCTGAAAATATAGCCGAGTTACAAAAACAGGATGTGGATGATGTCAAACGTGTGGAGAAGGATTACTTGTATGTGATCAATGACAACCACAAATGTCTGGTAATCCCGGTTAACTGTAGACCTGTGTTCATGCATTTAGCACACACAGTTCCATGGGCGGGGAACCACAAAACATACATGCGCGGTAGCTCGGGATTTTATTATCCTGGTATGTACACAGACATTCAATCATTTTGCAGCACATGTTCTATTTGCCAGAAAACAACTGCTTCTCAATGGTGAGATTGGGTCTGTTTCCAGCCGCTTTCTGTCATCTCTACACCCTTCCAAAGGATAGCGATGGACATTGTGGGACCCCCTGGAAAAAGCATCCAAAAACATCGATATATCCAGGTCATCTGTGATTATGCCACCCGTTACCCAGAAGCTTTCAGTTCGTACTAATACTACATCAGCAATCATTCACAGTCTAACTGAACCATGAATGGATGGTATTTCTGATGAGATACTGACCGACCAGAGTCCCAACTTCTGTTCACACCTAATGCAACAGTTTCACAAACAGCTGGACATTCACGCTCTTAACACTACGCCATACCACCCAGAGACGGACGGACTGGTGGGAAGGTTCAACAAGACAGTAAACTAAGACAGTAAAGTAAGACAGTAAACCAGAGACTGGTAAAGACTGGAATCGCTGGCTGCCTTTTCTGCTCTTTGGGTTCCCCATGCATCCATTTCATAGTTTTGAGCTGTTGTACAGTTAAGATGCCCGAGGGCCAAACGATCTCCTCAGAAAACCATGGGAAAAACCTGCCAGTGAAATGACAGAAATGGTCTGATGAGAGAACATCTGGGAAAATACCAAGAAGAGGCAGAAATAAATCTGAAGGATGCTCAAAAAGCACAGAAGACTTGGTACGACCAACAGTGACACCGAGAGTTCAAGTCAGGTCAGAAGGTTCTATTCTTCATTCTTCTACCAGCATGCTATACTTTCAAAGTGGCAAGGCCCATACATACACCATCAGCAGGATAAGATGAGGCCAGTCAAATTTGAGATTCATCACTCTGACAAAAAGAAACAGTATCAGATCTACCATGTCCTCTTGAAATAGCCACTAAGTCTACCAGAACCAGTTGGTCTGGTAGTGGAAGGCGGTGGGATGGACAAAGATCTGAGCCGGCACACCTTCACTAATACTGCTGCACTTGAACTGTCTCATCTCCCAAAGACCCAACGAACCCAATTACAACAAGAAATACCATCATTATTTAATAGTAAGCCAGGACGGACAGACATCACCAAACATGTCATCATTAAAAGACAAACGACCCACAAGACAACAGCCAAACAGGGTTTGTGGGGAAACTGGCTGAAAAGATCACGAGTATGTTGGAGTTGAAAAGGATGGAACCTTCGGATTCAGAGATAAATAAGTGTCCCTAAGTGTAGACCATCCTTAGCTGCCAGCATCCTAAGACCAAAAAGGAGATTCGGTCGTTCTTAGGCATGGCTGGGTGGTATCGTCGTTTTGTGCCAGTTTGCAACGCTTGCTCCGAAGACCCTGGTGTCCTGGAATGATGAATGTGAGAAAGCCAAAAACTGCGCGGCTATTAATATATCTTTACCTTCACAGATTGTTTTTAAAAATGGGTTGAGAACAAACACTGAGAAAACACTTGAGAAGACACTCAAAACAAAAACGGCTGCAAAAGTTGCCAAACGAGTATGTGCTCCGTTATCTATAAGCATGGCTGCCCCAAGCGCATACTAACCAATCAGAGATGTGAATTTCTAAATGAAGTATGGAGACTTTTCAACACTTGTTATTGACAAACAATCTTGGAAATGTTTTTTTTTTGTGTCTGTTTAGCTCAATAACAAACTGTGTGACCTCTTAAATGTTAAGCGGAGTGTTACAGCAGCCTACCATTACCATCCCCAGACAAATGGTCTGGATGAGAAGACCAAACACAATATAAAGAGGTTTCTTTTGGTCTGTGAATCGGAGATCCACGGCAACTCTTCTGTCTAAACAGCTAAATGATGCTCCTCTGTATTTTTTTTTTGGGCACTCACGAAGTTGGTGAATGAGAGACAAAACAACTTTTGAAACCAACTTTGTTCTCTTTCAGATCTTGTAAAGGTTTTGGAAAAAGGAGGGAAAAATCTAAACCTCAGTAAACACATGAGAAAACAGAGAAATGACGTCAAATCTCCACAAAAATGAGTGTAAGCTCCTGCAGAAAACCATAGATCTAAAATCCACACATTTACAAAATACACTCCTTACAGGTTTCTATATGGAAGGGAGGCATTTTTTTCCCTCAGAGGTCCCGTTAATGTACCAATATAAAATTTCTATGATGAAGACTTTCAAAATGTAAACTCTACAGTGTACAGTTTCTGCTTTTTCCTCCCAGCAAGAAAAACTAGAAGCCTTCCTGAAAACCAAAGAGGAAGGAACGCAGACGGTAAAAATTTGTGCTGAAGACAACGAAGCAAAAGCACAGCAAAACAGCCCGAACATCTGCCAAAGTGTTACATATGGCATTGGGCATGAGATACTACTCGACAACATGAGAAGCAGGGACGTAAAGATCTTTACACTGTCATATAAAACTGGCCACCACTCCTTACTTTAGGACGAATTGAGCCTGATTTCTCTGGGTTGTAACAGTTCAAGAAATAATGGTAAAAACGGTCAGACTGAGCAATGCAGAAGGTGCACCATGAAAAAAGAAAACACAATGTGGTCCACATCGAACCGTACAAGCAGTCGGTACAGTAATTATTCATAACCACACAACATGGACATTTTTTAATCTCAGGATTTTTTTTTTTAGCCCATGCTTACAAACATCCTCAAATGGATCAGCCAGGCCTTCAGGTAATATTAACGGTGGAGGAGGCAGTGGCTCTGAGGTTGTCCATGTATTAAAAACATTTGTACCTCAGTACTCTAGTGAGAAAGGCAGTGGCAAAAGCACACAGGAACAAGATGCTAAGGTTTTGATCGACTGCATAGTAACATTTGTCCACATATATTTAATATACACATATATCAGTGAAGTTGCTGTGAGCTTTCCAGGATGAAGGCTGAGTGGAAGCTGTCGCTGGCCGTTTAAGTTTTACAACAAGTCATTTAGGACACTACAAGAAAAAAAATGGTCATCAGATGAAATAAGAGATACATTTGTAGCTGTAAAAATCTTTAGTTTAATAACCTGTTCATCACCTCAAGGCTGTGAAAGCCTCCGATATCTTTATCAGTGGTTGATTTAAGGATCTGAAAGAGTTCATTTTTTATCATTTTTTCTTTTAATAATTTTACTGGGTTTTTTATTCATTATGTCACAAGGCTGAAACAACATTTATTCCACAGATGAAACGTCCTGTAGAGGAAAGGTGGATTTGTCCTCTTAATGTATGTGCCCGTTGGATTTTAGTGGTATGTGTTTGACAGAATGCATCATACATACAGTGAGGTCAGAAAGTATTTATTTACCCTATGGTTCTCCCACTTAGAAAACATGAAGGACTTTAAAATCATCTTTCCACTGAGAAAAACAAACAAACATTTTGAGTTCTTTTTGATACAATAATATAGAAATGAATGGTTTAAAAGAACCTGCTAGAACTGAAGTATTAATCAGCACATGAACAGGTGAACTTACAATGATAGCTCATTCAAGATGGAGACGAAAACACAAGGCAAAAAGAGAGACTTTGGGACAACACATACTACATCGATACGATACTCCAGGTTTAATTTCAGGAATACAGGATGTATAAGACATCACCAGCTACCGAGCACACAGGGAAATCCTAAGCACTGGACTTCTACAATTTGATGATCGCCCTGAGAACTACTGGGCGTCTTCCAGAGAGAAGTGGATTGAATGGTAAAATGTCTTGGATTTGAATCTCATCAGCAAGCAAAAACAAGACGGTCAGCACATGTCTTCAACCCTATCTGCCACGACTGTATTCATCAGAAGGCTGAAAGAAAACAATGATATATTCAACAGCTCCTGCAGAGACTTGACCCTCAGCGGTCCCCTCCTTTTTTTGAGTAAATGTAAGACGGACGTAGAACCTTTATATCTGGCAATGCCCATCTGGAATTCTGGAAAAAGATTCTGGAAAAATGAGTATTTCAAATGCAGAAAAAGGGAAAGAGTCGGAGTGGATGACTCTAAATCTTTGAGACCAAGAGAGCGGAGAAGCATCCCGTTTCATTATTGAACTAGCAGTGACATATCTCAGTCTTCAATTCAACCCTGCCGAAAGGAACAAGATCTTTAGTACACTATGAGAAGGTTTCCTAGGGAACCAGAGTCCATTCTACTACTGAACTGTGTGTGGTTGTCACGCTCATTTTGTTCAAAGTTAAGCAGGTCAATGGTGGAACATGTTCTTAATGACACATCAGAGGAATAACTGTATGTCTATTTCTTCCTGCTCCATCTGCTGCCAAACTTAAGACAAGACATCACGTCAAAAGACAGAAGTCAGTCCTTTTTCTAATGATGAGATTTGTCCTGGATTTTTTATCCACTTGAATCATTTGGTTTCAATAATCAAATTGTTCTTGACACGATCCACAAAGTCACACCACAGAAGGAATCGTATGTATATTTCTTCCTGCTCCACCTGCTGCCAAACACAATATGCATCACCATAGTCAATTTATTTTTCGATATTTAACTCTGCAGCAGAAGAAACATGTAGTAGTAAGTATGACTCCACACCTGGACAATGTAGAGGATCTTAGAATTGAACAGGTGGAAAGTAACACCTAGTAAAACTCTTACTTATGTAAGAGCACATCGTGGTGCAGACAAGACAACTGAGCAAATATAAGAAATCAATCTACTTCATATTTGGTTTCATAAATAGAAAATTAAACTCTAATTGAGATTCATTAGCTGATGTTGCTCTTATGACTCAAACTTTAAGTCCAATTCAGAAAGTTTGTAAGAAAAACGAACCATACTTCTGTAACATTGTAACACTACATACAGCATTGTACATTCTTATGTAACACTGGTAACAATTCCTGCCTTTGAGAGTAGATGTACATTATCTCCACAAATGATGTTTTAAGGGAACTTCATCCAGAAGAACTACATATATTAATGTCTCAGTACGAAAGTTCAGGTGGAAACCCCTTTACTTCTTCAAAACATTTTATGAAAATCAAATCTTGAACATAACAGATATGCCTTCACTACACGGAGATAATACTTTCTCAACCTTAGGAGGGCCTAACAAAAATACTCTATCCGACTCTAAAATCGATAATATCCTGACAGCTATGAAAAATGTACAAGGTTAAGAAACCTAAACAGAATGTTTTGGAGTGAGGTGGCAACCGTTTGCACATCTCAAAGTCTCAAAATTTCAGATCGAGACTCCACTGTCCTACTTCCAGTGTTTCAAAATGCTGTTCACTAATGACATGATTCAGCACATCATATAAATATTTACTCTGTCAAGAGTTGGGGGATCCCATCAAGACCAGCATCTGAGATAAAGAACTTCTTAGCAGTCCTTCTGTTTATGGGTGGTTTTAACTTCCCATCACTGGAGGATTGATTATTGACACAACGAACCACGTATCCATATGATATCTGACATCGTGCTGAGGAAGAGATTCCAGCTGTCAGTAGGTACATACATTTCAAGGATAACCAGCAGAACAGTTACAGTCCAGATCGCAAAAACTGGTGTTATACCTTTCCCAGACAGATGATAATCTATGTGAACAAAGTTTAAAGTTGCTAAAAAAATCTAGACAGCAGCAACAATTTTAAAAGCAACTTGATAACGCTGAACTGATATCAAGGTTTGACTACCGATAAAATGTGGGATAAACCTGAAAATATAGCTGAGTTACAAAAACAGGATGTGGATGATGTCAAACGTGTGGAGAAGGATTACTTGTATGTGATCAATGACAACCACAAACGTCTGGCAATCCCTGTTAACTGTAGACCCGTGTTCATGCATTTAGCACACTCAGTTCCATGGGCGGGGAACCACAAAACATACAAGCGCGGTAGCTTAGGATTATATTTGCCTTGTATGTACAAAGACATTCAATCAATTTCCAACACATTTTCTATTTGCCATAAAACAGCTGCTTCTCAATGGTCAGATTGGGTCTGTGTCCAGCCACTTCCTATCATGTAAAACTGGTCAACCACACCTTAGTTTATTGTATTCTTTAGTACGAATTGAGCCTGATCACTCTGGGTTGAAGACAGTCCGAGAAATAATGGTAAAAACGGTCAGACTGAGCAATGCAGAAGGCGCACCATGAAAAAGAAAACACAATGTGGTCCACATCGAACCGTACAAGCAGTCGGTACAGTAATTATTCATAACCACACAACATGGACATTTTTTAATCTTGGGATTTTTTTTTAGCCCATGCTTACAAACATCCTCAAATGGATCAGCCAGGCCTTCAGGTAAAATTAACGGTGGAGGAGGCAGTGGCTCTGAGGTTGTCCATGTATTAAAAACATTTGTACCTCAGTACTCTAGTGAGAAAGGCAGTGGCAAAAGCACACAGGAACAAGATGCTAAGGTTTTGATCGACTGCATAGTAACATTTGTCCACATATACTTAATATACACATATATCAGTGAAGTTGCTGTGGGCTTTCCAGGATGAAGGCTGAGTGGAAGCTGTCGCTGGCCGTTTAAGTTTTACAACAAGTCATTTAGGACACTACAAGAAAAAAATGGTTATCAGATGAAATAAGAGATACATTTGTAGCTGTAAAAATCTTTAGTTTAATAACCTGTTCATCACCTCAAGGCTGTGAAAGCCTCCGATATCTTTATCAGTGGTTGATTTAAGGATCTGAAAGAGGTCATTTTTGATCATTTTTTCTTTTAATAATTTTACTGGGTTTTTTATTCATTATGTCACAAGGCTGAAACAACATTTATTCCACAGATGAAACGTCCTGTAGAGGAAAGGTGGATTTGTCCTCTTAATGTAGGTGCCCGTTGGATTTTAGTGGTATGTGTTTGACAGAATGCATCATACATACAGTGAGGTCAGAAAGTATTTATTTACCCTATGGTTCTCCCACTTAGAAAACATGAAGGACTTTAAAATCTTCATCTTTCCACTGAGAAAAACAAACAAACATTTTGAGTTCTTTTTGATACAATAATATAGAAATGAATGGTTTAAAAGAACCTGCTAGAACTGAAGTATTAATCAGCACATGAACAGGTGAACTTACAATGATAGCTCATTCAAGATGGAGACGAAAACACAAGGCAAAAAGAGAGACTTTGGGACAACACATACTACATCGATACGATACTCCAGGTTTAATTTCAGGAATACAGGATGTATAAGACATCACCAGCTACCGAGCACACAGGGAAATCCTAAGCACTGGAACTTTTACAATTTGATGATCGCCCTGAGAACTACTGGGCGTCTTCCAGAGAGAAGTGGATTGAATGGTAAAATGTCTTGGATTTGAATCTCATCAGCAAGCAAAAACAAGACGGTCAGCACATGTCTTCAACCCTATCTGCCACGACTGTATTCATCAGAAGGCTGAAAGAAAACAATGATATAATCAACAGCTCCTGCAGAGACTTGACCCTCAGCGGTCCCCTCCTTTTTTTAAGTAAATGTAAGACGGACGTAGAACCTTTATATCTGGCAATGCCCATCTGGAATTCTGGAAAAAGATTCTGGAAAAATGAGTATTTCAAATGCAGAAAAAGGGAAAGAGTCGGAGTGGATGACTCTAAATCTTTGAGACCAAGAGAGCGGAGAAGCATCCCCTTTCATTATTGAACTAGCAGTGACATATCTCAGTCTTCAATTCAACCCTGCCGAAAGGAACAAGATCTTTAGTACACTATGAGAAGGTTTCTTAGGGAACCAGAGTCCATTCTACTACTGAACTGTGTGTGGTTGTCACGCTCATTTTGTTCAAAGTTAAGCAGGTCAATGGTGGAACATGTTCTTAATGACACATCAGAGGAATAACTGTATGTCTATTTCTTCCTGCTCCATCTGCTGCCAAACTTAAGACAAGACATCACGTCAAAAGACAGAAGTCAGTCCTTTTTCTAATGATGAGATTTGTCCTGGATTTTTTATCCACTTGAATCATTTGGTTTCAATAATCAAATTGTTCTTGACACGATCCACAAAGTCACACCACAGAAGGAATCGTATGTATATTTCTTCCTGCTCCACCTGCTGCCAAACACAATATGCATCACCATAGTCAATTTATTTTTCGATATTTAACTCTGCAGCAGAAGAAACATGTAGTAGTAAGTATGACTCCACACCTGGACAATGTAGAGGATCTTAGAATTGAACAGGTGGAAAGTAACACCTAGTAAAACTCTTACTTATGTAAGAGCACATCGTGGTGCAGACAAGACAACTGAGCAAATATAAGAAATCAATCTACTTCATATTTGGTTTCATAAATAGAAAATTAAACTCTAATTGAGATTCATTAGCTGATGTTGCTCTTATGACTCAAACTTTAAGTCCAATTCAGAAAGTTTGTAAGAAAAACGAACCATACTTCTGTAACATTGTAACACTACATACAGCATTGTACATTCTTATGTAACACTGGTAACAATTCCTGCCTTTGAGAGTAGATGTACATTATCTCCACAAATGATGTTTTAAGGGAACTTCATCCAGAAGAACTACATATATTAATGTCTCAGTACGAAAGTTCAGGTGGAAACCCCTTTACTTCTTCAAAACATTTTATGAAAATCAAATCTTGAACATAACAGATATGCCTTCACTACACGGAGATAATACTTTCTCAACCTTCGGAGGGCTAAAAACAAATTACCATTTTTTAACTGATAATATTCTAACAGCTATGAAAGATGTACAAGGTTAAGAAACCTAAACAGAATGTTTTGGAGTGAGGTGGCAACCATATGCACAAATCTCAAAGTCTAAAAATTTCAGATTGAGACTCCACTGTCCTACTTCAAGTATTTCAAAATGCTGTTCACTAATGACATGATTGATCCCATCATACCAATTTATACTCTGATCAAGAGTCAGGGATCATGTCAAGATCTGCACAAAAGAGATAGAGGATTTCTCAGCAGTCCTTCTGTTTATGGGTGTTTTTAACTTCCCATCACTGTATTGGTTACAGTGAACCAACTATCCAAGCGATATCTGATATCATGCCGAGGAAGAGATTCCAGCTGTTACGTAGGTACATACATTTCAACTATAACCAGCAGTGCAGTTACAGCCCAGATCGCTTCTACAAAATCTGTCCCCTCTTTGAAATACTTTGTGGGCAGTGTTTCCTGATAAAATCTACTAACAAGCAAAGTGTGGATGAAGTAATGTTAGCATAGAAGAGCACAAGAGCTGGCATCCTTCACCAGTGTTTGGTCAATAAACTAGAAAAGTGAGTTTTGAGATTTTGAATTATTATTATTCTTGAATTGTTGGTCGAGCAAGTCATTGAAGCATCAGACATGAACTGTTTCTTTTTTAAGGGGCATCCACATTTTTCTTTGTTGCTCTCCTTGAAGAAAAACAGAAACTACTTCTGGGAGCAGTGAGGAGAGTAAAGGTTGTTGCTCAAACATCAACGAAAAGTTTGTAACGAAGTATGTGATATTATTATGTAGTATTTGTACACAATGGTGATCATTTCTGCCTTTGATGCATGTAGAAGTAGATGTATGTTTTCTCTACTAATAACATTTAAAAGGAGCTATCCATCTGCATATGTTAAGATCATTCAGTACGAAAGTTCAGGAAGAAAACCCATTTGTTTTTATATGTTAGATCATAAAAACACAAGTTTTTCTGCTGCATTAACGTTGTTAATTCTTCAACTTTAACAATAAAACATTTTGTGTAAATCGAAAGCTTCACGAGACTGAAGTAATATTTTTTCAATCTAAAAAAAATAGTCTTACAATCGTTTTTATCCTGACAGTAATTTAAGATTCAGATGAAAGGTTCAGAAATCTAAACACTCTGTTTTGGAGTGAGCTGTGCACCTGTATGCACAAATCCCAAAAATTTAGATTGCGACTAAGACTGGCTTGCAACCCAAATAGCCCAATATGGTTATGATATCCATTCAGTGTCTTGCTCAGGGACACTGAGGTGAGCTGAGGTATGAGCTCCCTGCCTTCACCCTACACATTGGAATAATACATGAGAGCTTCCTCTGCCTCTTGGCAGAGAAAGAGGGAGGAGCACTGCCATCTGGGAGGAGCTCAGAGTTGATAGGACAAGCTTCAATATCACTCCTCCTGCATAGGCGGAGCTTTTGCTCTGTCTCTGCACTATCTATCTCTGGAGAGTCAGAGGCAGACTTTGGACTTGCTGAAAGGACCGTCACAGTTTGACAGTAAGGAGTTTAACCTCAGGAGTCTCCTGGGTGATTTCAGCCTGGGTCAGGGAAGGCTGAGTGTCCCATGACCTGGCCTTACAGTCTGTAGGCTACAGAACTACTATAAAATCTTATACCAAAGATGATCGTTGATGGTTTTTCTATAAAAAGCAGGTTGTAGAGAGTTCCTGCTTGTTGTTTCTTAGACAGAAAATGGCAAACAGTCAGAACTAAGAGTTGAACACGAAACCATAAGTTGTTCAATTTGTATCTGCATTTGTTTTGTTGAATCAAAAGCAGAGATTTTCATTCATCAATGTTTTACTCTTGTAAGAATTTCCTTGTGTTTAAAGATCACAGAAAAGTGAAAAATGTGACTAAGTTAAAATCAGAGCAGCTAATTTACAAAATGACAAAGTAAGAGACTGAATTGATCAAACTTTCTTTCAGCAACATGTTCATTACCTACTTCCAGTTTCATCTCCTTAATGACAGGTTGTGGGTCACTCAGCCTTATTCTCTCTCCATTCTAACGCTTCTCTATGTTGAAATCCTTCCAGTCTACATGAATCCTCGTTTTTCTCGTCCATGGCAGTGTTAAAACTAGACATGCTTCTTGGACCCACATCATCTCTACCAAAAAACTGTTTTTAATTGTTTAAATAACCAATTTTATCTCAACAAGGCAGTTATAATCATTTTTAAAAGGTAGGATTTCTTGTTGTTTCTTACATTGTTGATACCTTGGTTGTGTTTTTAAGATTTTATTCTTCACCATCTAACTGGTAAAAATAAAACTGTAATGATGACACTCATTAATTATAACATAAGAACAATATTTCTCTAACGATGTGCTGCATTTAAGTCAAAAGATACTTATGAATTTAACCAGTTGTTGTTAGGATGTCTTGGGCAGAAAAATAAATGTCTGTGTTGTGGCAGTCTTTATTGACCTGTTCAGTCTGTCTTCTGAAATTTAAGTGCTTGATCTTTATTTGGTGTGACTCTGAATGTCGCCCTAGTCTTCATACTAGATACACAGTTCGATAACAGGAAGAGCAGATGGACTGTCTGCCTGGACTGTTGTACCTCGACAAATATCATGTGTCCATAAATGGTGAGTTGGAATCTGCGTACATCAGATGCTCCGGTCAGACAAACAGAAAAACTAGATAGATGCTAAAATCTTAATGTTGATGTTTTTGCAATTAAGAGAAATCTGTGAAAATTATTCCAGTTCAAAATTATTGTTGGAGTTTTTTCAAGTTGTTAGAAAAGATCTTCAAAAGTCCGAAAGCTGTTGGCCTGCATTTATTTTAAATCCATATGAATGCTCTGTGTTTTCTAATCAATGGTACAGATTTTTCTTCATAAATTTTGGCATAATTTAAATTGAAAACATGACTATTTACATAAAGACAAAAGTTTTTGTCATGTTTCTGGTTTATTGTTACAGACTCATGAAGGTGTACAGTCACATCATTTCTGGATGACTTTCATGGTTGTGAGAAGTTGGAACCTAAAGGTTTAAAAAAAAAAAAAAAAAAAACTTAATTCCTTCACTAAACCCACCTGAAAAACTCTTGTTTCAAAAATTAGAGTAATGTCTGTAAGCTTCCGGTTTGAGCAGGACATGGAGCAGGGCAGTGAGTTCTTCTTTATGCACCAGCTACGTCACAGAACCTTGAATTGCTTTTTGAAAGACAATCTTCGGATGATACACAGCCCCATGATTTTAGTTTCTTTTGGTTCCTTTGTTTTTTTTAAACAAAGACCTTTCAGCTTGATCAAGAACTTCATCTTGATGGAAAGACATAAGATTTTAATTCATGACAGTAGATCTCGGCAACATCTGCCAGCATTCAATGTTCCCTTATCACCTTGTTTGACGGCAGTAATCTTTGAATGTATGTTTAATAATTTGGTGTTGATGAGTAAAGTCCTTGTTATTTCAGGAATACATTTTACGTTTCCTTTCAGGTCTTGTCCTGAGCTGCTTTCTCGTTTTATGCCGATTATGATTGTCCATGTGTCTTGCTCTCCCTGAGCAAGACACTGAATATGTCGTAGCCATATTTACTTATGATCAATTATGATCAAATTGGTTTTGAAACCGTTTTTCAAAGAAACTTTAACTTCAACTTTTACAGCAAGAGAATCATCATTTATAGAATTACTTTTAAAAGTCAAGCAACCTGCGGATCTCTGGGCCAGTTTAATATTTTCTGTAACAACGTCACTTGCTTGGCGTGGTGGATGGCACATAAGTTAACATGTCCGAAAAGAGGAATACTAAAACAAAAAAAATGCTTCTGCAGCCTCATGCAAGCCACATAGAGCTAGGATCTGCCTCCATTCTGTGGGTGAAGTTCTAACAGATTTCCAACTGCTGTATTTCTCTTAATTTTTCAGTTTGTTTGCAGCCCTGATATTCATTGTATCCGTGTTCCACGGTCTTCATGTTTCACAGCAGATCCATGTGAGTGGACAGATGTTTTTTGTGTTGAAGAGGCAGATGCTGCAGATAGAATGGAGCGTAAAAACGAGTCCGGGCTGTCTGACGTCTGAGTTTCTTCAGATTCTTTTTCTTGAAACTGGTTCTTGGTTTCCGTCTCATATGAACTGCTGAAGTCCATCGATCATCAACATCGATCGATTGTACAACGAGTCTTTGTTTGTCCCTGGCTGTGGCTCCAGCACGGTGATGGAGGAGGTGAGGATGGACTTGATGATGGCTGTGTTTTAGTGTGTAAAACCATGTGTCCATTGTCCAGGTGAAGGGACAGATAGTTCTTTGGTGCAGCGTCTTGCTTGAGGAGTGGCTTTTTGTTCCAGTGGTTTTATTTTGCTCTTCTTTTTTTTCTATCCTGTCTTTCGGGGAATGTAAGAACAGTAGGAGTCGGAGTATGGAAAAATTTTGTGGCTTGTTTGCCAGAAACTGGTTATTAGGAATTCCCCTTGTCCGCTGAGGCTTGACTTTGTCCCTTCTACTGAAACCCTGTTCATTTTAGAGAACATAACTTGCTTTGCCTGTACTTTCTGCTTTGTTTTGAGCCTTTATCTAGAAAGTCAGTTCTTGACTTTTGAGAACTATGCATTCTTTTTGTGAATATTTTGACCAGAAATAAACCAAAACCAAGTCCTTGCAGCTCATAAGTGTAATAACACAGGAGCTGATGTAGTTTTAAGGCAGCAATGAACAGTATGTTATGTTTGTGTGCATCAATTCTGAATCTGTACTAATTGCAGAATCTTTTTCAGGGATTCCTGAACATGAATAGGCCACAGAAAATCTTCAGGGAGCTCATACCTCAGCTCACCTCAGTGTCCCTGAGCAAGACACTGAATATGTCGTAGCCATATTTACTTATGAGTTGCAAAAAAATCAGTCCTTGCAGCTCATAAGTGTAATAACACAGGTGCTGATGTAATTTTGAGGCAGCAATGGACTTAAATGTAAGTCACGTTTTACTCAAATTCTCAGTCTGTTATGTTTGTGTGCATCAAGTCTGAATCTGTGCTAATTGCAGGATCTTGTTCAGGGATTCCTGAACATGAATAGGCCACAAAAATCTTCAGGGAGCTCATACCTCAGCTCACCTCGGTGTCCCTGAGCAAGACACTGAATGTCATATCCATATTGTTTTATGAGTTGCAAAAAAATCAGTAATTCCAGTTACTGATCAAATTGTTTTTAAAACCCTTTTTCACAGAAGTCTGCTGTGAAGAAGCAACTTTTACAGCAAGAGAATAATCATTTATAGAACTGCTTTTAAAAGTCAAGCAACCTGCGGATCTCTGGGCCAGTTTAATGTTTTCTGTAACAAAGTCACTTGCTTGGCGTGGTGGATGGCACTTAAGTTAACATGTCCGAAACCAGGAATACTAAAACAAAAAAAAAGGCTTCTGCAGCCTCATGCAAGCCACATAGAGCTAGGATCTGCCTCCATTCTGTGGTTGAAGTTCTAACAGATTTCCAACTGCTGTATTTCTCTTGCTTTTTGCAGCCCTGATATTCATTGTATCCGTGTTCCACGGTCTCCATGTTTCACAGCAGATCCATGTGAATGGACAGATGTTTTTTGTGTTGAAGAGGCAGATGCTGCAGATAGAATGGAGCGACAAAACGAGTCCAGGCTGTCTGACGTCCGCTGGTTGTCCTGCAGACCCTGAGGCTTCAGGTCTATGTTCAGGGATCTTTTCAAATCGGAAGGAGGTATTTTTCTAAAAGTGACGTTACATTCATGTGTTTTTGTGTGAGTCTTATTTTCTGAAAAAGTACAGAGAAACCTGGTTCAGACTTCCAGCAATAGAAAGTTTGGAGTTTCTTTTTTTTTTAAACTGGTTCTTGGTCTCATATGAACTGCTGAAGTCCATCGATCATCGACATCCATCGATTGTACGTCAGGAATTGTAACGCCTGTTCAGTATCTGAAATAAATATTTAGTTTTGCAACAATGCTCGTTATCAGCTGCGAGCATTGTTATAAAAAACGCTAAACGAGATAAAAGAAACGTCAACTATGATACGTGTAAATATTAAAAATTCAAGGACATCATAAAAACAAGATAAAAAAACGTGATTGAAAAAAAGTCTTAAACATAGAATCAACATAACGAAGGTTCCCTCGTCCATGACTCCTGAAATCAAATTTTGGTGCTGAGTTCGAGTAAGACGTTACATTCATGTTTTTGTCTCAGTATTTTATTCTTACTTTGTTCTTATTTTCTGACCCTATTGAGAAACCTGGTCCAGACTTCCTGCTGTGGAGTCAGGATATGGTTAATAGATAGATGGTACTGATGTCTATCTGCTTCATTCAGTATGCTCACATCACTCCGTTTGACTGCAGTAATAAGGACAGTGTGATCCTTGATTGTAACAAACTGAAAACTTTAAAAAGATTTCTCTGTCATTATTAAGTCCACGTGCTGACTAGATAAAGTTTACATACTCTTGTGGAAGTGAGATTGTTATTGTTGTGAAATGTCCCTGTAAGACCAGTCACCTCTTCATATTATTAACAAGCAAATATTTCACAAGTTGTTCAGGACCTCATTATAGATGATTCATTTTGATGGATGGGATGTTTTCTTTGCACTGTTTCTGCAGGTGTTAATTTTCCAGGAGTTTAAGTCCTGCAAAAGAAATATTAAACAGTGAAAAATGTTTAAATAGAAACTTCAGAGAATAAAATTCTTTTTATGGACTTTTGAAAAAACGTTATTGCTGTTTAATGTCTGTATTTTGTGGAGTTTTTTTAAAATGCTAGTTCAGTCTCGACGTCGAACTTTACAATTTTCAAATCAACACGAAACCATTTAATTCATTCTTATGATTTTATGTTGATGCATAAAGTACCGGGTGTTTATAAGTTCACTTGGCATTCCCAAGTTTGATCCAGCAAGGCAGAGTACAGAATCTTCAGCGGTCA
The DNA here is from genome assembly GCA_902685375.1 of Neostethus bicornis. NCBI lineage: Eukaryota > Metazoa > Chordata > Actinopteri > Atheriniformes > Phallostethidae > Neostethus > Neostethus bicornis. The sequence goes on from CACRXE010000076.1 coordinate 14,146,261, forward strand.
GTTTTTGTCTGTGATTCAATGCCAACAGACTGCAGCCCATTCATTCTATATTGTTCTTGTTATTATTTTTTTAATGCTTTCTGGTACAGATGTCATAAAGTCATGTTTGGCTAACAGGCTAAGGTGTGATGCCACGTTCTTCTCTTGTGGAGAAACGTTGTTGTTTATCCGTCTTCCGTTGGCTGGTATGGCACCTCTTCTGGATGTTCTGGTGGTCTGGGCCATCAAGTGCCAAACGTCTTAGCGAGTGGTCTCCCAACAGAGGGTCTTTTAAATTGTTAAATTAAACTGTGTTCCTGATTGTTGAGGACGTGATGATCAGAAAGAGTTGTTAAAATGAAATTATTATCCAAAGAAGAAACTGCAGTTAAAATGACTTTGTCAGGGATTTCTTTAAATATGATGATTGCTTTTGTCTTAAAATCTTAAAGTGATGTTACATTCGTGCTGTCGCCTTAAGTCTGTAATTCTTCCTCCATTTTTATTTTATAATAAATTTCTGAGAAACCTGGTTCAGACTTCCTGCTGTAGAAGGTTGTGTTTCAGCCATGTTGATGGTAACAGATTGCTTTGATGTCTGCTTGAATTCAATATGCTCACATCACCGTGTTTGACGGCAGTAATAAGATTAATGTAATCTTTTAATATATGTTTCATAATTTAGTGTTGATTAATAAAGTCCATGTTATTCTGAGGATAAACTTAATGTCCGGTCAGGTCAGTTCTTCAGTTCCCTAGTTGTTTTGGGCCAGCATGTAGTAAAGACTCATGAACGCTGAGTTTTAAACTGAGTATACCAGTCGTTCTGCTGAGATGTCCTGACAGAACAACTTTAAAATATTAATATTCCAAATAAGTCAGACCGTGATTCTGTGCTTCTGTCTGTTATTCACATTAAGTCTGAGCGTTCATAAATCCGTTATGTTGGCCAGTTTGGTCTGACTATTCGGAACTTGGGAGTTTCTTGTTGACTAGTCTGATTCTTGGGGGTGTCACTCTTTCCCTCGACTGAAACCATGTCCAGTTTAAATCCTGTTTGTACTTTTCTTGCCTTAGTTTTGACTTTGCAGGACGAATCAGGGATGCCTTGTTAATAACTGCTTGGTTTGATGTTAAAAGAGACGTCGCATTCCTGTTTGCTTTGACAATGTCAGTCACCTCTTTATACTTTAAAAGTAAACTTTTGTAACATTCTGCACTGTTGAAGGTTTTCCAGTATGAACACACCTTAATGTTGTGGGATAAAAGTTTGGTCACTCTACACCAAATTATCATCACTCTCATCATCCTGAACTGAGAGTTCAAGCCTTAAAACATTCAGGTGAAAATGAGTCCTATCATTTAACGCTTTAACACGTTGATTGGTCGGGCTGGATCTTTTTAGACACGATCTCACCTCTGTTTTACCAGGATTTTCAGCTTTGTTTTAAGCTTTATGAAAAACCAGTTCTTGTTTTTTGGCATTGACTCATTCTTTCAATTCAAGACAACAAACGCTTGAAACCTTCTGCCAGACATTAGCAGTCCGTCTTTGTACACAACCAATCATTTAAGAAAATCTGTAAAAATCTGTTGTTCTTGAGCTGCATGAAAAAGGTCTCTGAGGGCATTTTGTCACTTTAGGAGTAGGTGTGTCAGGTCTTGGGGTTTGTCTCTCAACCACATTTGAGCAGCCCGCCAGGTCCAAAACCACAGTACCAATCATTTTTTTGGAGAATACTGAGACATTCTACCATGATAAGCTTATTAATCCGGCCAGCTGGTGGTCTTTTCTCGTCTATCAGGTCTTTCATTTCCAGATTGTTATCTGGTGCATTTTGTTTGGATTGCCTTCTGGTGATAACAGCTGTGAAGGACTTTCTTTGCAACTTGTCTGTTATTGTTGTTGGTGCACCTTTTCGTTGAGGTGGTGTGATGCTACACATACTCCTCTATGAGCTTGATTGTCTTCTCCTTGAGAGTGTCCGAGAGCGGGTTGTTCCAAGTTTCTTGTGTCATTTTCCCACCACCAGTTTCTTTGAAGGCCTTTCTAACAAGGATAGCACCTTTTTGGTTTTAGAGGAGTTACAGGGATCAGAAAGTCCTCCTGCTTGGCTTAGTAACTCCATGTCCAGGGTGGGAAGCGTCAGCTGCTATCTGACCTGCACGCTCCCCAGTCCTGGAGACACAGGTCATGGAGAAATGGAAGGCTGCAGCCAATCACCTCTGCGGAGGGCTTGATGCGTTACAGTCTATGTTTGTCCCTGGCTGTGGCTCCAGCGTGGTGATGGAGGAGGTGAGGATGGACTCGATGATGGCTGTGTTTTATTTTGTTAAACTGCTTACAGATACCCAACTACCTCCCACCTGTTCACTCACCAGATCCTCTACATTGTTTACAGATGGATAAAAGGTTGGCAGTCGATCTCTAGACTTGATCCGGAGCCACATAATCTCTGTTTATTCTGCTTAATATATTCTATATTTCTCTGAGCGAGAAAACTACAATATACAAATAATTTAATTTACAAGTTGCCCAGACTCTCGATATAGATTATGTAAGGTCAAAATCCAACAGGTGGTCAGTTCTTTAAAGAGCCTGTTGATTTGATGTATCTGTTCACGAAGTGTCATTAGAAAAGAGTTTTATTTCAACAAAAACAAAGAAGCTGTTCTTAATGTTTTGCAGGTGTTAAAAGTTTAAATTCGAGGAGTCCAAGTCCTGCGTTAGAAATATTAAATTAAAATCTCCTGTCAGGATTAAATCTTTGTTCATGAGGGGAGTGAATCTTGAACATCTCAGAGTTCATTCAGTAGAACCCGCCAAGCTTCACTAGATAATCCCAGAGGTGGAAAAGAATGTGTCTAATCTCTGTGCACTACTTCATTTAACAAAGAAAAGAATGTTTTTATGTGAAACTGCAGATAATTCACAATCGTATTGAAGATCACATTTTAATACTAAAATGAAAGAACGTAACAATTTAAATAGAGATTTGGGTTATTTTTGCTGGTAAAAAAAAGCAGTGCTTGTTTCAGGAAATTTAATCAGCCAGATAAGATTTTTATTGTTATTAGAAAATCAAAACAAAATCAAACACAATTTGGACTAAGTTTGAGTCTGAAGAAAACGAAGCGCCCAAGTTTTGGTGATTTTTTTTCATTGTTTTTGGTTTGAAAGAAAAATACAGAATTTAATGCTTTATGAGCAAAAAAGAGAGAAAGTGAAATCCAGTCGCTTTACAATTTATATGCTGATAAAGAAAAATAACACGATTGTTAAAGTTTATAAGAACACTACAATGTGTTGCCCACAGTATGAAGCCTCTTTTGAGTTGATTCTTTCAGGGGACTTCAGCAACTCCAACGGGCCCAGGTCGCATAAGATGGACGCATGTCTGTGGCTGCATGTTGGTAGATGACTGTAGAACAGGATTAATGTAGCCAGCTGAGATCATCAGATCTGCATATGTGATGGTTTTGACCAATAAGACGGTCCAGTAGTAAGGAATTGCAATGACTTCAGCCATTTTGCTCAGGACGATTCTCTCTGAAATGAGAACTTTGTTGCTTGAGCACCATATTGTGAACACTGGTTGAAAGTCGCACTGAATTGGTAACAATTGGAAACATTCAGTTGCTCGTATGAAGAAACATGAGGCCAGCCTCAAGTTGGTGTTCCAAAGCTGTCCAGTGGTACAGCCCATGTTCAAGCCAATGCTATCCTGGCATGCATTGATGAATGGAAAGTAACCAACCAGGTCACTGGCTTATGTAAGTAACACATGGTGTTTTAATGAAGCCTGCACTCTAATTGAAAGTACTCTTGGATGAAATACCCTGCACTTTGTTTGCCAACATCACAGCACTAAAAGTAACCCAGGCATCATCAGGACCATATATCGCCTTATTCAAACGGGGTTGTATACAAAAAAGGGGTTCTCGATTATAAGCGAGGTTGGTCAGTTTAAAGAAGACACAGTTCAGTTTGTGATTGAACAGCTCAGCTAAAAGCAAAAACGAGACGACTACAGAGAGTTCTCGGAGCTTACAGTCATTTTCCTTGGTGAGAATCCACCTTGGGGAATTTGTTTTTGAGCTCCTGATGCTCTTCATACAGCATGGTGGATGTGTGAGGTGATTTACTGCTTTAAGTTATGGATGTTCGGACAGCAGTAAGCGTCTGAAGAGCGTGGCATACCGCAGTTTCTCCTGTTTGTGGCATCAGAGTATGGTCTGAATGAGAGCTCCTGCAAATTCTTTGGTATTCCTTAAGAAGTTTTTCACAATATGAAAATTTAATTGTCTTGAAAGCAGCTCTAACAGGTTTCAGCTACATCTGTGGTACTTGAGTGAAGAAATGGTTGGCCTGGTATTCTTCGACTCCAGTGTTATAGGAGAACAAAAGAAACTGATGGTTGGCAATATTATGAGAAAGGAAGGTTCTTAGGTTCCAGCAATGTGATGCCCAATGCGTTTTTTTGTAGCACTTGATCTGCTAAAACCATTTTTAACAATCCCCCATCAGACTGCGCAGATGACTCAGACTTTCAGAAGGCTGCTAAAATTGTGCTTTCCAGGAAAGTTGTCAACGATGTTTCTGAAAGGAGGCGAAGCTAATTCAAGATTTTAACAGTAGCCTAACAAAGACTGAAAATCAGAAAAAATATCTGCTCCAAGTTGTCAACGAGCACAGGCATATCTTTTGTGATGCTAACAAAGCCACAGTGGCTGCTGGACTTTCTAAGTGACTTCTTTTATAAACTTTTTAAGTCATTTCTATGCAAGTTTTAATGTGTTTTCAGATGTTGACGAAGCTTACAATAATTTCTTGAATTTATTTCTGACTCATTATAACAATCACTGTTTCTTAAAGAAAATGAAAGTAAACTACAGATGTGAAAACAAGCCATGGCTGACAAAACGGATCATAAATGTTTGCAAAAAGAAAAATAACTTGTATAAAATATTCATAAAAACAAAAACCAAAGCAATTGAAACAAAGATATAAAAAATACAAAAATAAACTAATAGATATAATTAGTACAAGCAAGCAATTATATTATCGAAGACTGTTGTATGAGAACCAAAATAACATGAAAAAAATGTGGAATGTGTTGAATGCTATACTTAAACAAAAAAATAAGAATTCAGAATATCCAGAGTACTTCAGTACCGAAAATCACAAAGTAAAAAGCAGAATAGATGTGGCAAATTATTTTAATCAATATTTTGTAAATATTGGTCCTGAGTTGGCATAAAAAAATAACGAAATTGACACAGTGCACTGTAAAAATGATATTGAAAGAAATCCATCTACTATGTTTCTCTCTCCTACAACTGAAAAAGAAGTAATAGATACTGTTAACAGGTGTAAAAGTAAATCATCAAGAGACTGTCATGACTGTGATGACATCAGTATGAGATTAATCAAACAGGTCATCGATAACATTGTCAAACCTCTCACACACATTTGTAACTTATCATTTCAATCTGGACAGTTTCCAAAAAAAATGAAAATGGCAAAAATAATTCCTATCTTCAAAAGTGAAGATAAACATGATTTTACCAACTACAGACCGATTTCTCTGTTACCTCAATTCTCAAAAATACTGGAAAAACTATTCAATACACGCCTGGAAAACTTTATACATAAACATCAAATTATCAACGAAGGTCAGTATGGATTTACGACAAAAAGAACTACCTCAATGGCCATACTCGACGCAACTGAGGAAATAACAAGTGCAATAGATGGTAAAAAATATGCAATTGGAATTTTTATAGATTTAAAGAAAGCTTTTGATACAATCAATCATGCAATATTACTTAAAAAATTACAAGAACAAGGATAAGGGGAATCGTTGGGGAATGCATACAAAGCTATTTAACGGAAAGAACGCAATATGTACTGAAAGAATCCGGGGTTTTTCTTCTTAATTCTTTGATTAAATCCAATATTCACTTAAACTATCATTTATTAATTAATAATCTCACCACCCGGTCTTTCTTGCGTGTGCAGACTGAAGAGCGAAGGCTGGTGATCATACTACAAAATACCTAAATATTAAAGCATACCAAGCATTTCAAAAACTACCAGGATTCAACAAGTTTCCCAATTTCAATATTTATTCCTCAACAGAAAATCTAAAACAGATGCATCTGGGTTTCATTGTCCTCACAGAGCACACCTATGTCTCTCTGTGAGGTTTCAACAAAGACAAATCTCAAATTGTCATATTTTATACCAAAATATACAGTTCATGAATATTTATTAATTAAGACTTATTTCTGTCTTGTCATTGGCCCTTCGTTCTTCTCCTCCCATCTTCTTGTCTTGCATAAAGGTTCCTCCTTATCACCTGAAACAAAGACAGTTCCACACCCACATGCTCCCCATGCACCACCCGCAGGACGTACCACCCTCTGGTTCACACTGGCTTATCTGGTCTCCTATACAATGCTGGTGCCAATGTCTGACCAGTTTCTATTCAAACAATCCCGTAGAACACAACAGGAGACATTTATTCAAATCGTCCCATTAGCAAAATAAAACACTCAAAAACAATGAAACAGTAAAGCAGACATTCCAAAACCTGTCTCTATTGAATAAAAGTTACATGTTAAACTTCTTGAAATGTAAAAAGATAAAGAATAAAATATCAACTTACTTCAGTGTAAATAGGGTCTACTTCATCTGAGACTCTTAGTATTTTTTGTGGTGTTCCCCAAGGCTCCGTCTTGGGACCAAAACTTTTTAATATCTACATAAACGATATTCTTAAGGTATCTCAGTCACTAAAACTCATACTGTTTGCAGATGATACAAATATATTCTATAGCAGTCATAATTACAATGAACTTATCAGTACAGTCAATAAGTAGCTCAGCAAAATAAAAAAATGGATGGATATCAATAAATGATCTCTTAATCTGAACAAAACTAAAGTCATGTTCTTTGGAAACACAAAAACAAGCTCTAAACAACCAATTGTAATTGAAAATGTACAAATTGAGACTGTAGACAAAGCAAAATTTCTGGGAATCATCATAGACAATAAACTGTCTTGGAAACCCCACGTCAGACATGTAAAAGCAAAAATATCCAAAAGTTTCTCTATAATAAATAAAATTAAACATCACCTTGATTTCAGCTCCTTGCGCACATTGTACTGCTCGATGGTTCTTCCATATCTCACTTATGGTGTTGAAGTATGATGGAATACCTATCAGACGACACTATGTCTTACAGAAAAGAGCACTACGAATTATACATAAAGTTGTTTTTTTGGATCATACTCACAACCTCTTTGCACATTATAAACTCTTAAAATTTAAAGACCTTTCTCAGTACTACTCAGCAATCACAATGTTTAAAGCATACCACAAACTACTGCCAAAAAATTTACAAAGTCTATTTAATCTGAATGAAAAATCCCATAACCTGAGAGTAATAGGAGACTTTAAACAGCCCAAAGTGAGAACCACTAAAAAAAGCTTTTGCATGTCTGTACATGGTGTAAAACTCTGGAATAGTCTAGACAAATCCTACAAGTAATATCAAAATGTAAATACATTCAAACTAAACTATAAACATATGATTTGGTCACAGTATATGAAACGTCTAATGTAATTATATCACTATCTTCTGTTGGAGTGTATTCTTTATTTGTGTGTGTGTTTTTCTTTTGTTTTTGTTTTTCCTTACTGTAAAATAGTAGAAGTTTCAAAAAAGTCTTCTGGACAGTTAAATTCTTGAACGAGACGTTTCGACTTCCATCCAGAAATCATTTGAGGCTAAGGAGAAGGAGACACAGCATGTCCAAAAAGCCCTCTCGGTCTGTGGATACCCCAAATGGGCCCTGAATAGGGTGAGAACGTCCGAGAAATGTGAGAAGAGGGAAACAGAAACTGAGAAGAGGAAAATGGAGTCTCCATTCCCTACGTGTCAGGACTGTCCGAGAAGGTACAGAGAATCTTCAGACAACATGACATCCCGGTTTTCTTTAAACCGGTCAACACATTACGGCAGGAACTAGTACATCCTAAAGACAAGATGCCCACAGAAAAACAGAGCAATGTAGTTTATTTGATCCGGTGCAGTAAAAGGAGCTGCAAAGAACACTACATTGGGGAAACGAAGCAACCACTCCACAAAAGACTTTACCAACACAGAAGAGAAGCCTCAAGTGGTCCACAGTCTGCTGTACATCTGCATCTTAAATCCACCAAACACACTTTTGAGGACAGTGAGGTGAAGATTCTAAGTAGAGAGAAAGGATGGTTTGAAAGAGGGGTGAAGGAAGCCATCTTTGTGATGAAAGAAAATCCCTCACTGAATCGGAATGGAGGCGTTAGATACATTTTGCCCGGTATTTACAGCAGCCTTTGAAGCCATGGACTAAAGATGGCACCTCGTGACCAAGATTCACGCCTCTCATTAGCAGGAATTTCTATTCACTAGGCTTTTAGCATTTTTATTATAGGTTTGTTTACTGGTCGGTGGTTACAATAGGAGCCATTCACGGCCATCATAGGTAACATAGGCTCATTGGTCGAGCCCTTCTTACTATTTTTTTATCTTTTACTCAGGTTAGTATAAATAGATCCAGGTTTCAGTCCATTTCATTCAGATTGAAAATGATTTCCGGATGGAAGTCGAAACGTCTCGTTCAAGAATTTAACTGTCCAGAAGACTTTTTTGAAACTTCTTCTACTATGGATCACTCCTGGATGAATGAGGGACTACACAGACTTCTTACTGTAGAACTTGCTTTTCTCTTACTGCTGCTTCCTATTATGTTGGTATTAGTAACCAGGTCCTATAGGTTGGTATTAGTAACCAGGTCCTATAGGTTGGTATTAGTAACCAGGTCCGTATCCTTCCATTTATTTGTCTTAAGGCTGAAACAATATAAAATGAATTAATTATTGTAAATATGTATCATATGAGCTCTGGGGGTGGGGTTAAATACGTTTTCTTCCCCCCACTCCTTCTTGGACACTAGAAACTTTGATTTGTGCACTTGTCATACCTTGTTATTATTTCTATTGAGTTTCTGTACAAAATAATGTTTATGTTGATTTGAGAACATGCTACCCTGTCAAAGGTAAATAATAATAATAAAAAAAGAATAAAATGACATGTTATTTGAATACAACTGACAGAATTCGTTTGCTATTTTATTGCGTGGGCCCATACAGGGGAATTTTCAAGCGTCTTCAGCAACCTCTAAATATTAATTAATTTACAAAAAATTTGGACTGAAATATTTTTGACATATATGGAACTAAATGCAGGGTTCTAATTTAGGTATTCTAAAAAAAAAAAAAGTTTGAATGCATGTGAACGCGTAGAAGACTTATTCGCATGTTCGCATCACCCATGTTGGTCCATTTTGTGTCTTTGTTCAGACTATTATGGCTGATACTCGCACCCTGAACGTAGATTAATAGTTGGATGAACTCTTGGGTTTGTATTCCCTCGTGGTAATCATGCCCGCTGCGTTAAGCTGCCCTCACCCCAAGTCAGCTCTTGTCAGGCTAGGCAGCTGGCTCACGGCGTTCCAGTAAAAACAGACATACTGAGTTTTACTGTTTCATTAGAAAATGGTGATCCACCATTGTCCTATTAGACTGACCCGTAAAAGGACAAGTATTATCCAAGGCTGACGATTGTTACATAAGAAAACAAATCAACAAAAAGAAAGTTGCATCACGATCCGCCATCTTGGATTTCTTTGTTTACTTGCGTGCTTTAGGTAAAAACAATAACACAACTCGACTACTAGAGGGTGCTGAAAACTTATTTACAAAAACTACATTACTTAAAAACTTAGCGTATAATGGACTGAACATATACTAATGTCTATCCCTGGTAGGAAGGCTTTATTTCTAGATGAAGGTTGAATTGCCCTTGAAAACTTTTTCCGCCCAGAGAAAGAGCCGAGCTACATCCAAACACTTGAGAGTGGACAGTCAGTCCATTACAGCACCAAATGTCCATCTGACTCACTCTGATGTAAAAGAGAGCAGCCGTCCCGACAATTCGTGCATGACAAGAGGGGAGATGGTGGCTCAGTGGTCAGAGGGTTTGCCCACGAACCGGAGGTTCGCAGGTTTAGCCTCCCACTGGGTGCACATCCTTGGAGAAGACACCTAACCCACCATTGGCCCTGTCATAGGTGGCAGCCTGCGGCGGTGAAATGCAGCACATAAATTTCCCAGTGAGAAATTAATAAAGTATCATAAAAATAAATAAATAAAAGTCCTGCTTTGATTCATATTTTTACTTATTTTCTAAAAAAAAAAATTGCATATTTTTTATTGTTGGCAAAAAAAAAAAAAAAAAAAAACATTTGCTGCTGTTAAACTTAAACCAAGTAATTTTTATTTCTCTTTCCAACTCTGACATTTTGTTTTTTATTTCAGTCCAGTTCAGATTTATTTTGAAGTATCCTATTTTAATAAAGTAAGGTATATTTTATTTAAATATTGTTCTGTTTGTTCCACAATCATCCAATTAAAGTTTTTATCTTCATAATACTTGTTTTTTTGTTTCTAAAAGTATCAATAAGAGATTCGTTACAGATTTGGTTCGTTAAGCGGTATCGATAAGAGGACCAGAATTGATAAATCCTTATCGATACCCAGCACTACCCAGCACTACCCAACTGCTCAGAAACAGATCATCACTCTTTCTCTGACTGCTTAGAGCTACCAGACATAAATAAATAAATTACTCTTTTCATCCCTCACCGGGGAAATTTGTGTGCTGCACTCCTTACACCGCAGCAGGCTGCCCATCGACGGCGCCAATGGTGGGAGCAGCGGGGTTAGGTGTCTTCTCCAAGGACCCTAGACGTGCTCTCCGTGGGACGCAAATCCGTGAACTTCCGGTCCGCACGCGAAGGCTCTAATTCAACTATTAGAATTGATTAATTTTTAATCTTACATTTAGTGCTGCATTTGTTTAAAAACACGCTAAAACTATCTTTACATGGGACTGTGGTGCCCTCAGATTGACGAACAGGGTGTTTCAGGTTATTATTTGGTTAAGGTTGCCAGTAATACCCAAATATTACAGTCTTCGTTACTATTATTGTTTCTATTTAGTGTTGTTTTTAAACTTGGGTCATCATTGGGTGGCAACCAGAAGTCATTGAGACTTTCTCATTCTAAAAAAATACCCTGCAAGTGTCCAAGATGTGTCAAACAACGTTCTCTTGGTTCCACTTCATCATGACTTTGTCCTCTGCTTATCTAAGCCTGCTTTTCCGCACACACTGGTCCACAGAAGAAATTATCCAGGAGATTAAATAAATCAAGTATTTTACTTCATGATTATTTTATCAAGAAGGTAATGAAGCAGGTAATCCTTTATGAAATTAGTTTTAGGTTCAGACTAATAACCTGCGTCAGATAGGTGCATCTATTGATTTTACTGCATTCCAAGGTCGTTGGAATGAAGCTCTTTAATGGAGCCAGTGAAACATGGTGGATGAGAAAGTCCACAGGGACACCTGCTAACATCACCTTCATCTCCAGAATTATAGTTTGGCAACAATCCAAGAATAAAAGCAATGAGGAAGGAGATTAGACACAGTCATGGGGGCCATAATTAAAATAACGCAGATTACAGATTCAAAGAGGCTCTGATTCCAATCTAGGCCACTTCACACTCGGCAGCAAAACGGTCCAGTGAGAGTTGGAGATCACGGCCATACGAAGTCAAAAGGAACCGCATCATCAGCAAAATGTAGAGATTCAATCCTGAAGAACTGAATCCCTACAACGCCTCGGCTGCACCTAGAAATTCTGTCGCTGCATCGTGGTGAAGAAAGAGCTGAGCTGAAAAGCATAGCTCTGGGTTTACCAGATTATCTACGTTCCTACTCTTATCATGGTAACCAGGATCTACGTTCCTACCCTCACCATGGTAACCTACGTTCCTACCCTCATCATGGTAACCAGGATCTACATTCCTACCCTCACCATGGTAACCTACGTTCCTACCCTCACCATGGTAACCAGGATCTACGTTCCTGCCCTCACCATGGTAACCAGGATCTACGTTCCTACCCTCACCGTGGTAACCAGGATCTACATTCCTACCCTCACCGTGGTAACCAGGATCTACGTTCCTACCCTCACCGTGGAAACCAGGATCTACGTTCCTACCCTCACCATGGTAACCAGGATCTACATTCCTACCTTCACCATGGTAACCAGGATCTACGTTGCTACCCTCACCATGGTAACCAGGATCTACGTTCCTACCTTCACCACGGTAACCAGGATCTACGTTCCTACCCTCACCATGGTAACCAGGATCTACATTCCTACCCTCACCATGGTAACCAGGATCTACGTTCCTACCCTCACCGTGGTAACCAGGATCTACGTTCCTACCCTCACCATGGAAACCAGGATCTACGTTCCTACCCTCACCATGGTAACCAGGATCTACGTTCCTACCCTCACCATGGTAACCAGGATCTACGTTGCTACCCTCACCATGGTAACCAGGATCTACGTTCCTACCTTCACCATGGTAACCAGGATCTACGTTCCTACCCTCACCATGGTAACCAGGATCTACATTCCTACCTTCACCATGGTAACCAGGATCTACGTTCCTACCCTCACCATGGTAACCCGGATCTACGTTCCTGCCCTCACCTACGATCACCAGGTGACCAAAGAAACAAGATTGTAGATCAAGTGTCTGAAATAAGCTTCCTCTGCAGGGTGGTTGGGCTCTCACTCAGAGATAGAAGGAGGAGCTCTGCCATCTGAGAGGAGCTTGTAGTAGAGCCGTTGCGGCCATCTGGTCAGGATCCCTCCCTCGCTGATGAGGTGTTCCGTCCCACCAGGTAGAGACCCAGAAGCAGACCGTGGACCCGCTGGAGAGACGTCCTGACCCCAGATAAGAGGAAGACAATGGAATTAAACACCTAATATTTACATTTGATTTGTAGAGGATTTAAACTGTGACTTTACTGCTGACCACCACCCATACTACAGCTCAGGAATGTTTCTATGTGTGTTTTAATAAAAATAATGCATTGATCTTATACAGTGTTTTCTAGACACTCAAAGACACTTCACACATAAATTATTGATTCACTCCATACAACCATTCACTCCTGATGATGGGAGCTACCATGCAGGTGCGTACCACAATCATCAGAAGCAAATGGGGTTTCGGTGTCTTGCTCAAGGACACCTCGGCATGGACTCTGGGCGGGAGATCGAACCTGCGACCTTCTGGTTACGGTACGGTCACCCTACCCACCGAGTCATCTTTCCCCCAAAGTTTTAACATAAAAGACCTTTCAATGAAAGATTTCAAACTTTATTTTTTCCCTCTTTGTCTGCCTCTTATCAGACCTCCTGTGTGAGTTACACAAAGTGATCCTTCTCTTTGTTCAGTATTTAAATACAACAAACGCGTCTTTATTCAGGCTGTGTGTAATACGTCTCACATCTGTTTTATGTTATATTCATAACTTCCTTTTGCTTCTGCCTCCCCAGCCCCTCTCCCCACATCTAACTATGTCATTTTATCTCTATTCGTGGCACAGCATCGTGTCCTCTGGCAGCCTAAGTAGCTGATTGTTGTGGGGAGTCTGCTCTCTCCTGGGAGCCATCGGCAGTCAGCAGTGGATTGCTTCTCCGAGATGCTTTTTTACTTCGTCTGTCAGTTGCAATAAAGGATGAGAAACACTACGTGCTCCGGAGATTTACTGGATTATATGAGGAATGTGAAATCATTGATAGTTATTTTACATACAAGATAAAAACAAGATAAAGTTACACTGAAAGTCAAGGTGACGGAAGGCATTGCTGAATTTATAACTGAGACTATGTCTAACTGTTTCTTTGCGTTGGGAGTGTTTATCCATTTGGCACCTGCTTGGACACCTTAAGGTTCAAGTTTAGAGTATTTATCTGATTTGATTTGTTTATATGAGCTGTTGGTTTGGAGGTTTTTGGTTTAATCTGTTTTTTTAAATAGAATTCAGTCTAATCAGAGTTGCATAAGATTAAATTTAGGTGTAGAGAGGGTGAATGATTCGGGAGAATTATAATCATAATTTATTTTGTTTATAAGCGCCTTTAAAAAAAACTCAAGGACACAAAATAAAAAACATGAATAAACAGACGCAGGTGGGAAGGTGTGATACGGGTTCAGAGAGAGAAGCAGATCTAAACAGATGAGTTTTGAGTCTGGATCTGAAAGGGAGGAAGGAGTCAATGTTCCGGATGCCTGGTGGGAGTGGGTAGAGGCTGTAAGCTCTGCCCCCCCATTGTGCGAAGACAGGTATGGTGAACAGTAAGATGGATAGATGAGGAAGACCTAGGGGAGCGAAAAGAGGAGGGAATATAAAGGAGATCAGCCACATAGGACAGTGCCTTAAAAGGTGTAGGTGATAGCTCAGTGGTAGAGTGTCTGCAATTGGAGCACCACTTCTTGGAGCAAAGAAGCGGTGTACTTCTTTTATAACCCCTGGCTACTGTGTCGTGTCGTCTTGCCTTTCAGCTCTGTTGCGTGTCGTGGGATTCTCCTTTGCATAACGAGGTTTGTAGATGGATTAAGGGTTGTATCTGAGTCCACCATTTCTGGTAGATGTAGGATTTTCTATTTTTCCAAAGATGGCTTCCTTGACTCCTCCCTCAAACCAGCGATGTTCCCTGGAGAGAAATAAACCACCTAACCCCCCGTTTCTCCCACCATTGGTGCTGTCCTGGCTGCCTGCTGCGGTGCAATACAGCACTGAATTTTTCACGCTGAGGGATGAATTTAGTATGTGAAAAATAAATAAAAGTGGGAGTAAGAATTTTGATCGACAGGCGGATCGGTGCGGCGTCAGCAATAACTAGGACGCTGCATCGGTCCGTTGTGGTGAAGAAAGAGCTGAGCAGAAAAGTAAAGCTCTCGATTTATAAGTCGATCCACGTTCCTACCCTCACCATGGCAACCAGGATCTACATTCCTACCATCACCATGGTAACCAGGATCTATGTTCCTACCCTCACCATGGTAACCAGGAACTATGTTCCTACCCTCACCATGGTAACCAGGATCTACATTACTACCCTCACCATGGAAACCAGGATCTACGTTCCTACCCTCACCATGGTAACCAGGATCTACGTTCCTACCCTCACCATGGTAACCAGGATCTACGTTCCTACCCTCACCATGGTAACCAGGATCTACGTTTCTATCCTCACCATGGTAACCAGGATCTACGTTTCTATCCTCACCATGGTAACCAGGGTCTACGTTCCTACTCTCATCATGGTAACCAGGATCTACATTCCTACCATCACCATGGTAACCAGGATATACGTTCCTACCCTCACCATGGTAACCAGGATCTACATTCCTACCCTCACCATGGTAACCAGGATCTACGTTCATACCCTCACCTATGGTCACCAGCTTGGGGTGGTGACCAAAAGAATGAGATCGCAGGTACAAGCGGCCGAAATGAGCTTCCTCTGCAGGGTGGCTGGGCTCTCACTTCAGAGATCGGGTGAGGAGCTCTGCCATCCAGGAGGGGCTTGGTGTCGAGCCGCTCCTCCTCCAGGTCGAGAGGAGTCAGATGGGGTAGTTCGAGCATCTGGTCAGGATGCCTTCGAGCGCCTCGCTGGTTAGGTGTTTTGGGCACGTCCCACCGGGAGGAGACCAAGGGGCAGACCCCAGACCTGCTGGAGAGACTATGTCTCACAGCTGGCTGGGGAATGACTCAGGATGCTCCAGTGTGAGCTGGAGAATGCAGCCGGGGTCAGAGAAGCCTGGGCTTCCCGTTTGAGGCTGTTGACCCGGCCCCGAATAAGCGGAAGACAACGAATAGAACAGAACCTTCTGATCTATGTATGCATAGATGTCAGATTTACATCACTCTGTGCACAGCTTTGATGAATTAGGGCCACTAATTCACTAGCCACAAAATCTACAGTACCTATCCATCCACAGTATCTATCCATCTCTGTATGAATGTACGTTTGACACGGCTGTGGTGTGAGTCATAGTTATTAAAAGGTGATGTTCCTGAAGCTGATGTGTGACATCAGCGTGTCTCTACGGTCTCCTCTCTGTCAGAGAAAGCAGAAGGAAAGGGGTCATCCTGTATCCATTTTTACCTGCAGAGCTGTGAAAGCCCACCAGCAACCTTCACTTTGCCTGTGATCTCTCCTCAATCCGACTGCCCTGAAGCAATCACCTCAGCAGCCAGCGCGCTCCACGTGACCTGCAGAACTGGCCAGCCAATGAACTCCTTACAAAGGGAAAGACTATCTCAAAGGGGTTTAAAAGAAGGTTCAGTTAAGAAGAGGTGCAGCTTTGTGAGCTTGGAAAGACTAATCATCACACATGTGAGCTTTAGTATCCTGACAATGTTAGACTCTACGATGGAGCAGAAATCAATGCAGCACGCCCAGTCAGCTGTAAACATCTGCACATGACTGGCTTTTGAAATTCTGAAGAAACAGCCTTTTATCAGGGTTTTTTTAACTCACACATCAGTTACTCTGGAGTTTATTACCACAGAGAGGATGGAGGTTAAAGATGCATCATGTATCTGGTTACAAATCGTGTGGACTCGTTACTAAACTAGTCTGAGTTTACTTGTTTGACAGTAGAAGGTCTGTTACTGTATGTAGTGTCTAAACCTGAGGAGCTCAAATTAAGGATTAAGGAAATTAAGGATTTACGGTCAGGTCTGGCTCGTTAAGCTTTAGAAGGTTAAACTACTAACTCTAGTTATGTGGCACAATGTAAGACGACTGGCTCCCAACCCTGTTTATACTGAGGGTGTCGGTGTAGAGCAGGTGGGCAAACTTTTTAATTCGCAGGCCACATTGTGTTCTAACATTTGAAAGGGTTCCGGAACAGGATCAGATGGATAGCATGCTTTGGTAACCTCTAGATTAGACCGATAGAATGACGCTAGATTTTAAACAAGCACTAAATGTTACATCAAGAGCGTTAAATTTAAAATCTAGCGGCGCTAGGTTTAAAATCTAAGCGCTTGATGTAACATTTTACTTGTTTTAACATCTAACACGTTTGTTTACGTGTGTGTATTGTACCCGATGGATTTCCATATTTGTGAACACTGTTTATTTTGAAGGTGTTCACATCACGGAGACACACATTTTAATGGGAGCAGTGTTGTTGTATCTTTAGCGCCATCTAGTGAGGAAACATCAGAATAAAATTTTTCTAGTTCGGCGGGCCTGATTAAACCGTTTAACGGGCCGCACATGGCCCACAGGCCATAGTTAGCCCATGCCTAGTGTAGGGTCTCCGTCCTCCATAATGAAAAAGAAAAAAGGGACAAAGTTCCTATTTTAAGACGGTTGGCTTCTCATTTGAGTGTTTTCCTTGATTCTGTCCGGCTGGTACTAAGCTGGCAGTATATCCTCCTCCTTTCTGGAGTTTCACTTCTTCTTGTATTACCCCTGGTAAGTGTATCGTCTCCTCTTGCCTTTCAGCTCTGTTGCGTGTCGTGGGATTCTCCTTTGCATGACGAAATTTGTAGATGAATGAAAGGTTGTATCTGAGTCCACCATTCCAAACATGGCTTCCTTTGACTCTTCCCTCAAACCAGCGATGTTCCACGGAGCGAATCTGGACCTTTTTCTTTTAGATGAAGGTGGACGGATGGCTCTGGTCCACTGGTGTTGGACCTCCTGTGCAGCGGCTTCTTAGTTTCACCTACAGTATGTAGAAGTCTTTTCATTCCTAGCCACACTTAGCAGCACACACGCCGTCGCTCTGAGGACTAGTGTTGTCATAACACTCGGATTTATGACTACGGGACAGTACCTTAAAAATGATCCATTATTCTGTATAGTGTTTGACACCAAAGAGAAAAACTGACACTGTATTAATATTTTTTAAATTCAAAGATGGAGGGGGTTCACAGTGGCCTCACAGCAAGAAGGTTTGGAGTGGGGTAAGGCTTGAATCACTGGTCTTTCTGTGTGGAGGTTGCATGTTCTCCCAGTGTAAAAACCCACATATACATGTGGGTTTTTCTCCAGCTTTCTCCCACCCTCCAAAAACATACATGTTAAGCTGTTTGGCCACTATGAAATTCCCCTTAGGAAGGAGTGTATGTGTGTGGCGCCCGAACAGACTTAGAACGCTCCGGATTATTTCAGACCTGGTGCCCCTCACTTCTTTGTTGGATCATTCCCCTGCATCACCCCCGTTCTGCAGTGCAGCACCCATGCAGCCATGATGGTTTCCTGCAATGTCTAGTCCCTCACGCTGGTCCTGGTGCACCCTGCTATCATGCTGGTGTCCAACGTCTGGTCCCTCATCGTCCTGCCAAGCTCCTACATCTGGTCCCTCATCGTCCTGCCAAGCTCCTACATTCGGTCCCTCATTGTCTTGCCTCGCTCTACCTCTGGTCATCATCCTGTTGAGCTTTCTATGTCTTGTTTCGCATTTCTGCAATAACCTGGCTAAAACTGGCTTTGCATCTGAGTCTGACTTACCACCATCATCATGACAGACTGGCATCATAAATCAAACATAGAATACACACACTATCACACCCCAAATCTTATCAGTTGAATGCCTAAAAGGCATTCAACTATAGTGATCCTGTTTTGCTATATGGAAATCTTCCGTATTCTCGCGCCGTTTTTCGGCACGTAAAATCTCAAGATCCGTTTGCCCGAGCGCAGCCGTTCAGGGTTCAAAACGACCGGCTCGGAAATGACATTTACGCATCTATTCAACTTTTTGAAATTTTACTCGGTTTCCGATTTATCGCAAAAAATACGACAAAAATTGGCCCCATAGGAAATAATGGGATTTTTGGATTTTGACCTCAAAAACCACATGCTCTTCAAAGCTTTCCAGGTCTGGCATACTTTTAGCTAGAAACACCATTTAAAGTTTAAACGGGTCACAAGGATTTGACCTCTTTACCATCCGAAGGACACTTTCATACCTTCTACGGTTTCAGAGCAATCACTTTATAAGAAAAGTGAAAAAAATGAAAAAATCAGAATTTTTTTTTTGCCTCGCTCGCACTGTAAAAACAGAGTGCGAACAGAATTCACAAAATTTGTGTTCAAAAGGCTCTAGCTCCCACAATTTTTGGCGCACCGGAAATTTTTTTATATCAAAACGAAGGAAATTTTGTCAGGAACAATTGGCACCTCGGCTCATTTTTTCGTCAGAGCGACGGTTTAGCCGCTACGGGCTCCCGAAGGTCGAGAAGTCAGGTCTAATTTTTGACCCTCTGACCGGATTTTAAAATTTTACCCTTCCAAACAAATTTTTATAACTCTTTGAGTTTTTATCCCACAAACATAAATTTTAGCTCAAAACGGAGGAATTCTTGTCCTCTTTCATCCAAGGTGACTCTTGAATCTGTCAGACCAACAGATTTTTCTCTATGGTCCTCAGAAGGAGACCTCCCCCCAAAAAGTGACATTTCTGGACACTAAAATGGCTGCCATTTCTTTTCTGAATTACCATCGCAAACGAAATTACATCCCCAAGTAGATTTCATCGTCCTCTTTCTAAATCTGAAAGAATTTTTTTTCTATCTATTACCGTTTTTGCGCAATTAGCATTTGTTTGCCTTTTCAGAAATTCTCTGTCCAACCTGAGCAGGTGTGTTTTCCCGCCCAATTAATGAGCTCTCAGAGGCTCATCTCCTTATAAGGTAATGAAGGAGTCTGTGTGATGTCACAGACATCTCCTTATTTGGAAGTAGGCTGTGCTGGCTGTATGCAGATTCTGTTTCTGTGGTCTTGTGACCTGCATCAGGTGTGTTTTGAGGAGCAATTAAGGAGCTCTGATGGGAAGACAGCTCATCAGTTGAATGCCTAAAAGGCATTCAACTATAGTGATCCTGTTTTGCTATATAGAATCTTCCGTATTCTTCCGCCCCTTTTTTGACACGTAAAATCTCAAGATCCGTTTGCCCGAGCGCAGCCGTTCAGGGCTCAAAACGACCGGCTCGGAAATGAGATTGGTGCTTCTATTCAACTTTTTGAAATTTTAATCGGTTTCCGATTTATCGCAAAAAAACACGAAAAAAATGGGCCCCATTGGAAATAATGGGATTTTGGCCAAAAACCACATGCTCTTCAAAGCTTTCCAGCTCTGGCATAGTTTTAGCTAGAAACACCATTTAAAGTTTAAACGGGTCACAAGGGTTTGACCTCTTTACCATCCGAAGGACACTTTCATACCTTCTACGGTTTCAGAGCAATCACTTTATAAAAAAAGTGAAAAAATGGAAAAAATCAGGTTTTTTTTTTTTTTGCCTCGCTCGCACTGTAAAAACAGAGTGCGAACAGAATTCACAACATTTGTGTTCAAGGAGCATCAGAGCCTACATTTCTGAACCGATCTGCAAAAACTTTATATCAAAACGAAGGAAATTTTGTTGCCAACAACGTTGCAAAGTTCTAGGAAAATTTTTTTCGTCAGAGCTACGGTTTAGCCGCTACGGGCTCCCGAAGGTCGAGAAGTCAGGTTTTATTTTTGTCCCTCTGACCGGATTTTAAAATTTTACCCTTCCAAACAAATTTTTATAACTCTTTGAGTTTTTATCCCACAAACATAAATTTTAGCTCAAAACGGAGGAATTCTTGTCCTCTTTCATCCAAGGTGACTCTTGAATCTGTCAGACCAACAGATTCTCCTCTATGGTCCTCAGAAGCAGACCTCCCCCCAAAAAGTGACATTTTTGTGACACTAAAATGGCTGCCATTTCATTTCTGTTTGAGCTACAAAAATAAAATTACATCCCCAAGTAGATTTCATCGTCCTGCTTCTAAATCTGAAAGAATTTTTTTTCTATCTGTTTCCATTTTCGCGCAATTAGCATTTGTTTGCCTATTCAGAAATTCTCTCTCCCAACTGAGCAGGTGTGTTTTGCCGCCCAATTAATGAGCACTCAGAGGCTCATCTCCTTATAAGGTAATGAAGGAGTCTGTGTGATGTCACAGACATCTCCTTATTTGGAAGTAGGCTGTGCAGGCTGTATGCAGATTCTGTTTCTGTGGTCTTGTGACCTGCATCAGGTGTGTTTTGAGGCGCAATTAAGGAGCTCTGATGGGAAGACAGCTCATTAGAACTTTTCAGTTGTTTTGTTTTCTTAACTTTAAAGCATAATTAGACAACTTTAATGAGATTTTCACAATAAAACACCTAAAATAATATAAAATTATTATCTTTTACACACTTTTACATTAAAATTATTTTTTTTAACTAACTTTAGGATTGTTTTGTTTTCTTAACTTTAAGGCATAATTATATAACTTTAACGAGATTTTCACAATAAAAGACCTAAAATAATAAAAAATTACTATCTTTTACACATTTTTACATTAAATTTTTTCTTTTTTTAATAATTCTTCGTCTTTTTTTAAAATTCATCTTAAAAGCATACTTTACCCATTTTTAATGAGATTTTCACAATAAAAGACCCAAAATAATGAAAAATTATCATCTTTTACACACTTTTACATTAAAATTATTTTTTTTAAAAAACTTTAACGCTGTTTTGTTTTCTTAACTTTAAAGCATAATTACACAACTTTAACGAGATTTTCACAATAAAAGACAAAACTTTATAAAAATTGTATGTGTTTGAAATCCTTTTCCAGCACATACATTCAGCCTTTTTTTAGCGCGTCCTCGGCGTCCTCGGCGTCCTCAGCGTCCTCGCCCCCCGCGAGCAGGCATTCAACGCGCTGTTTCTCCGAAACAGCATACTCTAGTTAGAACTTTTCAGTTGTTTTGTTTTCTTAACTTTAAAGCATAATTAGACAACTTTAATGAGATTTTCACAATAAAAGACCTAAAATAATATAAAATTATTATATTTACACACTTTTACATTAAAATTATTTTTTTTAAATAACTTTAGGATTGTTTTGTTTTCTTAACTTTAAAGCCTATTTAGACAACTTTAACGAGATTTTCACAATAAAAGACCTAAAATAATAAAAAATTATTGTCTTTCAGACATTTTTACATTAATTTTTTTTCTTCTTTTAACAGTTCTTGGTCTTTTTTTAAAATTCAACTTAAAAGCATATTTAGCCAATTTTAATGAGATTTTCACAATAAAAGACTCAAAATAATGAAAAATTATCATCTTTTACATTAAAATTATTTTTTTAAATAACTTTAGGGTTGTTTTGTTTTCTTAACTTTAAAGCCTAATTACACAACTTTAACGAGATTTTCACAATAAAAGACCTAAAATAATAAAAAATTACTATCTTTTACACATTTTTACATTACATTTTTTCTTTTTTTAATAATTCTTCGTCTTTTTTTAAAATTCATCTTAAAAGCATATTTAGCCATTTTTAATGAGATTTTCACAATAAAAGACCCAAAATAATGAAAAATTATCATCTTTTACACACTTTTACATTAAAATTATTTTTTTAAAAAAACTTTAACGCTGTTTTGTTTTCTTAACTTTAAAGCATAATTACACAACTTTAACGAGATATTCACAATAAAAGACAAAACTTTATAAAAATTGTATGTGTTTGAAATCCTTTTTCAGCACATATGTACATTCAGGCTTTTTTTAGCCAGCTTTCAGGTCATTTTCAGCATCAGAGGATGAAAAAAAAAAAAAAGGGCTTCGGCGTCCTCGGCGTCCTCGGCGTCCTCGGCGTCCTCGCCCCCCGCGAGCAGGCATTCAACGCGCTGTTTCTCCGAAACAGCATACTCTAGTGTTTAAATTCAATTTAAATTGTTAATAAATTACATGGAGTAATTGTGGTTTATGCCCATGTTTTGGACACTGATTACCGCTCTTAGTATCAGCCTGTTATTGACATCAGTCCACATGGTGTTGATCTTAGTGGAGCAAATCCGTCCAGCAGAAGGTGACACACAGATCCCCGATCTGCCGGTCATATCGTCAGACAGAACTGGGTGACTAATAAAAGGAAATATCTCTGAGTTCCAGCTGAGTCACTTCCACATTATTCAGGGAAATCACATCCTGTAAGTTTGGCTCGTATCAGCAAAAGGGATGAATTAGCAATAAACAATAAAAAGCATCACCTCCAGCACCACTAATGACTGCCCGTGATTTCTACTCTTCCTCCCTTATTCCACCAGGGAGGGTGTGCCTGGAGTTTTCTGCTTACCCTTATTGCTTTTCCTGCTGAAGACAGTATTATTATCTTCAGCTGCAGGCCTCAGAGAAACACAACTTGTAAATAATAAAGCTTGCTGGACTGAAGCCTGAGAGCCTGCTGCTAATCCCGTATTATTCCACTTTTATTGTTGCCATTTCCTCATTATTTCTCATCTCCTCTGGCTGAGGACAGCCAGTTAAATTATTTTCACCTCATTGTTTTCTCCTGCTACCAAGACCAGATTAGCATTAAGGACAACCAACATTTACAGATGCCTTTATTCCTTCTGACCCGTTTTAGAAAGGTTGGTGTGGACGTTTGGAGACAATTCAAATTCTGTAGAAAATAGATGTAATTATTTCTTATGGTTTAATTTGGAACATCTGGAGACATCTGGATACCATGGTCAACCCACAGATTTGGGTTAAAATCTCACGACATATGTTTACATTGAAACACTGAGCACGGTGAGGTTCCATCCCACCATGAGAAGCAAAACAAACAGAACCTCCAAGAATTCCTCTGATTTTTTACCAGCAAACAAGAAAACGTCACGATAACGTTCTAAGTTGTGAAATATTTCTTATAAACTTTCAGATATCTGTGTTTTGTTTTGTCCTGACTTTTTTTTTCAACCCTGACAGTTTTTGCTCTCATAAAAAGCAGATTTATTATTTTAGTTTTCACGTTACGTCCTAAACATCGGTATTTCTGTAGTAAATTTTTTTTTGCTAGACCTGACGGGGAATACGCATAACAACCAACCTGCTGGATTATCTGAAAATAAAAGTTTAAATTAGAGTTAAAGATTAAACACATAAATCTTCTTTTCCTTTCATCATTTTTCTCCAGGGATCGCCACAGCAAGCCAGTTTCCTCCATCTAACCCTATCTCCTGCATCCTCTTCAGTCACACCAACTATCTTCATGTCTTCCTTCACTGTATCCATGAACCTCCTCTTTGGTCTTCCTCTAGTCCTCTTTCCTGGTGGTTCCAAACCCAGCATCCTTCTTCTGATGTACTCTCTCTCTCTCCTCTGCACATGTCCAAACCATCTCAGTCTGACCTCTCTGACTTTAAAACCTCTAACATGTGCTGTTCCTCTGATCCTGTCCATCCTGGTCACTCCCAGAGAGATCCTCAGCATCTTCATCTCTGCTACAAACATCTCTGTTTCCTGTCTGTTTTTTTTTTTTTTTTACTACACACTCTTTTCTAGGGGCAATTTCATAGCAGCCAATCAACCTAACACGCATGTTTTTGTAGAGTGGAAGGACACCAGAGAAAACCCACATATACACAAGAGGAACATGCAAACTCCACACAGAAAGGACAGTGTTTCAAGCTTCGCCTCCACTCCAAGATTTGAACCCTAACCCTCTTGCTGCAAGGCCACTGTGCTAACCACTGTACCACCTTACAGCCACTGGTGAGGTTTGCAACTTTAAATAAATAAACAATAAAAAATATTCCATGGTCACCAGCTGTGGGTGAGCAGAGCAGGGTGGCTGGGCTCTCACTCAGAGATCGGGTGAGGAGCTCTGCCATCCGGGAGGAGCTCGGTGTTGTGCCGTTCCTCTTCCAGAGAGAGAGGAGCCAGATGGGGTGGTTCGGGCATCTGGTCAGGATGCCCTCCGAGTGCCATGCTGGTGAGGTGTTTCAGGCACGTCCCACCAGGAGGAGACCAAGGGGCAGACCCTGGACCCGCTGGAGGGACTATGTCTCACAGCTGGACAGGGAACGATTCGGGATCCTTCTGAGTGAGCTGGAGGATGCAGCCGGGATGAGAGAAGTCTGGGCTTCCCGTCTGAGGATGTTGCCCCCGCTACCCAGCCCCGGATGAGCGGAAGATGACGGAACGGGAATTTAAAAAACAAAAAAACCCACTAAATAATCCTTCCTACTTTATTCAAACTCTTTCTATTCCTGTGAAGTGAAGACCAGAGTGTCTCAGCTTGTCATCAGTCGTACTGATTCGGTAACTTGTGTGTAAATATTTATAGTTTACATTTTGAGTTGAGTTGTACCGGTATTATAATTTCCACTACGAGGATTAATAAAGTAATTTTCAGGAGCAGATGTATCGACTGTGTTGGTGTCTTTATTCATAATCTTTTTTCAGCTTTAAAAAATGGTAATTTATCAACTAAACAGTTTAAAATGTTACTTTATGGATGAACTTTAATAAGAACTTTTTTTTCGAGTTCAGCAGCCAAAGAATATTTAAACACATAAAACACTGATTTTGACAGAAAATCTAATAATAGACTAAAAGAAAATGACAGTCATCATAACGGCAGCAGATTCCAGCCCATCACTACAAATTATGTGTTGGCTCCATGGAAACGGAGCTGAAACTAAGTTTTATAATGTGATGCTGAAGGAAATTATGGAGAAGTCATGTAATTATAAAACAGTAGAGAGCGGTCTGACCCAAGACCGGTACGTTTCATCACATAAGTTTCATCTTTTAGTCATCTGGAAGAAACTCTGAGACCGTGTTTTTATCTCATTTTATATCTAAGATACCAAAGAAAATCCTCTCCACGTCTTTCCTGAAGATAAAACAAAGGGTCTTCATAAGAGTTTCATTCATTTATCTTCTGGACTGTCCCTAATGGGGTTGCTGATGCAAGGCGAGAGGCAGGATACCCCAAACAGGTCGCCAGTCTGTCGCATTGCCACACACACACTCACTCATTCCCAGGGGTGATTTCTTAGCAGCCAATCAACCTATCATAAGCTTTTGGAAAGTTAGAGGAAGCCGAGGTACCCGGAGTCCCCACTCCATGACTCAAACCCCTGACCTTCTTCCTGGAAGATCAGCGTGCAAACCACTGCACCACTGTGCCGCCTCCATAAGAGTTTGTTTCTGATAAAATGTTCCGTTGTTATCTGCTTATCCAGGTTCAGGACACGGGAGCAACAACCTCAGACAGGAAGCCCAGACTTCTCTCACCCCGACTGCATCCTCCGGCTCACCCAGAAGGATCCCAAGTCGTTCCCTGTCCAGCTGTGAGACATAGTCTCACCAGCGGGTCCGGGGTCTGCCTCTTGGTGTCCTCCCGGTTGGACGTACCAGGAGAAGTATTTTCTAGCTAAGGGGTTAGGTGTCTTGCTCTAGGGACACCGAGGTGGCTCAGGGGGATTCAAATCACCTTCTCCTGGTCCAAGGGCAAACACTCTACCACTGAGCCAACACCTCCCCACAGCGATGAATGTGGAGTCTTCATGGACGTGTGGAGATGTTCCTGCTGGAGTGAATCAGAAGGAATGAAGACAGGATCTTCTGAGTGACATCATCAGTGACATCATCAGTGACATCATCAGTAATTCCTGTCTGAACATACCCGGCTTCACTATGGAACTAAAGATGGTGGACTGCTGGTGTTGTTCCACCACAGTGAAGGATCAACATGTGGAGCTTTTACAGACAGTTTAACATCCTGTTATGAGTCATAAGAGCTTTCAAATGTCATTACCATGGTAACCGTGTTCTGCCCAGTGCAGAGCCAACCATCGTGTGCTACACCAACGGTTGTTCCAGCTCCACCCTAATCGGTATCTCCTAGCAGCTGGCCTGCTAGGAGCTCTCTCTTTAGAGCTCTCTCTTGGACTCTGGAGTGTTTCCTCTTCTGAAACGCTTATCCCTAATTGGGTCGCGGGGAGTCCCAGAGCACTCGGTGTGCCCCCAACAGGTCGCCAGTCTATTGCGGGGCCACACACACACACACACATACAACCCTTCATACACACTCTCATTCCTAGGAGCAATTTTATAACGGCCAATTAACCCAACATGCATGTTTTTGGAGGAAAAAATCTGAGAAAACAGACGCATACTTGGGAGAAAACGCAAACGCCACAAAGAAAGGCCAGTGATTCAAGCTTCATTCCAAGCCGAGACTGGAATCCTGACCTACTCGCTGGAGCCACTGTGCAAACCACTGTGTTAAAGTGCAACCCTGGATAGCTGAAACAGTTAATCGATTATAATCGATTATCAAAATAGTTGACGACGAATTTGATCATTGATTAATCGTCTAAAAAGTTTTTACTGTCGGCTGCACTTAAATTGGTCTCCATGTGGGGCAGTAGAGAGCAGATTAACGATGCGAGCTACCAAAATAGGAGGAGAAGAAGATAGCAGCCAATCATTGACCTTCATTTCACGCCGCCTCACGTGATCAGGCAGATTCAACAAGATGGCGCAAAGAAAAACACATCCAAATTAATCCGAAGTTTGGATCATTTTCCGCTAAATTTGAAAAAGACTCGCATTAATATGCAAAGTTTGCAAAACGGACACGTTTTGGCACGGAAGCATAACGACGCTGCACGAACATCTGAAAAAAAAAAACATGTCGGACTCAGAGCGGGAGACGGCAAACCGGAGCGATACACGATGTTATTTCTAATAAAAACTATTTTACAGGTCGTTAAATACACTTTTTATTGTCTGCAAAAAAACCCCAAAAACAACCCAACATGGACTATTTTCTGTGGAAAACGGTTGCACTCCGGAGCAGAGCGCTTCTCTCAGGGACTCTTATTTTGGAAATGATCGTGTCCGATATGAGGCCGCTGTCAGTAGGAAGACGAGGGGGTTAAAAAAAAAAAAGATCACTAAATTCAATCCAGGATATAAGACCCCCTCCTCTACACCGCAAAGCACATTTTTTCCCACAAAAAAATGAGTGATGTTAGATGGGCACCCCTTTATTGATTAGTAGATCTGTGTTTGTAATATTATAAGTGGTAAAGATGGTCATTTTATTTATTAAAGTTACTATTTATACAGTAGAGATGGTGTTTTTTTGTTGTTGTTGTTTTTTTTTTTTTTTTTGCACTAATACTTCACAACTTGAATGTTTTTGTATATTTTTTTTCATGTTAATCTGGGGCCTTTTTTTTGTACGATACTTCTGAACAAGGTTAAATTTGCGAATCCAGAAGTGTTAAAGGTTTCTTGTTTTCAAATGTGATCCAACAGTTTACATTTACTGTTTTATTAGCCAGTACTACTAAAGTACATTTTATGGGTGCTTATGATTTACTTTTACTGTATACAGTAAGTTATTATTTTCTAGAAATAATAATATTCTACCTCTTTATTTGACAGAAAGATTAACATTTGCTCTTACTGTAATAAACCCAACGTGTTGTTTATGTGGTTATGAGTTGTGTTTTACACAAATACATTCTATAATATGCCGGAAAAATAATATTTATTAAATGGACATTTTTATCCGATTAATCGATCAATCGAGTCAATAATCGACAGATTAATCGATTACCAAAATAATCGTTAGCTGCAGCCCTATTCCAGACACACAAGTTTCCCACTTGGGGATTCATAAAGTCTCTGTAAATGAAGAATAAATGACAGATTCATAATTTATCCTCTGAAACACAAACACCAAGAAAATATCATTTCATCTGAATTATCATCTTTTTATGCAAACAGTAAAACTTGTTCTCATAAAAACATCATTTCTGAATTCATTTCTCTCCTTCTCAGTAAAAAAATCCTCCACTGACTCTTAAACATTTCAGATTTTTATCCTGCAGTTTTTCAGTCTGACGCCATCTTCTCATACTTTGTGAGGTTGTCCGATCTGGGTTTTCAGGTCAGGTTCATGTTTTTGTATGTGTTCACCTCCGAGGAGGCAGAGTTTGACCAAATCAGTCGTGTCTGTAGAAAACGTGTGGCTGGAAAATAGATTTACAAGCCGTGAAGGCGACCCGAGGACTTGATTTTCTTTTTAAAACTCCGGAGAAGATGTAAAGAATAAGTTTGAGATCCAGAAAGAGACCAAACGGACAGTTTCTGACAGTTTTTACTGATTTCTAGTCATCTTCACCAGTTAGAGTGAAACAGAAGCTGGAATCTCTGCTCAGGTTTCACTCGACCGAGAAAGTGAAAAATAAACATTTAAATCCTTTTCTCCTCAAGATTAAAACTTTTTTTTATCATCCAGTTCCTCTCACGTGTGAGTTTCATGCTTTCTCCCCATGGAAACAGTCTGACCTCGCAGCATTGGGATTTACCTGCTTTATGTTGGGCGGGTACTTTTTTATTCAGCCAATCATTCCTTTCTGGTGGGGACCAGACATGACGTACTGTATGTAACACACTATAACAGTCAGTGTCGTCCAGAAAACAGAGCGTAAAAACAAACTTTACCATGGTAACCAGCTGTGGGTGGTGACTGAAAGAATGAGATCACTGATACAAGCGACCGAAATGAGCTTCCTACGCAGGATGGCTGGGCTCTCACTCAGGGATCGGGTGAGGGAGGAGCTCTGTGTCGAGCTGCTCCTCCTCCAGGTTAAGAGAAGCCAATGGGGTGGTTTGGGCATCTGGTCAGGATGCCCCCGAGCTCCTCACTGGAGAGGTGTTTTGGGCACATCCCACCAGGAGCAAACCCAGAGGCAGACCCCAGACCCGGTGGAGAGACTATGTCTCACAGCCAGCCAGGGAACAACTCAGAATCCTCCCTGGTGAGCTGGAGGATGCAGCCAGCATGAGAGAAGCCTTGGCTTCCCGTCTGAGGCTGTTGCCCCGTGACCCGGCCCCGGATAAGCAGAAAACGATGGAACGGAACACTGTCTTTGAATTCTTAATCTGGGAAATCGTTGCCAACAGCTACAGAACTACAAACATGGCGGACGGAGGATTGTGTTCATGTCTCATAGTCATCTCTGTTCTCTGATTGGGCAGCACGTTTGCAGATGAAGTCGCTCATCGCAATAAAATTGCAACAAAAATGCAGAGTTCTACACAGACCTGCTGCCATCAC
Source organism: Neostethus bicornis (assembly GCA_902685375.1). Lineage (NCBI taxonomy): Eukaryota > Metazoa > Chordata > Actinopteri > Atheriniformes > Phallostethidae > Neostethus > Neostethus bicornis. The sequence goes on from CACRXE010000076.1 coordinate 14,176,204, forward strand.
AGACATGCCAAGTCTCCCACATTGGGTGGAAGACACCCACAATTAGGACCTATCTCACACTCACCCCTCAAGACTAATAAAACTCCCTCATGATGAACTCTAGTGCATTTCATGAACATGATTAGTTATAATGAGGCTAAGCACATGGCATCTCTTGCTGCTGCAGCCGCTAGTAGTCATCTGCATGGTCTATTGCCAGTATAGTTTTTTGTGAACGTATGGAAGAAGTCGGACATCCGGGTGAGCCTCAAAACAAAGCGTGGCCAAGCAGTACAGGGGTGAATTCCTGGTGGTAATTCCTCTTCATACTGATACGTAACGCTAGGTGGTAACACACGGAAGACACACAATTTACCAGCTGATTTCTCATGTTTTGAACAGTTTGTTTTACGCCAACTGTCAACGCCGGGTGTTGTTCATTGGTGGGTATAACGTCAGGCTCCTCCTCCTTTTGGCCCTGCCTCCTCAAGTCTCCTGCTTTGTGAAGCCAAAAACTTGGCATATCTGCCTTCACAGGTAGTGCATCTTAAAAAAAAAAAAAGCTTTGTTTAGTAAAACTATGGCAGAAATGAGACAACAAACAAACAAACAAACATCCTGATATTTTCTGTGTTTATTTATCTCCTAGTTCCTTCCAACATGTACTGTTTGTGGTACTAACGTCTTACCTTTCTGCACGTCCACTCTTAACTCCTCTGGTGAGACTTGTTATGCTGCTAAGCTCGTCCATGTGACAGCAGCTTGTTGCTTTTTGAAGTGCTGACATTTTATTTTAACGTGTTTTTACCACATAAAACTCGTGTGAAGAAGCTTTGGTCGTTTCACACGTTAAACTTGAAGTGATCTTACACATTAGGCCTGTTTACACGTCTTAAAATGTTTGTGTGAAACAGTAAAAAACTAAAGCATCGCCCCCTGAGAAATATTCTATAAGTGACTTCTGAAGATAAAGTCGCACAGAAACGTGTTTGTTTTACAGAAAGTGTCGTTTAATTTGCCTCCTTTTTTACTTTCACAAGACAAAGAAGTAAAAAAAATAAACATTTTCTCAGAAATGAATCTTTTTAACACCTTCTGTTCTGTTTTAATCTGTTTGAATGTCCTTTCAGTTTAAAGGAACAGTATATCTTCTCGGTCTCATGTGGTTCGAAGTCAAGGTGAAGAAAAAGCAGTGGCAAAAATCTGCATTAGTCAGCATGTGTGAGAAAATAAAGAGCATGAACTTGAGCTGTAATGGTGGTGATTAATCCCAGAAGACAAACAGAAAGCAGAGAAACTTCACTCACACACTGTCGCTGTAATTGTTCCTCCGTACCTTCTCTCTGCCTCTCCAATTAAACTAATCAGTCAGCAAAGGTTCTTAAACCCTGTGCTAATACAGCTCCTGAGAATTCCGAGCTAAGATGACCTCTCTCAGTTAATGAACTCCAGCCAAATGTGAGAGAAAATGGAAGCGAGGATCCTCGGTGTGTGATCACAGCTCTAGTAAAGCAGTAATTTACAACTCAAAGTTTCTCATCTGCTCTCAGGTAGAAGATCCACAATGAACATTGATTTCCCTGTGCGGAGAGTAAAACCCATCCAGTGCTGGTGCTAACTACCCACAGAGCTGTTCTGACGACAGGAACCTGAGATAAACACAGAAGGACGTGAGTCATAAGATCTAATCAAATTAAAATAAACCAGGATAAGAACAATTTACTTGTAAATAAATGGATATATGAAGGTGTTTTTTACACTCTTAGGATTTGCTGCTTCACAACGAGACAGAATCTATTTGATTATTTTTTTTAGATCTAAATAGAAACTGGAGAGAGTTTGGACTTTGAGTCTGAATTCTAAGACAATGCTTGACGTGTCCACATCACCCTTGTCTGATTCCTGGGTTTCCTGCCTGATCAGGGGGTCTGTAGCCCAAGAGCTCCACTAGGCTCAGTCCTCTCCCCTTTTCTCTTCACTCTGTACACATCAGACTTCTGCTGTGACTCAAACACCTGTCACATCCGGACGTTCTCTGGTGATGCGGCTATCGTTGGGTCTGTGTGTGTCTGAAGGGAACGATCTGGAGTTCAGGAAGATGGGCCAGGACTTTGGTGACTGGTATGAACTCGATCACCTTCACATCAAAGCCACCAAGACAAAAGAGATGGTGATTGTGTTCCAAAAAAGTCCACTCTGACCCACCAGAACATCCAGGGACATGATATTGAAAGGGTTTCTGAGTACCCTGGGTACAGACACCAGATGTTCACATTAACAACAAACTGGACTGATCAGGTCTACAAGAAGGATTAAAGTGGCTCCACCTCCTGAGGAGGACACTGCTGAAGAGCTTTCTATGCAGTGTCCTGTTGGTGTGGAGGAATAACGGAGAGGGACCAGCTGGTCAGGAGGATTAGGTCTGTCCTCGAGTGTTTGTCGCGGACTCTGTGGGTCAGAGGAGGATCCGTAACAACCCCTCACACCCTCTGCAAGAGACAGCTCGTTCAGACAGAGACTGCTGCACCCAAAGTGTAAAAGAAAGCTGTAAGTGGTGTTTTATACCGTCGGTAGAGAGATTATTTAATCTGGAGTCTAAAAGGAAAAGACTATTATTATTTTTTTCTTATTTTGGGGGGATTTCTGTCAATTGAAATACCTAATTACACTTCAGACAAAAATAAAGTTACCCTCATCTCATCTGGTAGAGTTCAGTTTGCTTTGGTAAACCAATGTATTGACAGTTAATATATTATCTGTCCGTCCAGGGAGTTCATTCCACCTTCACGAGTTTTTTCTCAACAAGAAAGAGGCTGGGATTGTTGCGGAAATTTGGGTTATTTTATTTTCTGTGAAATTAGAACATAAACAATGTGGGGATCTGAAAGAGAAGCTGTTTTATGTAAAGCTGACAGGAAGAAGATTCATTCTAAAAGATAAGCTCTAAGCGGGGGGTCTGAGTTTCATGGTCCCCTTGCCCACCACCAGAGGGAACGCAGGGCTTCCCTCATCTGCCTGATTTTACACACCTGATGATCTTTGTCCAGCTGCCTTTAAATAGACAGCCTGTCTTCTCTTCAGGTGTAGGGTCATCTCAGCCAGGTCTTCCTGGCTGCCTGACCATGGGATACATTTTGAACAATGACTTCCTGACATTTCCACTGATCCATGCCTTTTTCTTTACAGCAATCGGATCCGCTTCCTTCCACCTGCATTCCACACCTTGACACTGATGACCAACTGGGTAAACTCAAGAAAGTTATTTACCTGTTGGAACAATATATTTGGGGTGTAATATGTGTCAGATGGGTCCATCATTGTCCATTGTTGTCCATTATCTCCATGGACAATGATGTTTGCAGATGACATTGTGATCTGTAGTGAGAGGAGGGAAGAGGTGGAGGAAAAGCTGGAGAGGTGGAGGTTTGAAGATTAGTCAGAGTAAAACAGAGCACATGTGTGTGAATGAGAGGGATCCAAATGGAAAAGTGAGGTTACAGGGAGAAGAGATAAAGAAGGTGGAAGATTTTAAGGATCTAGGATCAACGGTCCAGAGCAATGGAGAGTGTGGAAAAGAGGTGAAGAAGCGAGTTCAGGCAGGCTGGAACGGGTGGAGGAAAGTATCAGGTGTGATGTGTGACAGAAGAGTTTCAGATAAAATGAAAGAAAAAGTGTAGAAAACCGTGGTGAGAGCGGCCATGCTGATTGGTCTAGAGACAGTGTGGTGAGAGCGGCCATGCTGATTGGTCTAGAGACAGTGTGGTGAGAGCGGCCATGCTGATTGGTCAAGAGACAGTGTCACTGAGGAAAAGACAGGAAACAGAGATGTTTGTATCAGAGATGAAGATGCTGAGGATCTCTCTGGGAGTGGCCAGGATGGACAGGATCAGAGGAACAGCACATGTTAGAGGTTTTAAAGTCAGAGAGGTCAGACTGAGATGGTTTGGACATGTGCAGAGGAGAGAGAGAGAGTACATCAGAAGAAGGATGCTGGGTTTGGAACCACCAGGAAAGAGGACTAGAGGAAGACCAAAGAGGAGGTTCATGGATACAGTGAAGGAAGACATGAAGATAGTTGGTGTGACCGAAGAGGATGCAGGAGATAGGGTTAGATGGAAGACACTGACCTGCTGTGGCGCCCCCTAGAGGGAAATGCCGAAAGAAGAAGAAGAATATGTGTCAGAAGGGGTGGGGAGATTCAGGTTATAAGAAAGCATGATTTTACTCGTTTCAAACGTAGATGATTCAACCTGTCCAGACTGATAGGTAGAATCTCTCTCTGCAGCTAAAGAAACTTACCTGATTACGTCTCACCAAGTTTGGTCGATCTGCTTCTTCCTCAACAGATATATTTAATCTTAAAACTGATTTCTTTGTATATTTTTGTTCAATTTACTGCGTGAAGCTTGTTGAAATAAAGTTGATGGATTCTGTAAAGAAATTCAAAAATAAACTAAAACGTAAAAAGTCTACAGATTTGCAGTAATTTTTTTTCAAATGGCAGTTTGGAAAGAAAAAAACCAACAATCTCCTCCTTTTAGAAATGTTGTCAGGCTTACTCAGCCTGCACCAAAATGCTGACATCAGCTGACACAAATCTTCTACCTAATATAGCCCGGTCCCAGTCCTCCACTAAGAATAGAGCCAAACACTCTGAGAGACATGGTAGACAGGACGTTAGGCACGCACACATCATGGCTTCCATTTCCACGGTGTGGAGAACAGGTGACGGAGCGAGGCTATTCGCTCGTTACAAAGTGGAAAAATAATAAAAGCAAAAAACAAGCAATTAAAAAAGAATAGACTATCCTGTAGTTTTTTGTAGTGAATTATTTATTTGAACACGTCTGACTTGTTGCTTTAACTTGATGAGACATGTTTGATCAAAGTTTACTCTGAAAAAAACTCAGAAAGCTTCTTCAGTCCTGCATTACTTTAAAACATGTCCCTCTTTCTTCCAGAATAAAACATAAACTTTGAAAGGTTTCCAATAAGAACTCCTCTCTTTAGATGGAGCTTTCTTCTATAAATTAAAACATGTTTGTATTGTATGTAATCATCGGACCATCCTGTACTTTGGTCCCAATTTATCATATTTATGTGATCTTGTTACTCAGTACTTAAATACTAAAAAATAAAAAACCAAAAAAAAAACACACTTTGTTTTGTGCTGCTCCCTTTAAATGCAAATGAGATACTTTAGGCCCCTCCCCCACTCTTTGGTTTCTAACCTTGTTTCTATATTTGATGTTAGTTTTTTGGCGGTGAATAACTGCAAAAAATGTCTACTCTTGATTCTGATCTGATCTGGTCCTCAATTCATTACTTCTTCTCCCTCTTGGAGACCGCAGGCGATCAACTGCTCCCTCTAAACGTAGAGCTAACATTAGCTGGCGAAGATTTCACTAATGGACAGAAATACAGAAAAATAAAATTATATTCACATAAAAAATATGAAAACTAATCCCTGAGTCCTGCTTTCAAAGGTCCTCTGATTAGAACCATAATCCAGCACACAGTGCTCAGACATCGTATCTAGGTTTAGGACTACCGATTCAAGATGGCAACTGCAGCAGCCAATGTAGGGTGCTCTTGATGTTTATGTGTGCCACATCCAATCAGACATTGTTTCTCCTTACATGGTGATTTCCTCTGAAAATATGACACATAACAGATGGACCTGAACCAAAACGAGGCGTCTGAACAGAAACAGAAAAGTAATAAATATTATTTAAAGATATCTCTGATGTTACTTTATGGATTAAATCAAGAGGTCATGAGTAACTAAAGACCTCATAGACTCACTGAAAGAATCCAAGAGGTTAAACAAAGCAGTCTGATTACTTCTGAGTTTTTCTGTAGTTTTTGGAACCAATATAAACAAATTAAAATTCTTGTTTTTATTTATAAAGATTAAAACTAATGATTTGAAGTCCCAGGAGGCGTGAGCTCAGTGGTAGAACATCTGTCTTTTGACCGGGAGAACCTGGTTCAATTCCCACTGGGTCCAAGATGTCCCAGGGACAACAAGTAGAAAAAACGGACAAAAAAAAAAAACACTAAAACTGCTGGTTTTAAAATTCATTCATGTGAGAAAGCTTGAACCTCAGGAGACACGCTAGCTGAAATAGTGAGAGGTTGTAACCATTAAGAATCCAAACAGTTCCTCTGGTTAGACATAAAGAGATGTCCAGTGGTCGGAGGGCACCGGGATGAATTAGGATAATGATCAGTCATAAAAAACCACATGTTTAAGGTTAAAACTATCATTTGGGTCTGAAACGAGTAGTGTGAGCTTCCGCTGTGATGATTAGAGCTAATAAGGGAACTGTGGGGTGTAACCAAGGTGATAAACACTTTACAAACAGTCACTAAAAGCTGCAACACAAAAAAAACAAAACACACACACTAAGTGTTGAGGAAACAGGTGTGTCAAACCTTCAAACATGTCGATTCCATACATGATAATAAATTACTGCAATAAAAAAACACAATTACTGCATTTTTCTGTGAGTGTATGTAAATGAGTGCTTGTGTGGAGCCGGAAGTAGGTAGAAGTATTTCTGTCCACTAGTGAAATCTTTTCCAGATAATGTTAGCTCCACGTTTACTGTCGGGTTTTCACTGACTTTATGAATCATAGAAACGATAACACTGACTTAGCATATCATTTCTGGTTGGAGTGCCCCTGCAGGTCAGGGCAGCATCCCACCCCAAATGGAGGGGTCTAAGAATCTCTGGGTCTTGTTCACAGTGGGGAACGGAAGGAGTGAGAGATCATCTGCAATAATTAGGACGCTGCATCGGTCCATCGTGGAGAAACTGAACAGAGCTGAAACGCAAATCTATGGAAACACCGGTTGATTTATGTTCCTACCCTCACCATGGTAAACAGGATCTACGTTCCTACCCTCACCATGGTAACCAGGATCTACATTCCTACCCTCACCATGGTAACCAGGATGAACGTTCCTAGCCTCACCATGGTAAACAGGATCTACGTTCCTACCCTCACCATGGTAACCAGGATGTACGTTCCTAGCCTCACCATGGTAACCAGGATCTATGTTCCTACCCTCACCATGGTAACCACTGTGGGTGGTGACCGAACGAACAAGATCCCTGATACAAGCAGTCAAAATGATCTTCCTCTGCAGGGTGGCTGGGCTCTTTCTCAGAGATAAAGGGAGGAGTTCTTCAATCGGGGAGGAGCTTGGGGTAGAGCTAGTGCTTCTTCGGGTGGAGAGAAGCCAGATAGGTGTTTGGGCATTTGATTGAAACGCCCCAGTGATGAGGTGTTTCGTCCCACCACTAGAAGACTAGAGACAGACCCTGGACCTTCTGGAGAGACTGTCTCACAGCTGGTCAGGGAATACCTCGGGATCCTCCCAGGTGAGCTGGAGGAAGCAGTAGGGTGAGAGAAGCCTGGGTTTCCTGTCTGAGGCTGTTTCCCCTACGATCAATGGCAGCTCAGGTTACAAAGACTCCCACTCAGGAGTGGGTGGTGTATGAAGAATTTGGATTTGAAGGGAGCAGCACAAAACAAGGCGTTTTTTTTAGTAGTTGCTGTAAAAGTTACAGAAATTATCAAGAATATAAATAAGAGGAATTAGGACCAGAAGACATGATGTTACCATGACGACATAAAATACAAACATGTTTAAACATATAAAATTTTTAGAAAAAAGACAGATGTCAAAAAACTTAATTCAATATTTTTATATAATCTATTCCTGATCGGTTCGTCTCATACAGTCTGTATTAAATCTGAATGATTCAGCTGGATGTCTGTTTGGTGGTCTGACTGGATGATGTGGTCCAGATCCATCCATCGCTGCCTCAGGCTGATTACTTATTTTGTACTAAAAATATGACTATCCAATTACTGCCTACACCAGAACAATGTTTTCAACATAAACTACACCTTCTTTTAATCATGACTCAGCAAACAGCTCAAATAAACAAATTAACTCTGAGACAGACTTTTAGTTTCCAGGAGCTGTTGTTTAAGGTTGTAAGAAAAGGCTGTTTTTAGATATAAAAATACAGAAAGACATGAACATGTAGCGTCATTCTTCCACGTCCAAACTTAAAGTGGAGAAAATCACTGCCTGTAGCTTCCTGGTTAAATAATAAACCTGGTGTAGGACTGGTCCAGCATTATGACCCTACCTGCTCGTATGATTAAGTTTAACCTCTGCAGGTTCGGTTACTCAAACTGTCAGCAGGAAATTTACTATTTGAATCCCTATGAGACCCGACGAGAATGTCTGGGGTGATTGCCTTTAAATGGACAGCAGGGTCCACAGGTGGGTGGCATCAGAATAATCACCCTCAGATGTTTCAAACAGGGTGATGAGGAAAGGTCCTGGGGTCCCTCTGGTGGCAGGTGAGGGGATCATGACAAACCCTTAGTTTTTACTCTCACTGGTTGTAACAAAGTTATTTAACATTCATTCTAGAAAATTATTTACAGTTTTTAGCTTATTTAGAATCAGAATCTACTTAAATGATCCCACACATGGAAATTTGTGTGTCACAGCAACAACTTCCTATCTGCTAAGTGAGTCGTTGTAGAGCCCGATCACGTACGGAAAGAAAGACCTCCGGTAACGAGATGTTCTCGAGCGGAGCTGTCTGAGCCTCTTGGAGAAGGAGCTCCGCTGTTCGTCCAGGAGTGGGTAGAGAGGATGGTCATGGTTTTCCATGATGGATAAAAGTTTATTCAGTGACCTCCTCTCTACCACTGCCTCAAGTGAGTCCTGTTTGCTGCCAATGACAGAGCCAGCCTTTCTTATCAGTTTATTCAGTCTGTTGGCGTCACTGGCTGCGATGCTGCTCCCCCAGCAGATGACGGAGAAGAACAAGTAGCTGGCCACCACAGACTGGTAGAAGGTCTCCACCACAGACTGATAGAAGGTCTCCACCACAGACTGATAGAAGGTCTCCAGGATCTTGCTGCACACATTGAAGGACCTCAGCTTCCTTAGAAAGTAAAGTCGGCTGCAGGTCTTCTTGTACACAGCAGTACTGTTGCTCCTCCAGTTCAGTCTACTGTCGATGGTCACTCCAAGGTATTTGTACTCCTCCACCACCTCCACATCCCTATCCAGAATGCAGAGCTTCTTCCGGAAGTCAATCACCATCTCCCTTACTGTAAAATGCTAATGCTGTAAAATAAAGGAATGTTTTTTATGAACAGAAAGATTTGCATCGTTTAGTCAAATAGTTACACACAGTAATAAAACACATCAACAACATTTCTACATAATAAAACTCAATCATCTCAAAATGCAGATTCGTACCGCTCAGCGAAGAGATGATAAACATTAGCATTGATGTAACTTCACACTTTAAAGGCCATAAAATCCAAGAAGGGAATTATAAGTATTAGTATTTGCAAGTCGGACTCTGTATCTGTATCTGCAGTGACGTTAGTAAAGTTAACGAATGCCTCGGGGTAAATAACAGACAGCTGGAGGATGACCTCAAAGAGCACCCCAACATCCAGCAGACCAACACATGAAATAACCCACAGGTTAGAAACTCTGTAAAATATTCTAAACATGGAAAAAATCCAAATGTTTCCCGACATAAAATGAGCAAAACCACATGGTCAGCCAAAGATGTCCACACAGCTTAGTAAATGAGACCCCTGACCGGTGGAATCATCTCTGATGTGAGAAGGAAAGATGTCAGCCTCCATCTTCTTGACCTTTCATCGACTTCTAAGCTCTCCGCGTCGCTCCGACCGCACAGATTCACTTCTCACCTTCTCATCTCTTCATTTGATTGATTTAAAAATGTTTTCCACCCACAAGAAGATGTTTCAGAAACCAGGAAAGCATCTTCAGTTTATCTCTGTTTAGAAACTAAAAGACGAATCATGTTTTCTCTGACTTTTTGCCCCAAATTGATTAATTTAAAGTTAAAACCTATGGTTTTTATAAAAGCCTTGCTTTTAAACAGCCACGGTAACCAAACATTGTAGATTCAGATGGATGAGAGCGTCTGAGGGGAAGAAAGATGGTGTTTGGACCAAAGAAAGATGTGCTGAATTTAGGAGATTTACTTTCCGTTCCATTCCGTTGTCTTCCGTTTAACCGGGGCCGGGTTGCGCGGGCTCTGCAGCGTGGCTGGACTCTAAATCAGAAACAGTATGAGGAGCTCTGCCATTCGGGAGGAGCTCATAGTTGAGAGAAGCCAGATGGGTTGTTCAGGCCTCTGGTTAGGACACGTCCCTCACTGGTGAGCTATTTCTGGCATGTCCCACTCAGAGGAGACCCAGAGGCAGACCCCAAACCTGGTAGAGAGGCTATGTCTCCCAGCTGGACAGGGAACACCTCAGCCAGCTGTGAGCTGGAGGATGAAACTGAAATGAGGGAAGCCTGGGTTTCTTGTCTGAGGATGTTGTCCGGTGACCGGCCCTGGGTAAGTGCAGTGTTGTTTTTATCCGTAGTTTAATGATTTTTAATATACTTAATTCATCTCTCACTGGGAAATTTATGTGCTGCATCACACCGCAGCAGGCTGCCACCTATGACGGTGCAAATGGTGGGAGTTAGGCGTCTTGTCCAAGGACCCTAGACGTCAACTTCTGGTTAACTTCCGGTCTGCAGGCGAACCCTCTAACCACTGAGCCAACAACTCCCCCACAGTTTATTTGTTAATGTTTAGCTATCTCACCAAAAGTGCATCCTTCCATCCTCCTGAACTTAAAGACACGTTTTTTCTTGTCAAATTGCTCGTTAACTCTAATGTTAAAAATGAATAGAGTTGTTCTAAGCCTTTTATTTGTTGTCTGCCTTTTTTTTTTTTTTTTTAGTCGACTGTTTTTGTTTTTAAATTCAAGGAGGAAAATAGATTGACATCAGAAATTTTGTGTAAGAAAATCTAAGATTTTATCTGTAGGTCGTGTCGCTCAGATCGAGCGCCTCCATCAGATAATCCTGCCTTTGAGATGCTCCAATTAGCTCATATCAGTGTTCACCTTTCTGCATACAAGGTGAACTGTCCTCAGACTGCGACCCTGCAGAGCGGTTCTCGGCTCCTGATTAGGGAAGTCAACCAGCCCGTGGAGGACATTTTTCTCCTGTTGACCCTGTCGACGTGTCATCGGCAATAATCTCAGTGAGCGTTTGATAAGAAGTGCTCTTTCCATCGAGCAGAGGCTCTGATCTCTCCTCTCTGACATCCTTGTCTCATGTGCTTGAAGTGGATCGTCTGATGACTTTAAATGAGGACCAGCTGACATCCTGTGGAAGTGAAAAACCTCTGAGGTGTGCACGCGGGAGCAGGTGCTCCTTTCAGACTTCTTAAACAAATTATCTACAGGATGAATATTTAATCAGGGAAATAAACCGTCTGGTTGAATTCATCCAGGATTTATTTAAAAAGGGGATGCTCTACTTTAGTTGGTTTTATAATTTTAATCTTAGAGCGAATGCAGACAAACGTGTGGCCTTTTGTTTGCTCAAAAATGACAAACATCGTGATACATCAGCTTTATTTTCTGGACTAAAAGTTGCTACTTTGCCGTTTGTTTGGAAGCATGAGGTTTAAACAAAGGTGCTGCTGTTCTGGGAGTTTTTCTGCCACCGCCGGAATTAGAATAAAAAAATAACAAGAATAGGATTTACAAACTATTATTTTGAAATCCTTGCATCAAAAAAACCCACAGAGTTTTAAGTTAAAGGCCATCGACCGTTCCTTTCGGGCAGGAAACAGACCTGCAGCATCGATGGATCCATGGTGAGGCGTTGGAGGCAGCAGCAGGAGGAGCTCATGACTCCAGAAAGGCTTTCTAAGGAAATAAAAGGAGGTGAAAATGTCCTGAAGGAGGATTGGGTGAACACACACAGAGAGCAGGTGGCACAGGTGGATGTACATGTGTATCTGGATAACTGCAGCTTAGAGCAGTGATTTCCAACACCCGGGCCGCGGACCGGTCTGTGGGTCGTGTGGTACCGGGCCGCACAGAAAGAATAAATAACCTCCATTATTTCCATTTGGTTTATTGTCCGAACCATAACGATGTTTTATTTTGAAAAGTTTCCAGATTTTCTTCATCAAATCCGTCAATGACTCACCTTCAAAGCATTGTCCCATTAAATTTAAACCCCTAAACAAGCAAAACGAGTCAAAACAAACAGGTTTAGATACTTTCTTTGCTAAGGGGAGATGCAAAGTTACAGAGCAGAGTGGACTTCAGCAACACGCTACAGGTTTCAGCCCAAGATGTGACTGTCTGGTTCCAGCCAAACAAACTCAGAACTCCCACTGATTGAGTCTTACTGTGAGGAGTGTCACTAGTATTTCCCTGCTCTTTGTTTTTGTGATGTTTTATATTTTGGGGTATTTTTTTTTATGTTACCATAGCAACCAGAGTGCTTTAGGGCATGTTACAAAGACACTGATAATAAACTTCCACATGAAACAAAGTTCTGGCTCTTGAGGGAAGCGGACACTTTTTCTGTCTCTCCCTCAGTGTGATCTCCTTGGTGATTGCCTATTACCCTAAATGTGTCTCACGTGTGTCCCGTTGTCTCCCCCTCCTGAATGTCTATATAATGTGTGTCTTGTCATAGCTTCTTTACCAGGTTCTCTGCTTATGTCTTCATCTTAGACCACAGGTTGATTTTTTTTTTTTACATTTGCGTCTCAACCCAACACTCAACCACGACCATGATTTCCTAACCGGCCCTGGAGAAGCGGAAGACAACGGAACAGAATATTCTAAACTGAAATAGTTATGTGCAGAAACTGTGAATAAAAAAAAAGTGGTTTTTTTTTACATGAGACGAGACCTTTAAGTGAAATAAAGCATTAAAGCGCAAACATTCCTTCTTTAATTTTTTTTTTTTTTCCGTTCCATCGTCTTCCACTTATCCGGGGCCGGGTCGCAGCCTCAGATAAGAGTCCCTAGCTTCTCTCACCCTGGCTGCATCCTCCAGCTCACCCAGAAAGATCCAGAGACATTCTCCGGCCAGCTGTGAGACAGTCTTTCCAGCAGGTCTGGGGTCTGTCTCTTGTCTCCTCCTGGTGGGACGTGCCCAAAACACCTCACCAGCGAGGTGCTCAGGGGCAACCTGACCAGATGCCTGAGCCACCCCATCTGCCTACTCTCGACCTGGAGAAGGAGCGGCTCGACATTGAGCTCCTCCTGGATGGCAGAACTCCACCCAATCTCTGAGTGAAAGCCCAGCCACCCTGCGGAGGAAGCTCATTTAAGCTGCTTTTGTCTGCGATCTCTTTCTTTCATGGTTAAAGCTAGGAACGGAGATCCTGGTTACCATGGTGAGGGTAGGAACGGAGATCCTGGTTACCACGGTGAGGGTAGGAACGTAGATCCTGGTTACCACGGTGAGGGTAGGAACGCAGATCCTGGTTACCACGGTGAGGGTAGGAACGTAGATCCTGGTTACCACGGTGAGGGTAGGAACGTAGATCCTGGTTACCACGGTGAGGGTAGGAAGGTAGATCCTGGTTACCACGGTGAGGGTAGGAACGTAGATCCTGGTTACCACGGTGAGGGTAGGAACGTAGATCCTGGTTACCATGGTGAGGGTAGGAACATAGATCTTGGTTACCATGGTGAGGGTAGGAATGTAGATCCTGGTTACCATGGTGAGGGTAGGAAGGTAGATCCTGGTTACCATGGTGAGGGTAGGAACATAAATCCTGGTTACCATGGTGAGGGTAGGAATGTAGATCCTGGTTACCATGGTGAGGGTAGGAACGTAGATCCTGGTTACCATGGTGAGGGTAGGAACATAGATCTTGGTTACCATGGTGAGGGTAGGAATGTAGATCCTGGTTACCATGGTGAGGGTAGGAATGTAGATCCTGGTTACCATGGTGAGGGTAGGAAGGCAGATCCTGGTTACCATGGTGAGGGTAGGAACGTAGATCCTGGTTACCATGGTGAGGGTAGGAACATAGATCCTGGTTACCATGGTGAGGGTAGGAATGTAGATCCTGGTTACCATGGTGAGGGTAGGAACGTAGATCCTGGTTACCATGGTGAGGGTATGAAAGTAAATCTACTTGTAAATCGAGAGCTTTTCTTTTCGCCTCAGCTCTTTCTTTACCACGACAGACCGATGCAGCATCCTAGTTATTGCTGACGCCTTTCATACAATAAGAAAGTAGAAAATAACTTGGATTTAAAAGTTTAATACATCTGAGTATTAATTAGTCAAAGATAATTTCAGCACGTATGTTAACGATAGTTCTGTTCCTCTGTTTTTATTCTAACTAGAACAATAAATTATGATTCCTCACCACTCATAACGACCTGCGTTGTGTGCTTAATGATGGTTTAATCGGACAGAGGAGCGTCGATGGTCCGGTTGGAGATATCTGATAGTATATTCCTAAACCTGTTTAACCCTCAGGCCTTCTTATAATTAGTATCTCCAATATTAATGTACTTTATTCAGATGCCAAACAGTTTTTACTTTCCCTCAGTTCATCTTCATGAAGTAAAGCCTCAGAACAGGCAGCAAGCTTTTTGATTCTAAAGCTCAGAGCTTTCATCGCATGATATTCATTGACTTTCATTCTCAGAGGTGCTCCTGAGCCCACGCACTGAGATTCACTACAAAGTTGTCTGGTTTTAATGTAGTACCACCCGAGGGCCGAAACTTCCTGCCCATACCAGATTAGTTTCAGTCTTCTGCCGTGCATACAGTATGCACGTGTAGAGACGAAAGAAACTGAAGGAAAAGATGATGTATCTGCAAGCAAGAGAATTTGAGATTGAGTTTCATCTGGGAACGTTAAAAAATATACTTTATTACAAGGTAAAATATCTAAAACTCCTATTTGATCAAGTCTACTGAATCCACCAGCTCATGAAATAATACAACGATCTATTTTAAAAAGAGAGAAACTTATCATTTTATTCAAATCTTAGTAACATAATCAGTTTGAGCTGATGTGAAATCTCAGAGTCTTTTCAAAGTAAAAAAAACATGACAAATTCCTTTGTTTTTTGTGTAATTTCATCCATAACTGACTTCATCTAAAATATACAAGCAAGTTGTGGATGGGAAGTGTATTATTGCTCATAGGGTTGCCTCGGTGGAGGCAGACGATAACTTCCAAATGGAATCAAAGGACTCCTACCATCAAGAGCAACCCCTAAGCGGCCAGCTCGGGGCTTATAACCACTTGAGACTGCACCAAGACAGTGAAGCTGGGGTAATGTGGAGATCCTGGAGTGTCCAGTGCCAGGATGCTGACAGAGTCTGACAGAAAGGCAAGCCGATACAACCGGTGTCAGCGCGGCTGCAGGAGGTCCCAGAAAACATCGCAGTGTCAAGATATGGGTTTATAAACAAACAGGTCGAGCAAAGCGAGGCACAGGATTCCAACGAAGAAATGTCTTTTGGTCAAAGTTTAAAAATATGACAAAGTTCAAGGAAATAACTTGGTCGAACAGCCAGGAAGACCTGGCTGGAAGGGATGATGACCCGACGCTGAGGGCTAGGCATGCCTTTGAATAGGCAGCTGATCAATCACCAACAAGTGTCCCAAATCAGGGAGATGAAGGACGTTGCCAGGCTCCCTCTGATGGTGGGCAAGGGAATCATGACACACAGAGCTCAGCAGACTGTTTACGGGTCTCTGTACAAGTGTCATGATCCACTCTTCTGCAGCCAAGAGGGAGCCATGGATGTGTCTCAACCATCTGATTAGGATCACCTGGGGTGATTCCTGATTTCACTCACATGTGTACCCTGCTAACTATTTAAGGGGAACCATCCCTGTCTTTCTTGTCAGGTCTTACTTTCACTTCCAGCCAGGTCACCCTGGTTGCCTGACCATGTTTTGTATTTTGATTTTAGTTGGACTTTTGAAACCTTTAGTTAATCATGTTCTTCTTGTTTTACAGACTTTCCTGAATTAAGTTAATAAACCATGTTCGGGGTCCTGCATTTGGGTCCTCCTCTTTCCAACACCCTCAAAACCTTGACAAGATTTTCTGTCTGGGTTTTACTCCAGTAGCCTTTAGCCAGCCAAGACCGACCTGCAAGGCAAAAGGAACCCTAACAAAAAAACTAAACAACAAACAAAAAACAATGGTAGTATCTTAGATAAGAAATAAAAAAAAGTGAATTTTCTGAACAAAAAACTAGAGCTAAAACATGTTGAGAAAAATCCATTTTATAAATATGCTGAGAATCATTTAAAAAATGTTTAAAAATGCCAATAAAAATAAACTTTTAGAGATTTTAATAAAACATTAGTTTTTGGACGGATCGAACGGGGCGAGCCGAGTACTGTTAGAGTGAAACGGAAGCCGAAGATGAATCCTGATCATTCATTCTGATGATATTTAAACAGAAGCAGCTCCTTTAAACAGGCTGTGTTCAATTTGAATCAATTTATCCAAATACATTTTTAAAAAGTATATTTTTAAGTATTTATTTTGTTCTGTTGTAAAAATTCAGAGGAATTCAAACCAAACAGAATCTGATCGATACTTTAAATATTTACAGAAATGATTTCCAGAGCTGTGAAACACACACACACACTTTACTCTTACATGACTTCCAGACCGATGCTTGTAAACTCAGTCACCTTAACCGTTTATCCCTTATGGGGCCGTGGGGGTGCCAGAGCCCATCCCGGCTTATTCAAGGGGAGGGGCAGGGTACACCCCGAACAGGTCGCCAGTCTGTCGCAGGGCCACTCACACTCATTCAGGAGATTAAAGTTTTTAAAAATCATGACTGGTTTTAAACACTTTTTCCATTTTACCAAATCCTGTTTTTTTTAAAATTTTTTATAAACATCTGCCGTCAGAATGCTGACGGGGCATTGAGCCCTCAGGTTGCCTGTGCTTCTGTAACACTGATGTGATTAGTTTGTGGCAGGCAGTTGCTTATCGTTTGACACCTTACAGTCTTGTTTTTTTTTACTAATTGTGTGTTTTATGACTGTAATTATCTGTAAATACGACTCTCTGGTTTATCATCTCTCCACTGATTGTGTTCCTTTGACTTTTATCACTGAGGAGGCAGATGCTTGTCGTCTTGGTTACAAGTTTCTGACACCCTCAGGATTCATGACATCGATGGGCTGACGTGTCGGGTATGAGCTTTTCAATCAATGACATACGAACTCTGCAGCTGCTGCATTAAAATCGAAATCATTCTTTATGCATGTGCGAGTCCAAACGTTTCATTTTACTGTGCTTGTAAAGTTCCAGATGGTTACGGTTTACAGCGTTCATGTAGCGAATCAGGAGCACGTATTTAACGATTACACATTGAGGTTAAAAAGGAGAAACATTATTGTTTCTCATTGTTTATAAAAATCATTCAGTCAATATTTGATGATAATGTTTTATTTGTTCTGTTCAGTCGTCTTCCGCTTATTCGGGGTCCGGTCCCATTGGCGACAGCCTCAGACGGGAAGCCCATGCTTCTCTCACCCTGGCTGCATCCTTCATCTCACCCGAAGAATCCTGGGTCGTTCCCCAGCCAGCTGTGAGACATAGGTTTCTCCAGCAAGTTCGGGGTGTCCCTCTTGGTCTTCACCTGGTGGGACATGCCCGAAACACCTCACCAGCAATGCGCTCAGGAGGTATCCTGACCAAATGCCCAAACCACTCCATCTGGCTTCTCTCGACCCGGAGGAGCAAGGGTTCTACTCAGAGCTCCTTCTGGATGGCAAAACTGCATCTCATCTCTGAGTGAGAGCCCAGCCATCCTGCAGAGGAAGATCATTTCAACTGCTTGTATCCACGATTGGTGAAGGTAGGAATGTAGATCCTGGTTACCATGGTGAGGGTAGGAACGTAGATCCTGGTTACCGTGGTGAGGGTAGGAACGTAGATCCTGGTTACCATGGTGAGGGTAGAACGTAGATCCTGGTTACCGTGGTGAGGGTAGGAACGTAGATCCTGGTTACCATGGTGAGGGTAGAAAGTAGATCCTGGTTACCATGGTGAGGGTAGGAACGTAGATCCTGGTTACCACGGTGAGGGCAGGAACGTAGATCCTGGTTACCACGGTGAGGGTAGGAACGTAGATCCTGGTTACCACGGTGAGGGTAGGAACGTAGATCCTGGTTACCACGGTGAGGGTAGGAACGCAGATCCTGGTTACCATGGTGAAGGTAGGAACGTAGATCCTGGTTACCATGGTGAGGGTAGGAACGTAGATCCTGGTTACTATGGTGAGGGTAGGAACGTAGATCCTGGTTACCATGGTGAGAGTAGAAACATAGATCCTGGTTACCATGGTGAGGGTAGAAACATAGATCCTGGTTACCATGGTGAGGGGAGGAACGTAGATCCTGGTTACCATGGTGAGGGTAGGAATGTAGATCCTGGTTACCATGGTGAGAGTAGAAACATAGATCCTGGTTACCATGGTGAGGGGAGGAACGTAGATCCTGGTTACCATGGTGCGGATAGGAACGTAGATCCTGGTTACCATGGTGAGGGGAGGAACGTAGATCCTGGTTACCATGGTGCGGATAGGAACGTAGATCCTGGTTACCATGGTGAGGGTAGGAACATAGATCCTGGTTACCATGGTGAGGGGAGGAACGTAGATCCTCGTTACCATGGTGCGGATAGGAACGTAGATCCTGGTTACCATGGTGAGGGTAGGAACGTAGATCCTGGTTACCATGGTGAGGGTAGGAACGTAGATCCACTGGCAAATTCAATGCTTTCCTTTTTTGCTCGGCTCATTCTTCAACACGCCGCGATGTCATCCTAATTATTGGAGATGCCGCACTGATCCGTCTGTCGACCTATCGCTCCACCCTTCCTCCAATGCGGTAGGACCCTGTCTTTGGCGCACAGGCAGCAAAAGAGTTTCACAATAAGTTTCATTGTTATTTAAACATAAGAAAATATGTTTTCAGATTTACTTTTTATTGGATTTCGACACTGTGTTTTTCTGTAAATCTAACAGAACGTGCTCCTGTGTGTGTAACCTTCTGGGAGCAGTGCAGAAGAGACTGGTTGGAAAACCACCAGCATGCATCGGATTATTGAAACTTTAACAGATATTTTGAAGTTCTCCATGATGTTAGCCTCGTATTCTCACACGTTATCAGGCTGTTTTAATGCAGTGCAGTTCTTCTCTCTTATTGACCCAGTTGGGTTCTCCAGGCATGGATAGATGGAGAGTCGCTGTCGTTCTCTCCGCCCCAGCCTGAGGACATATTGAGCTTTCCCACCAAACAGATGCCGACTGAATGTGATGCAGGACCGTTGCCAGAATGGAAAACAGTCTTGTCTCTGCCCCAGTTTTCTTCCTGCTGTAAAATCAATGATGAGGAAATGCCAACTCGTTTTTGGCTGTACCGGCTGATGCTAACGGCAACCGCCCAAGCCTGAGCTTCCAATCACATGTGAAGCATCAGATGAGTCACTTTCAGATGAACAGGAGTCTGTTTCAGGAACACCAAATGTAATTTTTCTGCAGAGGCCTGGAACTGAGCTTAATTAGTCTGAACACCTTCGCTGCTGTAACTTTATCTGAATCACAAACTGCTGCTAAATAAATTGTCAACAGTCCATAAATTTTTAATCCGTGAAAATCATTTTCAGTGGTTTTCTGACTAGAACTTCAGCGATTCTTCGGCAGTGGAACATGAGATATTTTCAAATAAACTGCTCTATTTGTTTAATTTGTTACCAAAACTGTGAATATTTTGAATTATCTTGTAAAGAACAAGTCAGGAACCCGACATGTGAATATCTTTAAAAGAGATAAAGAGGTGACCGATGACTGGACATGGCAGTTTGCCAAATAGGAAGAATCTTCTGGATCTAAACCCTGTGGTTTCAGAAGTCACTCTTGTTGTCATGGTTACCATTCTGATTTTTCTAGCTTAGTTGTAACACGCCAAACATGAGATTTTTTAAGTTTATAATCAGCCCAGTAACACAAAATATTTGAGTCAGTAATTGTTTTGGAATACCTTTGTTAAAGTAGAAGGGAATGTTTGGGACCTGTCTCTTCTGTCTTAGAGACAATTGGATTCTTACCTGTTTGTGCAGTGTGGCTGTGTCTGAATAAGATGATGCAGGAGCTGCAGCTCCTACCACACTTCCTGCACATGTGATGTGTGGTAAGAGTCAAGGGCGGAGCAGGTGACCAGGATCTACGTTCCTACCCTCACCATGGTAACCAGGATCTACGTTCCTACCCTCACCATGGTAACCAGGATCTACGTTTCTACCCTCACCATGGTAACCAGGATCTACGTTCCTACCCTCACCATGGTAACCAGGATCTACGTTTCTACCCTCACCATGGTAACCAGGATCTACGTTCCTACCCTCACCATGGTAACCAGGATCTACGTTTCTACCCTCACCATGGTAACCAGGATCTACGTTCCTACCCTCACCATGGTAATCAGGATCTACGTTCCTACCCTCACCATGGTAACCAGGATCTACGTTCCTACCCTCACCATGGTAACCAGGATCTACGTTCCTACCCTCACCATGGTAACCAGGATCTACATTCCTACCCTCACCATGGTAACCAGGATCTACGTTCCTATCCGCACCATGGTAACCAGTGTCTATGTTCCTACGCTCACCATGGTAACCAGGATATACGTTCCTACCCTCACCATGGTAACCAGGATCTATGTTCCTACCCTCACCATGGTAACTAGGATCTATGTTCCTACCCTCACCATGGTAACCAGGATATACGTTCCTACCCTCACCATGGTAACCAGGATCTATGTTCCTACCCTCACCATGGTAACTAGGATCTATGTTCCTACCCTCACCATGGTAACCAGTTGAACCGTTTCTTCTCTGAGTGAAGAGTGTCCAGGTGTTATGGTTTGCACACCATTTTGAGACACAGGGACAGACCCAAGACTTGTTGACCCAAGTTGAAAGGACTATGTCTCACAACTGGTCAGGAAACCCTTAAAGATCTTCATGAAAGAGATCGAGGATGCGGCCGCAACGAGGGACGTCCAGGGCTTCTTGCACGGTGCTGCCGACTCCAGATAAGAGACAGTAGGCAGTACGACGTGGTTGGGTTTTCATTTGTTAATCTGAAGCTTTATTTTGAAAAATGACGTTAGAAATTAGACGTTTCCTTTTTCATAAAACAAATAAACTTCCTGAGATTTTCTCTGGAGAAAAATATCTGCCTATTGTGGAACAAAAGAACCCCAACGCTGCGAGGTCAGACTGTTTCCACGAAGAGAAAGAAGTAGTCTGATGGATCAGAATAAAAAAAAAAAATTATGTGAGAGAAAAAACATTGATGGATGGAATAAAAACCCACACTGATGGTCCATAAACGTACCATTTGGCTTTTCTTAAAGCAGGAAAATAACGTGTTTACCCAAAGTGAGAGTAAATGATTCTCATGTTTTCATGTGAAGAAATGTTTCTTTCTCTACAAAACATCTAAAAGCATTCATTTCTTTCAAAATAATGATCTTTCAAAAACAAATTCTAAGCATCTAAGTTTCTAAATAATATGTTATGATGATTCTTAAGTAAAGTTGATGGAATGTTAGAGAAAGAAATACGTCACATTCTTACAGGTGAGGCCAGTTTGAAAGCTTTCTCTGGTTTTTCAAGCATCATAATGTGCTTTTTTATTTTAAATTGTTTTTTATGATCATGTCCATGTCACAAACACAGCAACATAAAAACAGAAGCGAGTTCTCATCATGCAGTTAGCATTGAGATAACAAACTGTATTCACAAATATTCTGTTTGACCATGAATTTCCTTCATAAATAAGAACATGTCCCGCAGCCTCGAGCACAGAAAACTACCAACATAAGACGTCTCATCTAAGGCTGCTCTTATTATGTTACATACATAATGTAGATGTGATGCATCCTGTTTATCAAACCAAACACTGACAACATCTAAGTAAATAAAAGCTTAGAATAAAGGTTTTATTTGTTCATCTAAAATCCAGCCGGTTTAAAATGTCACAAGAATCCAAGGCTTAACTTTTTCTTACCGAAGTCTAGTTTGAATACTTCTTCTCCTCTTTCCGTCATCTCCCTCGAGGGGGCGCCACAGCAGGTCAGTGTCTTCCATCTAACCCTATCTGCTGCATCCTCTTCGGTCACACCAACTATCTTCATGTCTTCCTTCACTGTATCCATGAACCTCCTCTTTGGTCTTCCTCTAGTCCTCTTTCCTGGTGGTTCCAAACCCAGCATCCTTCTTCTGATGTACTCTCTCTCTCTCCTCTGCACATGTCCAAACCATCTCAGTCTGACCTCTCTGACTTTAAAACCTCTAACATGTGCTGTTCCTCTGATCCTGTCCATCCTGGTCACTCCCAGAGAGATCCTCAGCATCTTCATCTCTGATACAAACATCTCTGTTTCCTGTCTTTTCCTCAGTGACACTGTCTCTAGACCAATCAGCATGGCCGCTCTCACCACACTGTCTCTAGACTAATCAGCATGGCCGCTCTCACCACACTGTCTCTAGACCAATCAGCATGGCCGCTCTCACCACTCTGTCTCTAGACTAATCAGCATGGCCGCTCTCACCACACTGTCTCTAGACCAATCAGCATGGCCGCTCTCACCACACTGTCTCTAGACCAATCAGCATGGCCGCTCTCACCACACTGTCTCTAGACCAATCAGCATGGCCGCTCTCACCACACTGTCTCTAGACCAATCAGCATGGCCGCTCTCACTACACTGTCTCTAGACCAATCAGCATGGCCGCTCTCACCACACTGTCTCTCGACCAATCAGCACGGCCACTCTCACCACACTGTCTCTAGACCAATCAGCATGGCCACTCTCAACACACTGTCTCTAGACCAATCAGCATGTCCGCTCTCACCACACTGTCTCTAGACCAATCAGCATGGCCGCTCTCACCACACTGTTTCTAGACCAATCAGCATGGCCACTCTCACCACACTGTCTCTATACCAATCAGCATGGCTGCTCTCACCACACTGTCTCTAGACCAATCAGCATGGCCGCTCTCACCACACTGTCTCTAGACCAATCAGCATGGCCGCTCTCTGGTTTTCTACACTTTTCCTTTCATTTTAGCTGAAACTCTTCTGTCACACATCACACCTGATACTTTTCTCCACCCGTTCCAGCCTGCCTGCACATGTTTCTTCACCTCTTCTCCACACTCTCCTTTGATCCTAAGTTCTTGAAATCCTCTTCCTTCTTGCACTCTTCTACTGTAAGAATTTCCTAGGAAACAAATTTAAAGATAGACAAAGATGGAAAGTTTTGAGAGATAAGCATTAGCCAGGACTAATAGAAAATAACTTTTGTTCAGCAATGGGATTCTCTTTTCAGGGCAAGATGAGTAAAGAAAGTCATTAATTCGATGGGTCCCCAACGAGATGATAATGAGTTGAAAGTAAAAAACTGTTTCAGTATGAAGCAGCTTCAAAACAAAATGACCAAAAACACACTCATTCTGAGGAGTTTGAAAATTAGAGTCTATACGTTGAAACCCAAAGAGTTCAATCAAAGGAAATCTTTGTGCTGGATGTTTTTATTTCTTTAACCAATAAACCGTGTCTTCTTCTGTTCTTTCAGCAGCCACAGTGAAGTGAGGGTTATATATGGATGGACCCTTACTGTACGGGGACACTCTGGTGGAGGTTTATATCTGTTTGTACAAGCACCAACAACTAAATGAATCAATTAAGATTCAACCGAGGTCACTTTGAAATCCCACCGTGGCGCTGAAGACGGTGCTCATGTTATTAACTTCCACAGTAAGTATCAGTGAGTCCTAAACAGTTTCTAGTAATGAGAACTCAGAGAATCAGAGGCCACGGATTGTTCCTTAAAAGCATGGACATGTTATTTTATTCTTTAGAGTGTCTGGGGTCTGGATGGTGGCGTGCAAACAGTGGTCACCATGTCTGCACCTTGTTCTTCTGATGACATAACGGTACAGAAAAATCTCACTTTGGTTCTGAGGTCATGAATCAGTTCTTTTTCGGTACTCTACTGAATTGAAAATACTTAATAATTAATCCCCGAAGGGAAATTTGATGCCTCAGTGCTAACACCTCGATACCTTCCTAGTCCTCTTACACGGTGTGAAACCTGGTGTCCAAACAGTTGAAAAACCAGTCCGTAATGAGACCATAGAGTCAGGCTCCAATGAAGCACACCAAAGTGGCCCCTATTCATTCCTGCTGGGTCAGAGCAAGCATGCACAGTTCCTCCATCTTGCCAGTGCGTGACCGGATGTTACCCATGACAACCGCAGGGACACTGGGCTCAAAGCGCCTCTTTTCAGATCGTCTCCTTCTCAGTTCTGTCAGGACTGCACCGACTCCTCCAGCCACGGTGGATCTGATTCGGAGAGCTAGCAGCTGGTCGTACAAAGCAAACAAAGCAGGACGACTCATGACCAGCAAAACAAGCCAACGGGAAGCCGTTGAAAATAACAGCTAGCGTATAAACAGCCGTCCAAAGTAAAACAATGCAGTTCAAAACGACATCCAAACAGGCACGTCTTCAGAACGGGACAAAACACAGGCAAAAGAAGGGACAGAAACCAAATTTAAAAAAAATGGGAAAATAGACGACCAGACACTAAAACAACAGAAGACTGCAGCAGGTGCCCTCCCAGGGGCAGCGCCTTTTTTAAATTTTGTATTCCAACAAAATTCAAAATAAAAGGCTGTTGTTTACCTGTATTTTTTATTAAACCAACCATTTCTTTTAATTGTAAACAATCAGAAAAAAGTAAGGTTCTGCTTGATAATACGTTTTTTGTCTTCTAAACAGCTTTTCCACAACAAGGTCGCCGGGGGTGCCAGAGTCTATCCCAGCGGATTTTCATCTTTTAGGGTGTACTTTGCTTTTTCTTTGAAATTAGCTGACACTACCATGGCAACACGCAAACCCGTCCCTAATGGAACTCACTTTAAATTAGGACCCGTTCAGAAGGCCCATTTCATCTCCTCCAAGTGGAGGAGTTTCAGCATCTTAGGGTTTATGTAGCTCTTGTTTACTAGTGAGAGAAGGACGGAGCAAGAGATCAGCAGAAGTATGGTCACCAGGATCCATACATTCCTATCCTCGACTACGGGTTTAAAAAGACAAGCTGTTCCATCCAAACATCATCCAAACAGAGAGCTCTGTGCAATCTGGTGACGGATCCAGCAGCCACTCATAAGTCTCGGTGCGTACATGTGTGAGTGTAAATGTATGCAAGCAGCAGATGCTCACCTTAGCCTTTCTGTAGTGAAGCTGAAAACAAAGTGGCGTAATTTTCAGGCAGACATAGAAAATATGACAGAGTGCATTTAGGTCTCTTTCTGTGATCTGAAAAAAGCGTTCCGTTCATTCCGTCGTCTTCTGCTTATCCAGGGCTGGGTCGCAGGGGAAACAGCCTCAGACGAGAAGCCCAAGCTTATCTCACCCCGGCTGCATCCTCCAGCTCACCCGGAAGGATCCCGGGTCGTTCCCTGACCAGCTGTGAGTCTCTCCATCGGGTTCAGGGTCTACCTCTTGGTCTCCTTGCTCACCTCTCGGTTGGACGTGCCCGAAACAAGTGCCAGCGCTCCGGAAGCATCCTAACCAGATGCCCGAACCATGCCATCTGGCTTCTCTCAACCTAGAGGAGGAACGGCTCTACTACGAGGCAGAACTTCTCAACTGATCTCTGAGTGAGAGTCCAGCCACCCTGTTGAGGAAGCTCATTTCGACCGCTTGTATTCGCGACCTCATTCTTTCGGTCACCACCCACAGCTTCTGACCATAGGTGAGGGTGGGTACATAGTGTCCCTAAAATTTGGAGAAGCAAGAAAAAAAGATTCCTTAAAAGATTGCAGGGGTCACTACAAGTCGGTGCTTGTCTTGATGTCACCCACCAGGAGGGTGTTTGGGGTTTTTACGTTCATCAAAAGACAGGTTTGTATTGAAGTTTTAAAAAAGGATTAAAAACTCAAGAGGAGGCTCATAACAAGCAAATCTGCAACCTGAAACAATAGCTGGTGACTGTGGCTGTGAACAGAGCAGTCATTTGTACACCTTCTGGGTCACTTATTCTACGATGGGTCGCAGGGGTGCTTAAGCATGTCCTGACTGTTTGAATTGAATTGATTATACTTTACTGATCCCCGAAGGGTCTCCTGGTCTAGAGGAAGAGGACTAGAGGAAGACCAAAGGGCAACACCTCGATGCCCCCTCGCCCCTATCCATCGGTGCCCCAGTCCGGTCGCACTGTGTCCAACCTGGCAACCCAAAAGCTGGAGTCCTGAATGGGTCCACAAAGCCAGGCCGCAGTGAAGAACACCAAACTGGTCTCTCTGTATTTCACTGGGTCCAAGTGAGCGCCTCCAGTTCCTCAAGCGAGCAACCGGACGTTTCCATGGAAACCGTAAAAACACAGGAAGCACCTCCTCTAGACCGTCTCCTTCTCCTCAGCTCCCTCAGGACTGAACCAACTCCTCCAGCCACTCACGGATGTGCCTCCTCAAGCCAGCAGCTGGTCGCGCATGTCAACATGTATGACAATGGCAGAATGACTCCAGACAGAGTCAGGACTTTAAGGCTGGAGGCAGGATACACCATGAACAGGTCAACAGTCTGCCACGGGGCCACACACACAGACAACCATCCACACACACACACTCTGAACAGAACATTAGAAATAAATTATAATAAGAAATATTATTTATGGATTTAAAAAACAACCAATTATCCTGAGATCAGATAAATAGAAGCGTGTCTTGTTAATTGTTAGACCTTGTTTCAGGGCAGTCGGAGGATTCGATGAGGAATCATGCTCCGGTCTTATTCAGCTGTCCTCCAGCGAGACACACTGAAGTACTCTTTTATAAGAAAGTCTAAGAAAGGTTCAAATAATTGGAAAACTGTGTTCAGGAGCCGAGAAGAGAAAAGAAAAATATCAACAATCAATATGATGCATGATTTAAAGTAGTCCCTGCTCCGGCATCACATCGATTTCTTCTTTAGCTATCGATGATTCTAAAAAGACCTTGTGTGAAAAGAAGAGAGAGTAAATTTATTTTCCCACACAGAAAATATCTGGTTTGAAGCTTTTCTCGGTCCCGGCCGTGGTCCTTTACTTCTCTCTATAACCTCCATCCTGTCAAACTATTTTCCACTTGAAGGCCACCACTGTGTAAAAGACGCTTTAAACGGGACCAACATTCACCGTTTTAGCATTTCTAAGATGGGAACAACAATTACCCAGAGTCAACACAAACTTCTGACATTTCAAACCAAACCGTGAGTCAGTTTTCCACCTTTGGGCAAAGTTTGACTCGGTCCAGGACGTCGGATCACATCAGTCTCATGGCTGTGTTCTGAGATAGAAAATCCTCTGAAATCCTAATAAATGATACAAGTTAAACGAGGCATCAGACGGCTTCTCATTCTCATTGTTTGCTCAAAACGTCATCAACTCACATCAAAACAAAAATAAAACCTGAGCAAGCTGGTACACACAGTCAGGGACACACACACACATCCTAAAAACAGACACAGGTCAGATGGACCAGAGCCTCGTCTACCAAGATTTGTGTTTATCTTATGCTGAGTAAACATTTTACTGGAGACAAGCATGAAGTTACCAGCTGGACGATTCAATCCTTCTAAAGTCAGAATGGAGACTGTTTGTCTGGCATCAACCAATGAAAACCCCCTCAGCAACCAGCTGACTGTGAAACCGACTGAATGTATTGATTTAGGTCTGACTTTGAGATTCACCAGATTCACTCTGAGGGTCACCACGTCATCTTATTCTGAATCAAAGAGGATTTCATCTGTTTCAAACCAACTAAATGTGGACAGAACTTCTACAGTGGCTGTTAATGTTCAGTGACGGTAGCTCTAAAACCCTGGACGCACACGTTTAGCTGTTCCGTTCCGTCATCTTCCGCTTGTTCCGGGGTCGGGTCGCGGGGGCAACAGCCTCTAACGGGCAGCCCAGGCCTCTCTCTCCCCGGCTGCATCCTCTAGCTCACCTGGAAGAATTCCAAGTCGTTCCCCGGCCAGCTGTGAGCATAGTCTCTCCAGCAGGTCCGGGGTCTGCCCCTCGGTCTCCTCCCGGTGGGACGTGCCCGAAACACCTCGCCCGCGAGGCGCTCGGGGGGCATCCTGACCAGATGCCCGAACCACCCCATCTGGCTCCTCTCGACCTGGAGGAGGAGCGGCTCGACACCGAGCTCCTCCCGGATGGCAGAGCTCCTCACCCGATCTCTGAGTGAGAGCCCAGCCACCCTGCGGAGGAAGCTCATTTCGGCCGCTTGGACCTGAGATCTCATTCTTTCGGTCACCACCCATAGCTGGTTACCATGGTGAGGGTTGGGCACTACGTTAGATCGACGTTTAGGTGTGTGTCTCTAAAGGCTTGGACACACTTTGCTGCCTCACCACAGACTCAACATGGTGAGCAACAGATACCAGTTATAAGCCCAGAGCAGGATGTTAGGGGTTGTTCTTAATGGTAGGAGGAATCCTCTCACCCCATTGGGAAGTTACCGCCTGCCTCAACCTGGGCAGCTTCTGGGCAATAGGGTACTACCCCACCACAAGTTGCTGCTTCATAAGGCGCATGAAGCTGAGATAAAATCTACAGGCTAGTTGTTAAACTGAGCACCTCGTTCTAGACTCTGTGGAAACAGAAGGATGTCAACATGGCGTATGTTATAAGTACACTGTATAAATCAGACCCCTGATTTGAGCCTAAAAAGCTTCAGCATTTTCAAGGTTGAAAACCTGCATTTTTAATACATACAAGAGACCGTTTTTTTCTCACCAGCTTCTAAAATAAACACTACAAAATTAATGACAGAAAAATAGTGACTGTTTAATGGCCCGTCCTACTGAACCATGGGATCTGGAATGAGCTGTGTTTAGGGGTTCAGCGTGAGACAAAGTGAGATGGAGAGAAACAAAAAGCTGTTGCCATGTTTGAGAATCAGAAAATGTCCTGATGAGTACGAACAGCAGCTCCGGGTTTTACAGCCAGCTAAAGTTTTCTTGATGTCAAACTGAATCAGACGACCTGCTGAGTCAGTTTAAACCATTTTCAGGCTGACGAGAGAAGTTTTCTTCTTCAGTAAAAATTACTTTTAATTATTTTTACCATGTGCTTTGAAGCCAATTCTTTTCTTTTTAACACAAACTCTTTGCTTTGATTCGCCTTTAAATTGGATTACGGTCTATTTTTTGTCCCCTGACAGAAGAGTATTTCCATATTTTTTTAAGTGTGGAACTGAAGCTCTGAGGAAGAATAAAAAACAAAGCGTTGGGAGAGAACAAGAGAGGAATCCACACACATGTCCAGAACATGCAGATGATTAGGACTAGCATGCTTTAGTTTTAAATCCCCAGTGAGGAAGAAGAAAGTCCTCACAGAGTTATTATCTCTTCCCAGCAGTCAGTCGCTTTATTTTCCCACCGCTCGATACCTGTCGCTGTCGGAGCTCCTGCGTGGCTCACTCTGAGAAGATGGCCAAACATAACAAATGTAAGACATTAGGTAGAAACGCAGCGAAGAGTTCAGAGGCAAAAACCGTTAAAGGATTTTTATTCCAGGCTGAAAAGATGTAACAAAAGATTTTTTTATCGCAGAACTTTAATTGTCTCCATGTATTTTTTTAATAATTGTGATCTAAGATGTTTTATTGTTTCTGATCATGGTTTTTAATATTTTAAATCTCATCCCCTGACAGTTAAACACATAGAAACGACTGTGTTCAATTACTGTGCCCATATCGTGTGGCTAATTGGTTCTGTGTTGGAGCCCATTCAGAAATAATAAGCCAGAGTATTGCAGTATCTCAGGCTGATGAAGCTTCTTTAGATCCTTTTCTCATATTGTTATAGTTTTCGGTTGTCTTTACATCATGTCTGCAGAGGATAAATGGAGGAGAATCGGCTGCAGTCAGAAGCTGGATGGATTTTTTTTTATGTTCTTTGTTTTTCTAAATTCAACATGAGAGCATAGAAATGGTCAAACCCTGTTCAGAGGGGAGAGTTACACGTGTGCAGGAGAGAGAGAGAGAGAGAGAGAGAGAGAGAGAGAGAGAGGGAGAGACTACATGATGGAGGAAGAGAGGGAAACTTTTTTTTATCACTTCTGTCCTGAATTGGTTCTGCTGCTTGTTGCCTAGTAACTGCAATCCCCTTTGAAAGGCTCTCTTCCTCACTCAAAATATCAGTAAAGATACACGCTCGCTCTTCCTGACACTCTTATCGACAACAGGACAATAACGTCCGTTTTGGAAAAACAATGCATGCAAGAAGTTCCTGCTGAAATTAAATTTCCTCTCGGCTGGAAGACGGTGTTTTACAGGAGAATGTCAGGCTGAGCAGCCTTTGTGCAGCGTGGCAGATAATAACTGCTTCCCGGCAGATAAAGAAGCGTTTTGCCGGCGTGTTGGCTGACTGAATGCTCAATCTGTAAAGTTTTAATAACTGTCTTTAAGTGGTGAGGTGTGGTGAGCATTGTATGTTAATCAGCTGATTACCAGAGAGGGTCAGAAAAAAACGGGAAACTCAATTACCCTCGAGCTGTTTGACAGAACATCAGTGTAAGAGCTGGAAATGAACTCAGAAAGACGGTATATG
The DNA here is from genome assembly GCA_902685375.1 of Neostethus bicornis. Classification (NCBI taxonomy): domain Eukaryota; kingdom Metazoa; phylum Chordata; class Actinopteri; order Atheriniformes; family Phallostethidae; genus Neostethus; species Neostethus bicornis. The sequence goes on from CACRXE010000076.1 coordinate 14,206,774, forward strand.
GTGCTACATGTAATATTTATGTTCGCTGAGCAGTGGATGCTCACATTGCAGCACAGGTCACCGGCGTGTCAGAGAACTCTTCATTAGAAAGAAAACATCTACATCTTTGGTGAAAGCGGGCCGTGTTCTGTTTCCTACAGAAAACATGGTGTTATATTTTTATCATGTAGATTTTCTACATGTCTCTCTACCGGATCAGAGCACGGAGTTTAATAGATAATGGAAGTATGTGTGAATTATTTTAATCATAAAAGAAACTGTCCTACGTCTGTCTTTAGGTTTAGATAACAGAGATCTTAAAGTGAATCACCACACGTCTACCGAGCTCATAAAAGAAAGAAAGAAATACCATTAAAAGTAGTTCATTGTGTTTTTATCACAGTTTAAAACAAAAGCTTCAAACATCCAAATTAAATCCAGGTGGTTTTAAATCAGGCAGCACGGTGGCACAGTGGGTAGCACAGTGGTCTTACAGCAAGACGGTCGTGGGTTTGAGTCCCGGGTGGGGACGAGGCTTGGAACACTGTCCTTTCTGTGTGGAGTTTGCATGTTCTCCCCGTATCTGCGTGGGTTTCCTCCAGGTACTCCGGTTTCCTCCCACCCTCCAAAGACATGCATGCTAGGTTGATTGGCTGGTGCTGAAATTGCCCCTAGGAATGAGTGTATGGTTGTATGTGTGTGGCCCTGCGACAGACTGGCGACCTGTTCGGGGTGTACTCTGACCTTCGCCTTAAATTGGCCAGGATGGGCTCCGGCACCCCCCGGAACCCCGAAAAGGATAGACGAATAAGTAGATGACTGACTGACTGGTTTTAAATCTGCTCAAGTGAGGATAAATCTTTGATTTGGTCTAAGTGTTCCGTTCAGTGTTGGTCATGTCACTTCGCTCTAATCTGTGGATGTTTCTCATTCAGTTCAATTTCAATTCAATTATGTTGAACAAAGTACACTCAACAAAAATATAAACGCAACACTTTTGTTTTTGCTCCCATTTTTCACGAGATGGACTTGAAGATCTAAAATTCATTCCAGATACACAATATTACCATTTCTCTCAAACACTGTTCACAAATCTGTCTAAATGTGTGATAGTGAGCACTTCTGCTTTGCTGAGATAATCCATCCACCTCACAAGTGTGCCACATCAAGATGCTGATCTGACATCATGATTAGTGCACAGGTGTCCTTTATACTGCCCACAATAAAAGGCCACCCTGAAATGTGCATTTTGTTTTTGCTTTATTGGCGGTCTGGGGACTCAGAACCAGTCAGTATCTGGTGTGACCACCATTTGCCTCATGCAGTGCAACACATCTTCTTCGCATAGAGTTTATCAGATTGTCTATTGTGGCCTGTGGAATGTTGGTCCACTCCTCTTCAATGGCTGAGCGAAGTTGCTGGATATTAGTGGGAACTGTCGTATACACCGGTCAAGCACATCCCAAACATGTTCAATGGGTGACATGTCCGGTGAGTATGCTTGCCATGCAAGAACTGGGACATTTTCAGCTTCCAAGAATTGTGTACAGATCCTTGCAACATGGGGCCGTGCCTTATCTTGCTGAAACATGAGGTGATGTTCATGGATGTATGGCACAACAATGGCCCTCAGGATCTCATCACGGTATCTCCGTGCATTCAAAATGCCATCAATAAAATGCACCTGTGTTCTTCGTCCATAACAGATGCCTGCCCATACCATAACCCCACCACCACCATGGGCCACTCCATCCACAACAATGACATCAGCAAAGCGCTCACCCACACGACGCCACACACGCTGTCTGCCATCTGCCCTGAACAATGTAAACCGAGATTCATCCATGAAGAGAAAACCTCTCCAACGTGCTAGACGCCATCGAATGTGAGCATTTGCCCACTCAAGTCTGTTACGGCGACGATCTGGAGTCAGGTTAAGACCCCGATGAGGACGACGAGCATGCAGTTGTGCTTCCCTGAGACGGTTTGTGCAGAAATTGTTTGGTTATGCAAACCAATTGTTTCAGCAGCTGTCTGAGTGGCTGGTCTCAGACGATCTCGGAGGTGAACCTGTTGGATGTGGAGGTCCTGGGCTGGTGTGGTTACTCGTGGTCTGCGGTTGTGAGGCCGATTGGATGTCCTGCCATATTCTCTGAAACGCCTTTGGAGACGGCCTATGGTGGAGAAATGAACATTCAATGCACGAGCAACAGATCTGGTTGACATTCCTGCTGTCAGCATGGCAATTGCACGCTCCCTCATGCTTGTGGCATGTGTTGCATTTTGCTGTGAGACAAAACTGCACATTTCAGGGTGGCTTTTTATTGTGGGCAGTATAAAGTACACCTGTGCACTAATCATGATGTCAGATCAGCATCTTGATGTGGCACACTTGTGAGGTGGGATGGATTATCTCAGCAAAGCAGAAGTGCTCACTATCACACATTTAGACAGATTTGTGAACAATGTTTGAGAGAAATGGTAATATTGTGTATCTGGAATGAATTTTAGATCTTCAAGTCCATCTCATGAAAAATGGGAGCAAAAACAAAAGTGTTGCGTTTATATTTTTGTTGAGTGTATAAACAAACAAATAAGAAACATGTATTTTGGCAAATACAGAAAAAATAAACGACTTCAGCACATTCCTGGCCTTAGACCCTCCTTCACGGTGAGGAAAAACTCCAAAAAAAACAGCAGTGGGAAACAAAGAATAAACCTGATGGGGATCCGCATGAAGGAGAGATCCCTCCCCGGGACGAGCGGACCGTTAATTATATATGATCGTAATCTACTCTACAAATTTACATCTGAAGAAATCAGTCGATGTTCTTCATCCTGATGGAAACGAGATGGTAGATCAAACACAGAGAACTCCTCAGTCTGACCAATCACAGGACAGGACCACAGAGACCTCCTCAGTCTGACCATGCCCAGGAAAGGAACGCGGAGACCTCCTCAGTCTGACCAATCACAGGACAGGAACACAGAGACCTCCTCAGTCTGACCAATCACAGGACAGGAACACAGAGACCTCCTCAGTCTGACCAATCACAGGACAGGAACACAGAGACCTCCTCAGTCTGACCACGCCCAGGACAGGAACACAGAGACCTCCTCAGTCTGACCAATCCCAGGACAGGAACACAGAGACCTCCTCAGTCTGACCAGTCACAGGACAGGAACACAGAGACCTCCTCAGTCTGACCAATCACAGGACAGAAACACAGAGACCTCCTCAGTCTGACCACGCCCAGGACAGGAACACAGAGACCTCCTCAGTCTGACCAATCACAGGACAGGAACACAGAGACCTCCTCAGTCTGACCACGCCCAGGACAGGAACACAGAGACTCCATCAGGAATCTGAAACAAGGATGAGGTAGAGCGAGCTGGACAACATGTGAAACATACTGAACCAACTAGTGGAGGAAAAAATAAAGGAAAAGACATTAGAGAAGAATAAATGAGATGGGGATTGTGTACAAATAAAAATATTGTTTCTTTTAAGGGCGATAGTTTTAGGGTGAGAGATGAAGCTGAATGATTCGTTACTCTGGCCTGGTGTTAAAAGGAGGTTTAGGGCAGATTTTATACAATAAAGATCATTTACTGACAGACAGAGAAAATCTACAGTCTGGATTTTTGCTGAACAAGAAGAGAATTCACAGAAAATTCATTCAGAATAATAACATAAAAATATAATAATATAAAAACTCATTCTGAGTGAAAAACTTCCACAAATCTGCTTTAAATTGGAAAAATTAAATATGATCTTTTTTAATAGACTGTAATTAAACGTTGGGTGATTTTTTTTTTCATGCATGTTTTTTTTATAATCATCCAACTCATTTCTCCGTTTCCCAGATCGTCTGTTCAGCTGTAGAAACGTCTCACAAAGAAACTCATTCAACGGATTCCCACGAGTTAATTGAATAAGTTGGAATTTTTCTGAGAAAAGCTCGGAACGTTTTAATGAGTTTGAAAAGTTGTCTAGAGACAGTGTGGTGAGAGCGGCCATGCTGATTGGTCTAGAGACAGTGTGGTGATAGCGGCCATGCTGATTGGTCTAGAAACAGTGTGGTGAGAGCGGCCATGCTGATTGGTCTAGAGACAGTGTGGTGAGAGCGGCCATGCTGATTGGTCTAGAGACAGTGTGGTGAGAGCGGCCATGCTGATTGGTCTAGAGACAGTGTGGTGAGAGCGGCCATGCTGATTGGTCAAGAGACAGTGTGGTGAGAGCTGCCATGTTGATTGGTCTAGAGACAGTGTGGTGAGAGCGGTCATGCTGATTGGTCTAGAGACAGTGTGGTGAGAGCGGCCATGCTGATTGGTCAAGAGACAGTGTGGTGAGAGCTGCCATGTTGATTGGTCTAGAGACAGTGTGGTGAGAGCGGCCATGCTGATTGGTCTAGAGACAGTAGCACTGACTCAAAGACAGGAAACAGAGATGTTTGTATCAGAGATGAAGATGCTGAGGATGTCTCTGGGAGTGACTAGGATGGACAGGATCAGAGGAACAGCACATGTTAGAGGTTTTAAAGTCAGAGAGGTCAGACTGAGATGGTTTGGACATGTACAGAGGAGAGAGAGAGAGACAGGAAGACATGAAGATAGATGGTGTGACTGAAGAGGATGCAGGAGATAGGGTTAGATAGAAGACTTGCTGTGGTGCCCTCTGAAGGAAAATGATGGAAGGAGAAGAGGAAAAGTTTTCAGACTTTATCACCTTTTTACGTCGTCCACAAAAAGTACTTTGGTCTTAAATCAAAGTAAAAATTTGAATAAATTCTTTAAAGTTACTGGAACGTGACCCACTTTTATTTTGGACAAAAAGCTTTGGTATAAAGGCTGCAGCATGTTACAGAGTGCTGTTCAATGTAAAACCAACGCTGCACTTTAAGCAAGTAAATATCCAGAGTAAATAATGCAGCAGATGCAGCGGCAGCAAAAAACAAGAATAAGTAAGGAATAAATAAAATAAGACTGGATGATGTAAATCTGGCTTCAGAGGACCAACCAGAGCTTCATCTGCTCCTGGTGTTTAATTCACATTCTTTGTTAAATAGAAAATAAATTTGAACAGATTCAAATATTTATTGATTCTACTCATAAACTTTTTAATCAACCACATATCCTGTAACATTAACATGATCTAATCTTTATTTTAATGGTGTTTTATTTGGATGGATGCCAGGTTCACGGAGCACCTGCTTTCTGAAAATCAAACTGAACAGTTTAAACGTATGAGTTTGGGGTGCAACAGATAAAAATACACGTAAATAGGATCATTTCTAGGATCCAGAAAAAGTGTTTCAAAGCGATTTAACTTTGGTCATAACAGACGGATTGATGCAGCGTCCCATCAATCCGTGATAATGAAAAAAGAGCTGAGCCCAAAAGCAAAGCTGGATTTACAAGTCAATTATGTTCCTACCTTCACCATGGTAACCAGGATCTACGTTCCTACCCACACCATGGTAACCAGGATCTACGTTCCTACCCTCACCATGGTAACCAGGATCTACGTTCCTACCCTCACCATGGTAACCAGGATCTACGTTCCTACCCTCATCATGGTAACCAGGATCTATGTACCTCACCATGGTAACCAGGGTCTACGTTCCTACCATCACCATGGTAACCAGGATCTATGTTCCTACCAGAGGTGTCAAGTAGCGAAGTAGAACTACTTCGTTACTTTACTCAAGTAGAAAATCTCGTTATCTTTACTTTAACGAAGTAATTATTTTTTTGTCTACTTTTTACTTTTACTCACTACTTTTTTATGCAATTATTTGTACTTATACTTCGTTAATTTTATAAAAAGTAGTCACTACTTTCTCCATTTTGTCACCGTTAAAAAGCCGCGACTGTTTGTCGAAGTTTTTTTTTTTTTTTAATGAACCCTGAATGCATCACACAAAGGAACAGATGAATGATTGGCTGAAAGGTCCAGTCAATTATTCTGGCTAGCGATTGCTTGCTTTGGGGCGAGTAGCCCCGCCCACAAAGTTATAAAGAGCAGGAATGTCAATTTGAGACTTGTAGCGGGCTCGGAAATCAAAGTGTTTCTGATGCTGCAACACTGAACTTTGATTGAATTATCAGTTTTTTAAAAAAAAAAACAACAGCAAAGAAATGTTTTATTATTATTATTATTTTCAGTCTGCGGTTATTGTAAACGTCTTTGCTGAAAATGTTGTAGATGGTATCTTTATAAAAATAACTTTGATCTGTGACGCACTATTTTATCTTTAGAAACAAAGCTAATTGAACTGATTAATCCATAAATAGTAGTGGATGAAGTATTTGTGCTTAAAAGCATCTAAAATGTTATTGATTAGTTTATAAAGACTGACTGAGGAGATTAAAACTACACATCGCTTAGATTTTGTATCATGAAGATGTTTGGATTAACATTAAAAAAACCTTATATGTACACATATATATGTAGATATGTATATATATAAATTTATATATACCGTCTCCTAAGTCCCGCCCCTACTGGTTTCTTTCTGGGTTTCTTAAAATCTTATTTCCCTGGTTATTTTTTTATTTTTACAGTTCTTAAAATTTTAGAAAAAGAATCCAAGGATTTTGCCTCCCGTGTGTTTCCTTCACTCCCACTGCCTCACGAGTGCATGTAAAGGGTGTTATTTTGTCAATGGGCGTGGTTTTACTGGGTGTACGATATTTTTTGTAAAATACGATAATTTTACGTCATTAGTACGATAATCCAGCACCTCCCACCTGGCAACGCTGGTTCCAGGTGTCACGCAGGCTGTATGTGGCACTCCCAACCTTATCAACTTGTTAAAGACTATTCAGTATTGCCTCAAAGAACTTTAAAAACTAGCTGCCTTCAAGACTTGGAAAAGCCTTTTGGTCATTTTTATTTATTTATTTTTTTTAACATTGAATGTGTTTGTATTTTTTTTACATTGAGTGTGTTTGTGTCTGCTGAAGTTGGTTAAATTAGGTGATGTAGAGTGAAGCTTGGTAGCTGAAGGGACGTTACATAATGCCCTGCTTATGATAATACATTTGATTGTGTTCATTAATCAATTTTCAATAAATGTTATTAAGAAATAAATGTTTCTGATTCATAAAGTTTCACACCAAAACACTTTCATTTATTATCATATTTTTTGCTCCTTAAAGTATGTGATAATAGTTAAAAAAATATGTTCATACGCTTTTGTTAATAATATTCCTTTTTTTCTGAAAATTACTTTTACTTTTTTACTTTAAGTAGTTTTAAAATAGGTTACTTTTTACTTTTACTTAAGTAGAAAACTTGAGTTGATACTTCTACTTTTACTAAAGTAGTTTTTTAACTCGGTATTTATACTTCTACTCGAGTAGAAAATTTTGGTACTTTTGACACCTCTGGTTCCTACCCTCACCATGGTAACCAGGATCTACGTCCCTATCCTCACCATGGTAACCAGGATCTACCTTCCTACCATCACCATGGTAACCAGGATCTATGTACCTCACCATGGTAACCAGGATCTATGTTCCTACCCTCACCATGGTAACCAGGATCTACGTTCCTACCCTCACCATGGTAACCAGGATCCACGTCCCTATCCTCACCATGGTAACCAGGATCTATGTTCCTACCATCACCATGGTAACCAGGATCTATGTACCTCACCATGGTAACCAGGATCTATGTTCCTACCCTCACCATGGTAACCAGGATCTACCTTCCTACCCTCACCATGGTAACCAGGATCTACATTCCTACCCTCACCATGGTAACCAGGATCTACGTTCCTACCCTCACCATGGTAACCAGGATCTACGTTCCTACCCTCACTGTGGTAACCAGGATCTACGTTCCTACCCTCACCATGGTAACCAGGATCTACGCTCCTATCCTCACCGTGGTAACCAGGATCTACGTTCCTACCCTCACCGTGGTAACCAGGATCTACCTTCCTACCCTCACCATGGTAACCAGGATCTACGCTCCTATCCTCACCATGGTAACCAGGATCTAAGTTCCTACCCTCACCATGGTAACCAGGATCTACCTTCCTACCATCAGCATAAGCAGTGTGAATGGTGAACAAATTCAAGGATACAAGTGGCCAAAATGATCTCCCTTTGTAGGGTGCCTGGGCTCTCACTCAGAGAGAGAGGGAGGAGCTCAGAGTAGAGCCGTTGCTCCTCCGAGTCGAGGGGAGCTGGGTGGGGTTATTCGGGCATTTGGTTGGGAGTCTTTCCGAACACCTGTCGTGGTGTTTTGGGCATGTCCCATTCGGAGGAAACACAGACGTCGACCCCGAACTCGCTGGAGATAATATGCCTCATGGCTGGACAGGAAACACCTAAGGATCCTCCTGGGTGAGATGGAGGATGCAGCTGAGGTGAGAGAAGCTTGAGTTTCCGTCTGAGGCTGTTACCCCTGCAACCTGGCCCTGGGTAAGGGGAAGACGCTCGAGTTCCTCACACTGCATATGAATGGGTGCTTTTCTTTTAACTGAATCATTCTGCAGATCAAATGCAATCTGGTCTGTCCACATCAAACCAAAAGGATCAAAGATCAATGATCTGTTGCATCGCTTCAGCTTCTGTTTCTTCGTTTCCAAGGTCTTATCAATTGTCAGCTTCTGACTTTGCTTAGAGTTACACTGAAGTCCACGCCTTTCGCTACTTTCGTAAAGTTGTCGTAAACACAGAACATGCCAGTGAGACCTTTGGCCTCCAATCAAAAGAAAACAGACAGAAATCCAATCCGAGACCAGCAAAAACGGGTTTATTTCTCCAAAGAAAACCAGCAGCTTAAAAATTCCAGGTTGTGATGATTTAATAAAAAGGTTCATTTCACTTTAAATGTGATTGTGTTTGAATCTCAGCTTCTCACCTTGGTGCATTTCACCCTGAAAACTCACAATAGAGCAATCACCAATGAATCATACACACACACACACACACACACACACGTTTACCATGGCAACCAATGACAAAGAGCATGTTTGATAAAAGACACAAGTTTTTATAAATGATTGAAGAAAATGAAGCGAGAAACAAAACAAATAAAAAAACCTGCTGATTCTTTTAATGAGAAGAACTGACGTCATTCATGAACTAAAAATATTAACATGAGAATATAAAAATATAATGTTTAAATGGTTTGATTTCTAATCAAATCGTTCCCTTTTGAACAGCAACGTGTACAGAAACCATGGTAACGAAATGTTAACGAGGGGGTATCGTGTCTTTTTGAAAAGTCTTGGACTGACATAGAAAAACATGTTAATGACAGAAGTCACAAGGATTTAAAAACAAACAAAAAAACATTAAATGACTATAAAAGTCTTTTTGTTTTCTTTCCACCACTGAATAACATCGACACATCTTTCTTTTTCTACCTCTGACACTCGGACGTTTTCTTCCAGAATGCCTGCTGTTTGCTTAGATATTTTAATATCAAAGAAAGATTATAATCATTTATGGTACCAGGGGGCATTGGCCTAGTGGGAGAGTTACTGTCTTTCAACCAGGAGAACCGGGTTTGAAACCCACTGGGCCAAAGCTTTCCCTGGAACTACGGGGACAAAAACAGGTAGGACAAACTAAAAAAAAAAAAAAAAAAACAATATTACTGTAAATAATCATTTGTGTCCCATGTTTGTAAAAACACACAAAAATTCATCCTTAATGATAAATTATTTCTAAAACTCAATTCTAAAATTAAATTCTTGGACTGAATTCAAGTCCTTAAACCAAGAGAAGCCGGTTCGATTCCCACTGAGCCCAGCCCCCTAAGTGCCCTTGCGGTCAACGTCTGTCCCTGCATTTCTTAGGCCGTCATGGCTGCCTGATGTGGTGCAATGCAGCACAGAAACATTCCTATAATGGGATGAACACAGCACGTTAAAAAAAACATGGAATGCCAGTCATTCAAACCCGGATTAAAACCGTCTTTTGTCCAAATCTTATTAATTCAAATCAATTTTATTTTTCAGCCCAAAATCACAGAATGTCCTTCTCAATGGGCTTCACAAGAAAAAGAGGAATGTATTAACACAAATACACAACAAGAAAAATAACTAACAAATGCTAACTAAACAAGACTAGCACATTAATGCACTTAGACTCTCCTTCACGGTGAGGAAAAACTCCTAAAAAACCCATCAGTGGAGGAAAGATAAGAAACATCGTGGGGATCCACATGAAAGAGAGATCCCTCCCCCGGGACGAGCAAACAATGTGTCAAAGATTATTGTTTAAATATTAGCTTAATCTACTCTACAGATAAATATCTAAAGAAGTCAATAAATGATCTTCATCCTGATGGAAACACGGGGGACTCCTCAGCCCGGAGATGTCCAGGACGGGGATGAAAATGAAAAAAGAAAGAGTGAGCATGTGAAGGTAAATTAGTGAGAGCAGCAGGAGGATGGAACAGGTTAAGTTTGGCTGAAAACAAAAGAAAACTGACAAAAGAAGGAAAGACAACTGTTAAAATATGAGATCAGGTGAAGAACCTTCATCAGGGAGAAAGACCTGCTCAGAACTGTGACGTCATCCTGAGGATCTTAAACCGATCGTTTCTGAAGCAACGCGTTAATGAACAGGGTTTTATTTTGTTTTTTCTGTCAGCTTATTTTTCATTTGTAGCCAAAACTTTTGTAGAAGCTGTGAAACTGAATATCCAACAATTTTCTCTAAAAAAGTTGGGTTTTGATAGAGTTGTTCTTTTCTGGATACAATCTTACAGACTCAATCCAGCAGCCTGTCAGGAGGTATAAATTGCCAGTGAAAATTGCATGAATGCCGTCAGAGGGCTGGAGTCAGAGCAGGTCAGACACGGATGTGATTGGGATCCTGATCAAAAGTAACAAAGAGCCAAAGTGAGACGGAAACAGGGCTGCTTTTTTTATTTGAGGCTGAATGGTGAACAGGGTTGTAGTTTACATTTCAATCTGAAACCTTCAGGATCATAAAACCCTTCAATTTAAAACGTCACAGACTAAAAAAAAAAACCTTTAAGAATCACCTGAATCAACACAAATCTCTTTATTGTTCATCTAATCCACCGACACCACGGGAAGAAAAGTTATTTTAGTTCAGTAACTCATTAAAACACGCTGGCGGCTACGTAATGGTGTACAGGGAGGAGTGAGTCTCGCTCGCTCAGAAATAGGCCATCCGACTCAGCGAGGAGCGTCTGAGTCAAGTTATTCAAAAAATGAATGAAACACAGAAAAAAAAAAGCTAAATTAATCCCAAACTCACACAAAAATACTTATTTTACATGATTGTCTTTTAGTAGCGTTTAAATCTTAGAAATGAAAGTAAAAGAAATAAATCCAGGCTTCTCTCACCCCGGCTACATCCACCAGCACAGCCAGCTGTGAGACATAGTCTCTCCAGCGGGTCCGGGGTCTGCCTCTTGGTCTCCTCCCAGTGGGACGTGCAAGAAACACCTCACCAGCGAGGTGCTTGGGAGGCATCCTGACCAGATGGTCGAACCACCACCTCTGGCTTCTCTCAACCGGGAAGAGCGAGCTCCTCCCGGATGGCAGAACTCCTCACCCGATCTCTGAGTGAGAGCTCAGTCATCTTGTGGAGGAAGCTGATTTCAGCCGCTTGTATCTGCGATCTTGTTCTTTCGGTCACCACCCACAGCTGGTTACCATGGTGAGGGTAGGAACGTAGATCCTGGTTACCATGGTGAGGATAGGAACATAGATCCTGGTTACCATGGTGAGGGTAGGAACGTAGTTCCTGGTTTCCATGGTGAGGGTAGGAACATAGATCTTGGTTACCATGGTGAGGGTAGGAACGTAGTTCCTGGTTACCATGGTGAGGGTAGGAACGTAGATGCTGGTTACCATGGTGAGGGTAGGAACGTAGATCCTGGTTACCATGGTGAGGGTAGAAGCGTAGATCCTGGTTACCATGGTGAGGGTAGGAACGTAGATCCTGGTTTCCATGGTGAGGGTAGGAACGTAGATCCTGGTTACCATGGTGAGGGTAGTAGACTCTGTAGGTGTTTCATTTGTATTTTTTTCTGCAGGTTTCCTGGCAGCATTCAGCAGCGGCCATGGTGACCATACATTAATCACTTCCAGGCGGTTATTTTTAGACTCTACAGTTTGCTTCACTGATGATCACTTTTAAATAACTTATTATTCTGTAACCTCTCAGTGATCCGTAACGGCTCGGTAGAAAGCATTTCTCTTTAATACTTCTTTTAGTTTATCATTAAAATGTGTCTTTTATCATGTGTTTTTTTGAGGACGTCCAGACCCCACTGATCCCTGAGGTCAGATCATGAACAGTAATTGGATGACAGTGTTGTCTGTTAAAATAATGTTTACCCTCACCGCTTGTGACTGTTTCTTCTCACCATCTGTAAGTGGGGGTCTCTAGCCCTCTTCTTTACCACACTACTCTGTAAGGACACATCTTTCTTTCTTCTCTACTATTGTACAAATAAAACAGATGCAGATTCTCTCATAGTCACTCCGGTCGGTCAGCATTGGTGGTCTATCCTTGTACAAGTAAAAGAGAGTCTCTCGTTTGTTCTCTGATCAGCACTGCTTTTTGATAAAGATCAATAACTTTTACATCCAACTGTATCAGATCAACCAATAAATCTGCTAAATTGACCCAGAAACAGAATTTAGCGACACGCAGCTGACAAAAAAAAAAAAACTCAGACATTTTGATAAATTTAAAAATCCTTTTAACCCATGTTGGTTTTCTCCCACCCTCCAAAAACATGCATATTAGGTTTATTGGCCGCTGCCAAAATTGCCCCTGGGAATGTGTGTGTGGCCCCGCGACAGACTTCCGACCTGTTTAGGGTGTACTCTGCCCCTCGCCTTGAATTAGCCGGGATGGGCTCTTGCTCCCCTGCGACCCCGTAAGGGATACAGGGTTAACAAGGTGAAGGAAGAAGTTGAAGGTTTTATCTTGTTAATATTTCTAAATCAAGACTGGTGACCTGTTCAGGATGTATCCTACTTCTAACCTGAAATCAGCCGGGATAGACCACCACCCCACCCCACCTCCTGCCACGACCCTATTAGGGATAAACAGTTCAAAAGACAAAATGAAACAAAACTTTTTAAATGTGTTGAACAAAGTAAAGAAGTATGAGCAGCATGAAACAGAACAGCTGTTCACATGATGATAAAACTACATCAGAAAGAAAACAAGACAGACATGACTTTTAAAGTCGCTGAAGAGAAAGAACGAAAAATTTCATCTACAAATAATACAAAATGGGTGGCACGGCGGTACAGAGGTTAGGACGGGGTTGGCAAGAAGGAAGGTCAGGGTTTGAGTCCAGGGTGAGGCTAGGCTTGAAACAATGACCTTTCCATGTGATGTTTGCATGTTCTCCCCATGTATGTGTGGATTTTCTCTGGTTTTCTTCCCACTCTCCAAAATCATACATGTCAGGTTGATTGGCTGCTATGTTATTGCCCCTGTGTGTGTGTGTGTGTGTGTGTGTGTGTGTGTGTGTGTGTGTGTGTGTGTGTGTGTGTGTGTGTGTGTGTGTGTGTGTGTGTGTGTGTGTGTGTGTGTGTGTGTGTGTATGGTTGTCTGTGTGTGTGGCCCCACCACAGAATGATGACCTGTTTGGGGTGTATCCCGCCACTTCCCTGAAGTCATCCGGGATAGACTCCGCCTTCCTGGTGACCCTATCAGGGATAAACGGTTCAGAAGATAAAGGAATACAAAATGTTGTTCTACTCTTAAAAATTATGGAAGTTTATGAGTTCTTTATGAAAGATTTTATTGGTTTCATCAGAACATATTTTTTCACTAGATGGTTTAATTTAATAAAGTATTTTATTTTGGAGGTTTTTATGTTCGGTGACGACGTGTGAGATATTTTTTTTCTTTAAAACCTCCGTTTGCCCACATTGGACATATTTTGCTCAGTTTGTGTTTCATGTCTGTTGCTGATGTAATCTACAAACACCAGAAAGGTTGCATAATTTGCTTCGTTAAGCAGCGCGATCTGTTACTCGTTTGAAAAAAAACCCATTTAAAAGAGTTAATCCCACTAATAACCTGGATTTAAACTCATCAGGGTTGTAAATACTTCTCTCAGAAACTTTGTGATCACCAGATCAAAAAGAAGACGGTGGTTTCTTAAGCAAAAGGAGCGAGTTAATAAAACTAATGCAAACTATTCTCTTTGATTCTAAGCTTGAAATAAAACAAGTTTCACGAGCTAGTTAATCTAAAAGCATGCTGAGCATGCCAAGCAGGGACTCCTGCTCATGCCCTCCTGCTCATGCCCTCCTGCTCATGGCCTCCTGCTCATGCCCTCCTCATACCTTCATGTAAGATGGTTTGAGCTAGCTTAGCATCAGCATGCTTTAATCTTTATTTAGACAAACGACATGTTTGAGAATTTAAAAACAATTATTTTTACAGCATAAAAACATGTTAGAGATTAAACTGAAAAATACTTTTTATTCCAGAATGTTTTTTAAAACATCAAAATAAATGGTTATCTATGATGTCATAAAAGCCCTGCTCACACATATCGAAGGGTCGGTGGTGCGTCTTTTTAGAATAGAAATATACTTAATTCATCCCTCGGTGGGGAAAATTTGTGTGCTGCATTACACCAGAGAAACGGGGGGTTTAGGTGTCTTCCCCACCTGGACATGAGCTCATTGAGATTCGATCTCCCAAACTTCCGGTCCAAGTCTGAACAGCATTTGTGGGAAAAATTGTCAAATTCAAGCTCACTCATCGAGCGTCGTTCACTTCACTTTTTGGGCTTTTGCGGTAGGTCACATCATTATTGCTCTGACTTAAAATTTCTGCTACCCGAGTCTGAAAGGTCCTGTGTTCAACGATCAACCATTGTTATATTTAATAACAAATAGGTGGTGACCTTTATCAGAGGAACGTCGGGCAATAATCTGTAGATGTTTGATGGAAAATGTGCCATCAATCGATTTGAGTGATCACAAACACATTGTCGTCTAGTCAGTGGCGTGTGTCAGAACACCTGGGATTAGATTGCAGATGGGTATGATAGGCACATGATTGTCTCCCGTTAATCGACCTCATTTCAAGCGCCTATAAAAAGTAGGCATGATAATCCAAATTCTTCTCTCTAGATCAGTAATTCTCAAGTGGTGGGGCAGGGCGCGAGGCTCCGTCAGGGGGGCGCGTTTACCTTGGGGAACATGTTTTTTAATTATCTCTATTACTCTCTGTTTTTTTCTGTTCTAGAATAAAGTGCAATACTACTCCACTCCATTAAGAGGCAGTGGTGCTCTCATTGGCAGAGTGTGCAAAAGAAGCATTCGCTTGGTGTTAAAGTTCTTCTTCTTCTTTCAGCATCTCCCTTCAGGGGGCACCACAGCAAGTCAGTTTCTTCCATCTAACCCTATCTCCTGCATCCTCTTTGGTCACACCAACTATCTTCATGTCTTCCTTCACTGTATCCATGAACCTCCTCTTTGGTCTTCCTCTAGTCCTCTTTCCTGGTGGTTCCAAACCCAGCATCCTTCTTCTGATGTACTCTCTCTCTCTCCTCTGCACATGTCCAAACCATCTCAGTCTGGCCTCTCTGACTTTAAAACCTCTAACATGTGCTGTTCCTCTGATACTGTCCATCCTGGTCACTCCCAGAGAGATCCTCAGCATCTTCATCTCTGCTACAAACATCTCTGTTTCCTGTCTTTTCCTCAGTGACACTGTCTCTAGACCAATCTGCATGGCCGCTCTCACCCCAGTTTTGTACCTCAGGGACATGTGCAGGGGAGAGAGAGAGAGTACATCAGAAGAAGGATGCTGGGTTTGGAACCACCAGGAAAGAGGACTAGAGGAAGACCAAAGAGGAGGTTCATGGATACAGTGAAGGAAGACATGAAGATAGTTGGTGTGACTGCAGAGGATGCAGCAGATAGGGTTAGATGAAAGAAACTGACTTGCTGTGGCGCCCCCTGAAGGGAGATGATGGAAGAAGACGAAGAATAACAACATGTGTTCATTCTCTCCACACGGTAATGAATGACACTATTAACGAGGTTTCTACTGCTAATTAAACAGGCATTGTGCAGTTTATTTATGGCATCAGTGTCAGCGACCTTTGAAATGATAACCTTTCCAACATTTTTCCGTCTTTTTTTCTCCGTCTGCTCCAAATGCATCATAAAAAAAAAGAAATAACATTTGGCTGGACACATACAGGCCGGGAGGGGGCACGGAGACGGTGTGGAGGGCGTACGGTGACAGTTCAGGGATCGTAATATCTTGACAAATAGAGTTGTTTACATCATAGGGAGGATGCAGAGGACGGGGCTCCATCAAGACAGATGGCCTTCATTTTCCACACGTTCCTCCTCATCTCCCTAATAGGAGCAGCGCGGCCTGTCAGCGGAGATGTAAAGGAGGCTTCCATTTACATCCCAGATTAGGATCAATAACAACTCTATTTAAAAATCAATCTCTCCTTGTCAGACAGGCTGCTTTGTGTGATTGTCTAAGCCATAATGGCATGCGTTGGTAATAAAGAGACAACAAGGAGGGTTTTTAAATATCATGCATGCAATATCGTGCAATAACATGCATGTTTAACCCTTCATTCGTCACTCATTAAAACAGTTTAATAAACATTTTAAGCCCAGAAAATAAATTTAACTGCTAGCTTGAAGATGTTACATGTCTTTTAAACTGTTAATGACAATCCTGTCCCGTTCCGTGTTCTTCTGCTTATCAGGAGCCGGACCCCAGGGCAACATCCTCAGACAGGAAACACAAGCTTCTGTCCCCCCAGCTGCATCCTCCAGCTCACCCAGGAGGATCCCAAATCATTTCGGAGCCAGCTGTGAGACATAGTCTCTCAGCGGGTCTGGACTCCGGTTCTCGGTCTCCTCCGAGTAAGACGTGCCAGGAGGTGTTCAGGAGTCATCTTAACCAGATGCTGAACCATCCCATCGAGCTTCTCTCGACGTGGAGGAGCAGCAGCTCTACTCCGAGCTCCTCCTGGATGGCAGAGCTCCTCCTTCTATCTCTTAAAGAGTAAGAGCCCAGCAACCCTGCGGAGGAAGATCATTTCAGCAGCTTGTATCCCTGATCTCATTTTTACGGTCATCACCCACAGTGGTTACCTTGGTGAGGGTAGGAATGTAGATCCTGGTTACCATGGTGAGGGTAGGAACGTAGATCCTGGTTACCATGGTGAGGGTAGGAACGTAGATCCTGGTTACCATGGTGAGGGTAGGAACGTAGATCCTGGTTACCATGGTGAGGGTAGGAACGTAGATCCTGGTTACCATGGTGAGGGTAGGAACGTAGATCCTGGTTACCATAGTGAGGGTAGGAACGTAGATCCTGGTTACCATGGTGAGGGTAGGAACGTAGATCCTGGTTACCATGGTGAGGGTAGGAACGTAGATCCTGGTTACCATGGTGAGGGTAAGACCTACTGGTAAATCAAGAGCCAATGGACTGTCCTAATCATTGCAGACACCGCATCAATCCGTCTGTCGATCTCCCGCTCCATCCTTCACCCTCTGTGAACAAGACCCCGAGATGCTTAAACTGCTCCACTTTGGGCAGGACCCTGTCTCTGACCTTCAGGGGCTTTTCATCGTTTTTTGGGGGAGGACCATGGTCTCAGATTTGGGGATTCCCATCCTCGACCGCTTCACACTCAGAAGAAAATCAGTCCAGTGAGTTTCATAATCTGGATTATTAATTATTCACTAAATTGGTTTTTAAAAGATTGTAAAATCTTTTTAAAAAAAGTTTCAGTCTTTGTTTTTGTTTCATTTTTAAAGTTTCAAAGTTGTTGACAGGAAACATCCCATAATTCTCCATCAGAGGGTCCGGCTGTGTGCATGTGGGGAATTCTAACATGTTACATGTCTTTATTTTGGTTCAGATCAGATTTGTGATGAATGGAGTCGTGGTGACCATCAATCCCACACCGTTAGAAAGACTGACTGACTTCAAGCTGAAGATGATGGATGTAGTTTCAGAGAGAGAAGAAGAAAGTCTTGTATTTTAGATTTTTATTTTAAGATGGAACGTTTGTTTCAAATGTTTAAATTGTTCATTCATTTTTATTTTATTTCCATTAATATGATTTTTAACATTAAATGTTCAATAAGGCTGTTTTTTAAAAGTACAGAATGAAAGGTGTCATGTGAGGTGCTTTAGGATGGTTGGAGGAAGCGATCCCTGTGAGCAGAGTCAGAGTGGAATGAAGAAAAATGACCTGTCATATTTGATAGCGATGAGAAAGGCCGTGCGGAGAGTTTGCTGCCTCACTTTCTCTGCAGATTTCTGACAGACGTGATGATCCATGCAGGACCACTGACAACAGGACACTCTGAAACCTCCACACAAACTCCTCATGCTAATAAAATACAACTTTCTGTCACAACTTTACAAACTAACTTGTGGTGATTTTACTTTTTTATTTGAACCAAGACCCTGAAAGTTTTTGTCTTTTTTTCTAATCACTCAGTTTGGATTTTTCTGGACAATCATAGTGTTATTAAACGTAGCTTCAACCACACTAATATTACACATTCCTACCCTCAACCATGGTAACCAGGATCTACATTCATACCCTCAACATGGTAACCATGATCTACGTTCCTACCCTCACCATGGTAACCAGGATCTACGTTCCTACCCTCAACATGGTAACCATGATCTACGTTCCTACCCTCACCATGGTAACCAGGATCTACATTCATACCCTCAACATGGTAACCATGATCTACGTTCCTACCCTCACCATGGTAACCAGGATATATGTTCCTACATTCACCATGGTAACCAGGATCTATGTTCCTACCCTCACCATGGTAACCAGGATCTACGTTCCTACCCTCACCATGGTAACCAGGATCTATGTTCCAACCCTCACCATGGTAACCAGGATCTATGTTCCTACCCTCACCATAGTAACCAGGATCTACGTTCCTACCCTCACCATGGTAACCAGGATCTATGTTCCAACCCTCACCATGGTAACCAGGATCTATGTTCCTACCCTCACCATAGTAACCAGGATCTACGTTCCTACCCTCACCATGGTAACCAGGATCTATGTTCCTACCCTCACCATGGTAAATAGGATCTACATTCCTACCCTCACCATGGTAACCAGGATCTACGTTCCTACCCTCACCATGGTAACCAGGATCCACGTTCCAACCCTCACCATGGTAACCAGGATCTATGTTCCTACCCTCACCATGGTAACCTGGATCTACGTTCCAACCCTCACCATGGTAACCAGGATCTATGTTCCTACCCTCACCATGGTAACCAGGATCTATGTTCCTACCCTCACCATGGTAACCAGGATCTATGTTCCTACCCTCACCATGGTAACCAGGATCTATGTTCCTACCCTCACCATGGTAACCAGGATCTATGTTCCTACCCTCACCATGGTAACCAGGATCTATGTTCCTACCCTCACCATGGTAACCAGGATTTACGTTCCTGCCTTCACCAAGGTAACCAGGATCTATGTTCCTACCCTCACCATGGTAACCAGGATTTACGTTCCTGCCTTCACCAAGGTAACCAGGATCTATGTTCCTACCCTCACCACAGTAAACAATGTGGGAAAAGACACCATGTGGGTGTTGAATGAAAGAACAAAATCACGGATACAAGTGGCTGAAATGATCTTCCTCTGCAGGGTGGCTGGACTCTCTGTTAGAGATAGAGGGTGGAGTTCTGTAATCTAGGAGGAACTTGAAGTAGAGCTGTTGCTCCTCCGGGCCAAGAGAAGCTAGATGGGGTGTTCCCGGCATGTGTTTAGGATGGTGAGGTGTTTTGTCCCACCAGGAGGAGACCCAGAAGCAGGCCCCAGACCCGCTGGATAGACTATGTCTTTCAGCTGGCCGAGGAACGACTCAGGATTCTTCTGGGTGAGCTGGAGGATGCAGCCCTGAGGAGTGAACCCTAAATTTCCCAATTCCCGCCACGCAGCCCCAGATAAGCAGTAGACGATGGAATCATTTTACATGAGTTAATAAAGCCAAAATTACCCAGAAGGCTCATTACCAGTTAGCTAGTTTTCATCACTTGGTCAGAGGTTAAAAAAAAAATATGTAATAGATTACCATTACAGATTTAAACTTGACTGATTGGAGGAGCCAATCAGTGTCTCACTTTGAAAAGCGTGGGACAATGCTGGAGATTTACAAACATTAGTTTAGAAAAGTTTCTACTACTTCAATAAAATTATGTTTAATGGATAAAAAAGTGCACTTTTTTTCTTTTACTTGTAAAGTTGTTTTTAGTAAATGTTTAAAAACTCACCAGCCGTTCAATAAAAGTACGGGAGCTCAGAGCTGCCATTTCTAACAAATGTTTTAAAGGTTTTTCAATTGTAACTTAAATCAAAAGCTGAAAAGGTCCAGAATTTAAAAGAAGAATTTTACACTCTTTTTAAAATGAAGATGTGGTTAAAGAAGGAAGAAAAAAAAAAAACACCCTTCATGTCTATGAAAAGTTTAAATTTCATTTGCATAATAATTTGTAACGAGCTGCAAAACACTTGTTAACACTTTCTTTACCAGGTGTCTTCTTTTCGTGTTGGTGTGTGTGTGTAGCAACGAGACATGTCAGTATTTCACTTAACACTTTAAAAGCAGTGAAGCATTGAGCGTTGCTTCATAAATTTACAGTTTAGAAACTGTGTTTTTTATAATAGATTCAAATAAACCTTTAAGAGTTTTCTGTCATATTTTAGTGACTAATTTTTAATATTATTCAAACTTTCTTTTTTCAGTGAAACATACTGTTTGAACGCCATGTTCTTGTTTTTTTTTTTCCAAATAATCTTAGACACTGCAGAACGTTGTCATTCTGCTCATTTTCATTTCTTAAAGCTTGTTTTATGTTGAGAACTGGAGGGGAGACGATAGCTCAGTGGTAGAATGTTTACCATCAGACCATGCGAAGGCTGTTTGAATCCCACTGAGCTCATGTCTAGGTGTCCTTGGAGAAGACACCTAACAACCCTCCCACTGTGGAAGCTGGGGTTCCAGCAGTACCCCATCCAGGTACTGCCCAGACCCAACATACTTATCTTCTGAAGTCTGACGAGATCAGGCATCGACAGGCTGGTCTGGCCAATGTAATTTATTTTCCTTGTATGTTAACATACAAGAAAAATAAATACTGATCAATGCAAATGATTAAATCTTGAGTTTCTATAAACTGATCCATTTAAACATGAATACTAATTTTTCATCTGATTATTCTTTCATTTATAAATCCGAACAGAAATCTGTCAGTTTGTTGTTTCTCTGAAAATGGTTTTATTTTGTTTATTTATTTCTGTCAGAGAATAATTTTTTGCAGCGTGTGTTTGAGATGCTGAAGAAATAAAATGTCTGAAGCTCCGTGACTCACCTCGTTCTGGGCCGAACGGTGTCGCCTCCAATTTGGATCGCCGTCGCTTTCAAGAGGTGATCCTGTTCTGAAGAGAGAAACACAAGCTGGATTGTTTATGCTTTCTGTGTGTGTGTGTGTGTGTGTGTGTGTGTGTGTGTGTGTGTGTGTGTGTGTGTGTGTGTGTGTGTGTGTGTGTGTGTGTGTGTGTGTGTGTGTGTGTGTGTGTGTGTGTGTGTTTGTGTGTGTGTGTGTGTCAGTACCAGACTGTGCATTTCACACCCAGACCTTCCCTTGTTCTCCTTCTGCATATTATTTTTTTATAAATTAGGACAGTAAATCTTAATCAATGTTTCGTCAGCAGCTTCAACATAAAAACATCAAAACAAAAAATACATTTGGTTTGTGTTTTTTAAGACACGAGACGTAAAGAAAAAAACAAACTGAAACACGAGACAAAAGCGTAGAAACAAAAACCCATAAAAACAGATCAAAACTGTAGAAACTGTATATTTTCAGCAAGAACAAACAAAACAAACAACAGTTTTAACTTAAAAAGGAACAAAAAATATATTTCTTTATACTTTAAGTCATTTTTTAAAGATGCAGTATCATAGTGATTAAAATGAGTGTTGCTGGAAAGTGTCCCTAGTGCCGGTCAGTTGGGTGTGCAGACGGAGATGATGGAAGGTAGTCGGGTGATTGCTTTCACAATCCCGATGGGAGAAGACAGTTTGTTTTCTTTGTGGGTGGGGTCGGTCGCTATGCATCTGCCCTTCTGCTGAATCAGTAGACCGAGGCCTGCTCTTACAGTCGACCCCTGCACGGTCCTCACCACCTTCGTTTTGTCCTGTGTAGTGCAGTTGTCGTACCACACAGTCATGCTCAGAGATAGACTATATACTTAATGGTGGCTCTGTACAAGTTCAGCAGAAGTTGGGAGGAGAGTCGAAAGGAAGAGGAGGTTTTTCTTCCCTAAGTGTGACTTGTTAGTGTAGTCCATGAGAGGTCAGAGGAGATGTGGATCCAGAGAAACCATTGCCTACATGGGAAGAACATGCAAACTCCATACAGAAAGGACGGTGTTTCAAGCCTCGGTCCCACTCCAGAACTCAAATTCCTGACCTTTTTGCTGTGAGGTCACCGTGCAGACAAGTGTACCCCTGTCCTGCCGGCCTTACTGCTTGGTAAAATGGTACCACTTTCCATGTTGCTGTGTTTTAATGCTGGTGCCTTTCTTTAGATGTTTCTGTGGGTGTTGAAAGTGCAGCAGGTGAAGTTATTTATTTCATGGTTTTTGTAGTTTTTTTCTGAATGTTTTATTCGTCTTTAATAATTTTATTTACTTCACCTGTGACTAAGAAATGGTGCAGTTCCTGGTTAGTTTATTCTCCCTGGGGGAGAAGGGGAGCCAGAAGCAGAGCCAAAGCGGCAGCCGAGACACACACAGTGGGGAGCCCTCCTGTTGAACTGTGGGCAGGTGGAAAGGTGGTGTGACAGCCTGCACACCACCGTGCGGTGAGGGCTCAACCTGCAAGTAGACACAGGGTGTCTGTCATGGATCCCAACCAGTTGAAATAGTCCCGTCGACGAGGGAGCAGACCCGGGACAACAAAAGGTGCTGGTGGCCTAAACCCAACAGCTTCTCATCTTTCAGTATTCTCCTTTAGGGGGCGCCACTGCAAGTCAGTTTCTTCCATCTAACCCTTTCTCCTGCATCTTCTTTGGTCACACCAACTATCTTCATGTCTTCCTTCACTGTATCCATGAACCTCCTCTTTGGTCTTCCTCTAGTCCTCTTTCCTGGTGGTTCCAAACCCAGCATCCTTCTTCTGATGTACTCTCTCTCTCTCCTCTGCACATGTCCAAACCATCTCAGTCTCCACACTGTTTCTAGACCAATCAGCATGGACGCTCTCACCACACTGTCTCTAGACCAATCAGCATGGCCGCTCTCACCACACTGTCTCCAGACCAATCAGCATGGCCGCTCTCACCACACTGTCTCTAGACCAATCAGCATGGCCGCTCTCACCTCACTGTCTCCAGACCAATCAGCATGGCCGCTCTCACCTCACTGTTTCTAGACCAATCAGCATGGCCGCTCTCACCACACTGTCTCTAGACCAATCAGCATGGCCGCTCTCACCACACTGTTTCTAGACTAATCAGCATGGCCGCTCTCACCACACTGTCTCTAGACCAATCAGCATGGCCGCTCTCACCTCACTGTCTCTAGACCAATCAGATTGGCCGCTCTCACCACACTGTCTCTAGACCAATCAGCATGGCCGCTCTCACCTCACTGTCTCTAGACCAATCAGCATGGCCGCTCTCACCTCACTGTCTCTAGACCAATCAGCATGGCCGCTCTCACCACACTGTCTCTAGACCAATCAGCATGGCCGCTCTCACCACACTGTCTCTAGACCAATCAGCATGGTCGCTCTCATCACACTGTCTCTAGACCAATCAGCATGGTCGCTCTCACCACGGTTTTCTACACTTTTATTTTAGCTGAAACTCTTCCATCACACATCACACCTGATACTTTTCTCTAACAACCCAACATATGAACTCTATTTTAAGGACTGCCATTTTTAGTATATTTTATAGTTTTTAAATAAATGTTTAAACTGGTTTTTATGGTCTGTGCTTCTGCTCCTCTCACCACAAAAACATGTGTGAACCGACTCCTACTGCTGTTTGTTGTCATGAGCAAAGCAGCAGAAAAAAAAGAGCTGAATCATCCTAAAAATAATTCAGCTCTGAAAAGATGATTTGCATGAGATGGAACTTTTAATTTAAATCAGAGCTGTTTTGTTTTTAATTAGCATTTGTTTACTTTTGATTTTGTCTGAATAAAGTTTTGCCTCAAAACTGATGCAAAACTGCAGATGCTGTTCAGTCCGGCAGTCTGTCCCGCTGTCTGTCCCGCTGTCTGTACCACTGTTGTCCGTCTGTCTGTCCCGCTGTCCTGCGTTCACCCAGAAACACCAGAGTGAAATCAGTTTGAATGGGAAGTGAGCAGGACTTGAACGGCACGTTGCATGAACTTCAAAGTGAGTTTGACCTTGAGGGTCCATCGCTGTGTATTCTTTGTAATGGAGGAATGACAGACGTGTGCATTATACATGCAACCCTGCCATCGAACGCCAATAAAGAAGCAACTGCATGAAATGATAGTTTTCAATTTGTTTACTGACATGCAGCGGTGCTGTTTGCTGGCAGGAGGATATTTATGGGCTCACATTGCTCTAGTCCATGTTTCACTGTAGCCCGAGTGTGTAGAAGGTTGTGCTCCTTACGTGACTCACTGTGTGCCGTTCGGTGGGCTTGTGTCACTGTTCATTCTGTCACACGTCAGGAAAACTACAAGTCTCACAGGAACATGTCAAGCTAGTAGCGATCAGAGTGAATGTGACTCTAATGAATGCTGCAGGAGGGAACGAAGGGTTAAATGTTGCTGTAATTAGTCCAAAGTCATGCGGAAACACGGTGATGCTTGTTGTCAGAAAGATGACTGCTCCTCCTCAGGAGGCTATCTAAAAGGTTTTAAACAAGATCGCTTCTGGTTCATGCGATGATGATGATGACGCTAATGGCTTTGGATGGATTTCAAAATTTAAATGCCAAAGGCTTTTATTTGTTACGCGGCAAACATAAAGATAAAACATGACAACATGCCCTTTCATGCCATTAAATGTCTATAAGTAGCGCCACCGTCACGGCTTCTCACATGCAAACCAACCAGATGGAAGAACCTGCGTTTAGCGGATTGACCCGAGCGTGCCCCTCGTTCCCCGCGGCTTTTACAAGAACAATTATTATTAGTAATTTATAATAAACGACCCTCCACCAGACATTTCATTATGTCAGCAAATGACTGCTGTGCCATTGGGATGCTGCAGGGCACAGAAACGAAGAGGTGGGCAGTAAGCTGGTTTGGATATGGTATTGATCATAAAGCGACAGAGTTCTGCAAGGTGATGGGTACGTGTCTTAAAAAGGTAACGTTAGGTTAATAACAGGTTAGTAATTCTTATCTCAACGTATTTACAAATGTGAAAACAGTTCCATTCCGTCGTCTTCCACTTATCCAGGGCCGGGTCGCTGGGGGCAACAGCCTCATACGGGAAGCCCAGACTTCTCTCATCCCAGCTCAATCCTCCAGCTAACCTAAGAGGATCCCGAGGTGTTCCCTGTCCAGCTGTGAAAAGTAGTCTGTCCAGCAGGTCCGGGTTCTGCCTCTTGGTCTCCTCCCAGTGGGACGTCCCCGAAACACCTCACCAGCGAGGCGCTTGGGAAGCATCCTGATCGGATGCACGAACCACCCCATCTGGGTTCTCTCGACCTGGAGGAAGAGCGGCTTTACATCAAGCTCTTCCCGGATGGCAGAGATCCTCACCCGATCTCTGAAAGAGAGCCCAACCACCCAGCGGAGGAAGCTAATTTAGGCCGCTTTTAAACACAATCTCGTTCTTTCGGTCACCCCCCACAGGTGAGGGTGGGAACGTAAATCCTGATTACCATGGTGAGGGTGGGAACGTAGATCCTGGTTACCATGGGGAGGGTAGGAACATAGATCCTGGTTACCATGGTGAGGGTAGGAACATAGATCCTGGTTACCATGGTGAGGATAGGAACGTAGATCCTGGTTACCATGGTGAGGATAGGAACGTAGAGCCTGGTTACCATGGTGAGGGTACGAACGTAGATCCTGGTTACCATGGTGAGGGTACGAACGTAGAGCCAATGTGATTGGCTGTTGACAATCCCGTTGACTTCACTGAGCAGTCCAGTTTGTCAGGTATCTCTAGACATCCACTCCTTCAATGCCTGCATGTATGAGTAAATGGATGCTTGAACAGATGGAGAGATGTCTGGCATGGGTGGATGAATGAGCTGCCTCCTTCCTGAACTCTGTAAGCTACCAGAACATGTAAATGTGTGTTTGACTCCAGCTATAAGCTCCAGCTCCTCTCTGCTCCTCATGCATGCCACTTTTCTTCCCCTCCTGTTTTGCCTGCTTGCATCATCTTGATATTTCATTGAGTCCACATTTGCATGTGTTTGTTGGAGATAAGTTAAATGCTGCTGGTCTACAGTTCCTGGTGAAAGTCTCCAGCAGTCAGACTAATCTCCGTCTGATGCTGCTCTTTGTGTCATTCTGTCTCAGTCTTCCTATGCGAGAGAAAACGCTATAGCATATAAAGATGTGAAGAGCTGTCAACCGCAGCAACAAAAACACACTGTTGGTGACAAGCTTCCACAACCACTGCTTTCTGCTTTGCTGCTGGGCATGAAAAGCAAGGCTGATGCATGTGTGGGAAATTCTGGCTGCTCACAGCTCGACAAATCTTTCAGGTGGTTCAGATATGTTCTTAAAGAATTCAGTCTGATGCCAGGTAAGAAAAAAACAGTTTATGTTTGGATGTTATTTATCCTACACAGCATGTCAGCAGATTAAACTTAACCCTTTACGGCCCTGTGATCTTATCACTTCATTAGTTCATGAAAAGTTCTTTTTATGGATCAGTATGAAGTCTTAAATCCACATCATTTCCACATAAAGTTTCTGGTCAGGATGCCCCCCCCCCCTCCCGACCGCCTCGCTGGTGAGGTGTTTCAGGCACGTCACACCGGGAGGAGACCAAGAGGCAGACTCCAAACCTGCTGGTAAGACTATGTCTCACAGCTGGCTGAGGAACAACTCGAGGTCCTTCTGGGTGAGATGGAGGATAAAGCTGGGGTGAGAGAAGCCTGGGCTTCCTGTCTGAGGCTGTTGACCTCACGGAAGACAATGGAACGGAACGGAACTTCTCTTCGTTCCAGGGGACATACTGTCCCGACTTTACAGCATGTTCACCTCATTTGGATTTAGTCTGGTTCAACGTCGTTGACAGGATTTTTAATACAGATGAGCTCTCGTGTCCTGATGGGTTATTCTTTGAGGTCATGTAGTGGATAGAGCTTGTTACCTCATCACTGCTCACTTCTTTAAAGTCTCTGATCTCCTCGGTCTGCTTGACACCGATTGTGACAGTTGCACGCCACCTGTAGCGTTGAGAATTCCCTACCCTGTTGATGTTGCACGACTTCAGATCCTCTTGCAGGCGTCTTTGTACCTCAGGGCAGGTCATCCAGTTGGCCGCGTTCCTGTGGTGAGCTCCTCATAGAGGATGTTCTTTGGAATGTGGCCACCTTCCATCCTGCATGCGTGTCCTAGCCAGGGCAGGCGCCTCCGGGAGAGGATGGCAAATATACCAGACATGTTCATCTGGGTCAGGACGTCTGCATTGGATACTTGATCCTGCCGGGTGATGCCTAGGAGACGTCGAAGGTCATGCAGGTGGAAGGTGTTTGGTCTCCACTCTCGGTGGGTAAACAGTGTCTAAGCTTCACTGCCGTACAGGAAGTTGACATATTTAATGTTAACCCTAACCTCGCAGACTAGGTTGTCCCAGCTCTCAGTCCCAGCTTGTTATGTAAATTAATCTAAATTCAGTAGCTGATACGTAGTAGTTACTTTTTTTAAATGAACTGGTTAAACGTTGCCATGCATCTGTGTCCTCACTTCCATCATGACATGAGGTCTTCGTGGTTTTGTTTGTAGACACATCGGTGTGACTCCTCTGTGTTTTCAGAGAGCAGTTTGTTCTTCTGGGTGGACTCGTTTTCCCCCCACCCGCCCTTCTCTTCTGAGTCAATTTATTGACCCCATCTGCACTCATTAAATGAACTAATTGGGCCTGTGGTTTAAAACAAAGTCTTAAAACAGCAATAGTTTAGGATAAAAAGCCAGAGAAACATCAGAGACACTGAAAGTCCTGTTAATCCAGTGAACACATCGGACACGGGCGAACATGACAATAAAACAATTCTTAGCCTTTGGAAATTGTCAGTTTTATTTCATTAACCCTGCTCTAAAATTTTGGTTTAATGTTGGTGTTTATAAAAATAAAAGCCTAAATGGGGTCCCAGATGATGTTAGGTAGCCTCCTCCTCAGACTTTCCATTCCGTTGTCTTCCATTTATCTGGGGCCGGGCAGCAGGGGCAACAGCCTCATCCTGGAAACCCGGGCTTCTCTCACCCCAGGTGCATCCTCCAGATCACCCAGTAGGATCCCTTGGTGTTCCCCATCTAGCTACGAGACAGTCTCTCCAGCATGTCTGGGTCTACTTCCTGGTTTCCTTCTAGAGGAATGGAAAACCTCACCAGCGAGACATTTGGAAGGCATCATAACCAGATGATTGAATCACCCCATCGGACTTCTCTCGACCTGGAGGAGCAACGGCTCTACTACGAGCTCCTCCCAGATGGCAGAGCTCCTCCCTCTATGTCTGAGTGAGAGGCCAGCCACTCTGCAGAAGAAGATAATTTAAGCCACTTAAATTGTATCCACTGGATCATTGTATCCATGATCTCGTTCTTTTGGTCACCACCCACACTGGAACGTAGATACTGGTTACCATGGTGAGGGTAGGAACGTAGATCCTGGTTACCATGGTGAGGGTAGGAACATAGATCCTGGTTACCATGGTGAAGGTAGGAACGTAGATCCTGGTTACCATGATGAGGGTAGGAACGTAGATCCTGGTTACCATGATGAGGGTAGGAACGTAGATCCTGGTTACCATGGTGACGGGAAGGAACGTAGATCCTGGTTACCATGGTGAGGGTAGGAACGTAGATCAACTGGTTATTCCAGAGCTTTGCTTTTTGGTTCAGCTATTTCTTCACCACAACGGATCAGTACGGTGTCCAGATTACAGTGGACGCCATGCAGATCTGTCTGCCAACCTCCTGCTCCTTCCTTTCCCCTCTGTGAACAAGACACCGAGATACTTAGACTTCTTCACTTTTGACAGGACCCTGTCCCTGACCTGGAGGGGGAATTCTACCCTTTTCCGGGCAAGAACCACGGTCTTGATTTGAGGCTCTGATTCCCATCCCGGCCGCTTCACACTTGGCAGCAAATTGGTCAAGTGAGAGTTGGAGATCACGGATCAACAAAACCAATAGGGCCACTTCATTTGCAAAAAGTAAGGGGATCCAACCCCTTAGCAAGGCTTCAAATCCCGAAGAACCGGATCCCTCCAACGCCTCGGCGAAGCCTTGAAATTCTCAGACTTGTTTTTAAAATTTCAAAATGATCCAGGACATTTTCTACAACAACGTGAGACCACAGAAACGTTATTTATACCTGGTTCCTCTCGGTTTGACATTATCTAAATTATTACCAAACACTTCTGTGTTTACATTTTATAAATGAATCATTTGGTTTAATAAGAACAAAAAGTCATCTAAATGGTTCATCCTGCCCGTGGTGCTGCAGCCCAGCGTCTCCAGTCTGAGTCACTGGAAGCTAAATTCATTCTGCTGAACACTGACAGACAAAGATGACACATAACCGAGCTGTAAAAGCTCCAGCCTGATAAGGCTCGATATTTTAGGAATAAATCCAGAAAAATCAGAAATAAACTTAAACTCAGCTGGTGAACTGGTAAATTATCCAGTAAACTGGTCCATAAGCTGGTTTAACCGCTGAGCGTCAGTAGAACAAGATGAAGTGACTCAGACCGTGTGGTAACCTTACTGACCGCTGAGCGACCTTTAGAGTTTTTTTGGACTGAATTATTAATCAGAGATGACAGCGTGGAGTCATAAAATCTGTCTAGTATTTACCTCACGGTTACACCGACTCCAGCAGAGGGAAAAAATATGAGATAAAAACAGATTAAGACCAGTTAAACTAGTTAAGTACACATGGAATTATCTGTGAAACTCATCACCTCTACCT
Organism: Neostethus bicornis; assembly: GCA_902685375.1. Taxonomy (NCBI): domain Eukaryota; kingdom Metazoa; phylum Chordata; class Actinopteri; order Atheriniformes; family Phallostethidae; genus Neostethus; species Neostethus bicornis. The sequence continues at coordinate 14,236,935 of CACRXE010000076.1, forward strand.
GTGTTTCATAAGATTTATGTGCATTGATTTAATTTATAATCTTAATCTGACTTAAATTCAGAGTTTAAACACTTATAAACATGAGTTTTAAGATTAAAAACAAGATAAATTAGATTCAGATACTTTATTAATATCCTAAGCAGTCCAAGAGAGAGCTCCAAACAGTTGCGAGCTGGTGCCGATCAGGGTAGAGCTGCAACAGAAGTGGAACAGCTGCTTGTTGGAATAGAGCTAGAACAGTTGTTGGTGGCACACGATAGTTGGTTTTGTGTGGTGCAGAATGTGGGTTACCGTTGCTACGATGTTTGAAGCTCCAAGTGAATCCTAATAAGATCTTAAACTGTCTCTGAAAGCTCCACATGTTGATCCTTCACTGTGGTGGAACAACACCAGCAGTCCACCATCTTTAGTTCCATAGTGAAGCAGACAGGAAGCACTGATGATGTCACTCAGAAGATCCTGTCTTCATTCCTTCTGAACATCTCCACACGTCCATGAAGATTCCACATTCCTCAATGAGGACAGAAACCAGCTTTTTAAACTTTAATAAAAATTTAAAAAATCCAACAAAAATGTGGAGCGACACGGACCTGCTGCCATCACGAGAAGCACATGTTACACTCAAAGTATTGCAGTTTGCAGATTCTAAAAATTAAAACATTTCAAATTATTTAATCTGCTCCTTTTCTGATTTTTTTGTCGTTGAACCAGTGAGAACTTGGTTTCTACAAAACTACAAAAGGGATTTAAATTAAATTGCATACAGTTACTCAATACCAACTACAGTTTAACTAATTAGGTTTTCTGGGTCTTATGAACAAAGATTAAGGACACACGTTCTTGTGAACACCATGTCTCCCAAACTGAAGGGCTTTAAATGAAACTAGAGGTTTGTAGATTGATTAATCAGTACTGATTATAGATGAGTCATTCGACTAAAGGCCGAGGTCACAGAGTTTGAAACCTTACTCATATGTCTGCTTTAACATGTGAGAGGTGGAGTTTTATTATTTAACACATTAGCAGACCTGCAGGGTAAAAACAGGAGAGCTTTTATTCCTGTTTGCTTTGTTTTGAATAAAAACGGCACCAAATGAAAGTCTCTGTTATATTTTACTGGTTTCCTGCAGGACGAAGTGTGACGGGTAGAAAAGGGCTGTATAAACATCAGTAAACGCCATATGACTGTATTTTTCTCTCCTCTTCTCTCTGCCTCCAGTTATCACCTTGCCAAACACCTCCCTGAGAGACTTTAAAGTTTGATGGATCAGACAACAAGGAAATTACTATCAGGGGGTTTCTGATTGATGGGGTGAGCTGTCTGTCAGGGTGCAGCGGGGAGAGGGAGGAGTGTGGCAGCTGATACTAAAATATGGTGGATGTTCCACCGCCGTGTTCCACCGCCGTTCCATTTATATGCAGGCTATAGGATCCAAATCCATCATCTGACTTAAAGCAAACCTTCTGTCTTTATAATGTTTCACCTTCTCATTCTGAACTGATGCATGGACAGGTGGAGGGGAGGATGGAGGGCTGCAGGATGAGGATGGAAGTCTGCAGGAGGATGGAGGGCTGCAGGATGAGGATGGAAGTCTGCAGGAGGATGGAGGTCTGCAGGAGGAGGATGGAAGTCTGCAGGAGGAGGATGGAGGTCTGCAGGAGGAGGATGGAGGTCTGCAGGAGGACGGAGGTCTGCAGGAGGAGGATGGAGGTCTGCAGGAGGACGGAGGTCTGCAGGAGGAGGAGGATGGAGGTCTGCAGGAGGACGGAGGTCTGCAGGAGGAGGATGGAGGTCTGCAGGATGAGGATGGAAGTCTGCAGGAGGAGGATGGAGGTCTGCAGGAGGACGGAGGTCTGCAGGAGGAGGATGGAGGTCTGCAGGAGGAGGATGGAGGTCTGCAGGAGGAGGATGGAGGTCTGCAGGAGGAGGATGGAGGGCTGCAGGAGGAGGATGGAGGGCTGCAGGAGGATGGAGGTCTGCAGGAGGAGGATGGAGGTCTGCAGGAGGATGGAGTTCTACAGGAGGAGGATGGAGGTCTGCAGGAGGATGGAGGTCTGCAGGAGGATGGAGGTCTGCAGGAGGAAGATGGAGATCTGCAGGAGGAGGATGGAGGTCTGCAGGAGGAGGATGGACGTCTGCAGGAGGAGGATGGACGTCTGCAGGAGGAGGATGGAGGTCTGCAGGAGGATGGAGGTCTGCAGGAGGAAGATGGAGATCTGCAGGAGGAGGATGGAGGTCTGCAGGAGGATGGAGGTCTGCAGGAGGAAGATGGAGATCTGCAGGAGGAGGATGAAGGTTGTTGGACAGGGAACACCTCGGGATCCTCTCGGGTGAGCTGGAGGATGTAGCCAGGGTTAGACCAGCCTGGGTTTTCCGTACGATACAGTTGCGTCCACAACCTGTGCCCGGATAAGAAGAGGACGACGGAACAGAACGAAAAATGCCTCTTTATCTCTCTTCAGCAATCCTAAAAGTCCAGCCTGTTCTGTTCCATCCTGCTGGTATGTCTTTACTTTGTTCAACACATTTTAATAATATTTGTTTTGACTTTGACTCAGACACTAAATATATTTGTTCTTCTTCTTCAGTTATTGTTTACTGGTTAAAAAAAAAAAAAAGTTTCACATCCACAAAATGATGTTTCCATTCACACAGATCGCTGATGACGTTATTTCCTGGTTTAGCTGCTCTGCATCGTTCACTTTCTGCAAAGAACCAGCCAACACACTTGGAAAGCCGCTTCGATTGGTCAAACGTTTTAATGTGAAAAGACATGATTTGGACGAGCTGTCAGAAAAGCTGTAAAAAAAACTTGTGAAAATTTTCTATAAATATTTTTTACTGGATTATAATTAGTTCATGATTTAGATTTTTTTAGATCAGCAGTGAAGCTTCGAAGGCATTCAGGTTTTACCACAGTAGGGTGGTATGTAGTATCTGTACCCTCACCTACAGACACCAGGTACAAATAAAAGATGATGTTAGAATGTGTTTCATCTCATTATTCCTGAGGAATATGTCCGGACTCCATCTTAAACATGTGTGTGTAAGTTCATCTCTGATGGAGTCCTGCACTCTCTGCTGTCCTTTGACCAAACAGTCAGTACGAGGCACGCCTGTGTCTCAGCTCCACAGCTTCATATCACAGCAGAACAGAAGCTGAGAAATCCACGAGCTCCCCCAGATGGCTGAAACACGGGCTGTCGTTCAGCACCTCGCAGAGAAAAAGGAGGCTGGAAATTTGTCAGGAGCAGGATTTAAGAGGCGAGTGGCGTGAGATGCTCGAGGTGATTTGTTGGGATTTCAGACGGCTGTGAGGAAGTTGACAGTGTTGCAGGGTCTGCAGAACGTTTTGCTTAACAAGGCGGAGAAAGGTCCTTTGAGGAAATGGAACTATCCTGGAGGTAAAAGGTAAACGCTGACGTGGTGAGTCAGGGAAGAACACGTCAGAAGATTTACATCCTCCTGCTTCTCTTTTGATCTCAATTAGTTCCTTTACTTTACGACCATGATGGAAAGACAAGAAGAAACAAACCGACGTGTGAGGACAGATTAGTTAGAGCTAATTATTTATTTCTGCTGCATTTATCATCATGTTTACATGGCCGGCGATGATAACGAGGAACGCATCCCTTATTTCCTGTGCGTGTGTGACATTTAAAGATGACTAAACATCTGGTTGAGGGAAGAAGAGTCACTCCTCTGACTCATGTCTTGCCATGTCCCAGGCTGAAAACCCAATCGCTTTAATTTCCACAGAGTTCACGTTGGAGAGCAGATTTTTATAGATTTCTTCTTTACTTCATCACATAAACTCAAACGAAACCAAAGGGTCTCATTATGGTTCCCACGCTCTGACTGAAAGCAGAAATATTTTGTGTCGTGGTTTTGTGGTAATAATTTGATCTCATCGTGAACACACACACGTAAACATGCTTCTTTCTGTTCACTTAGAAAAACAATACTTTCCCAAAAACAGGCTTATTGATACAGTATATTTCAATTTTAACAGTGAATTCCCCCCTCCTCTCGCTTCCCCCTCAGTCCTGCCTCGTTAGCGTGTGCATGACACATTGTAAATCTTTTTTGAGGCAAAAATTCGAACTAAAAAGCATCAGATCTGTAAAGTTTACGGAATCAGCGTTTTACTAAACAAATTGCTGTGATGCCCTCGCCTGCCGCCAGAGGGAGTCCTGGATGTTCCTCATCACCCTGATCAGGGACACCTGAGATTGATTCCTGATGCCACACATCTGTGGACCATGCCATCTATTTAAGGGTAATCGCCCCAGACTTCCATGTCGGGTCATACCATCCCTTCCAGCCAGGTCACCTTGGTTTTCTGACCTTGTTTGAACTCTGTTATTTTTTGAACTTGAGTTAATCCTGTGATCTTTGCTTTACAAACTTACCAAGATTGTGTTAAACCTTGTTTTGATGTCCTGCATTTGGGTCCTCGTTTTTGGTCCTCACAACACAAAGCCTTGAGTGTGATGCGAGCGTGTCACACTTTTATCAAATAATAAAAATAAAACCTATTTACGGGCTCCACGGTGACCTCACAGCAAGGTGACATGACGTGAGGGTGCAGGTGGAAGGAGGCGGACCCAAATGCAGGACATAAAACATGGTGTATTATTGATAAGGCAGTCCTGTAAAGCTGTAAATAAAAACAAACATGGATCAATGGATTGTCTCTGGTTATTGTTTTGGGATGAACATCTTGGTCAGGCAGCCAGGAAGACCTGGCTGGAATGGAAGGTATGACCCGACAAGGAGGTCTGGGGTGATTGTCTTTAAATAAGCACCAGGCTGACGATGCACTGCTGCTCAGCATCAGGCTTATCACCCAGGTGTTTGGGATTAGACTGGAGTGCAGGAGAGGGAGGAAGGTCCAGAGTTCCCTCAGGTGGCAGAAAGAGGGGATCATGACAGAAGGGTCGGAGATTTGAGTCCCAGAATGGGGCGAGGCTTGAATTACTGGTCTTTTTGATGGGGGAGACAGTAGCTCAGTGGTTACAGCATTCGCGTGTGAACTGGAGGTTTGCTGGTTGGCATCCCACTGAGAGCACGTCTAGGGTCCTTGGAGAAGACACCTAAACCCCCATTTCTCCCACCATTGGCGCCGTCGTGGGCAGCTTGCTGCGGTGTAAGGAGTGCAGCAAACAAATTTCCCCGGTGAGGGATGAATAGAGTAATCCTTTGTCCTTTCTGTGTGTAGTTTGCATGTTCTCCTCGTTATGTGTGGGTTTTCTCTGGTTTCCTCCAAAAACATACGTTTTAGGTTGATTGGCTGCTAGGAAGTTGTCCCTTGGAAGGAGTGTGTGTTAATGGTTGTCTGTGTGTGTGGCCCTGCAACAGACTGTAACCTATTCGGGGTGTATCCTGCCTTTCCGCAATTTGTAATAGCTTTAATAAAATAATCTTTTATGAGCGAGAAAGGGAGGGTTAGCTCCTCCTCCTTTAGGGGCGGGACAAACTCAGGTTAGTTTATCTAGAACCAGTTCTCAAGTTCCGTCTATCAGATTGAAAAGGATTCCCTGATCGAAGAAGAAACGTATCGATCATCAAACACACTGTCCAGAAAAACTTTTGAAAGACTTGGAAAACTTTTTGGTCCGAGAACACATCGATTGGCTCAGTGGTAAAGTTTCTGTCTTTTGACCGGGAGAACCTGGTTCAATTCCCACTGGGTCCAAGCTGTCTCTAGAACTACTGGTTGACCAAAAAAACAAACAAACATTGAAGCCTTTTTTAGGACAGATTCCTGCTGGACGAATGAGGGATCACACTGACTTACTGTACGTTATATCTTTAGTTTAAAACATAAAATAAAAGCCATTTTTAATTATAATTATTACTTGTGTTCATTTTAATACAAAACATACTGATGTCATAACGGGACCTGCTTTAAAATGATGTCATAACTTATGGTTTTATTCCAGACCACGATGTAAACAAATAGAAAATCTTTCTGTTGGTAAACAACACATTTTCCCTAAAGAGTGTGTGACCTGGACACCGTCTGGGTGTCAGAGTGGATGTGTGTGGAGTGTTTCCTGCATGCGGTGAGACAAACAGCCTCTGGGAGGAATTCCCTGCTGAGAATTTACAATATATGCACACACACACACACACACACACACACACACACACACACACAGAGAAATGTCCACAGCAGGCTATGGTAAACTAATTTCTAAAGATCTTAAGTTGAGCAATTAGTTTTCTCTCAGTTCGCTGACTCTAGTGTATATTCAGTATGTCTGTAATTCCCCTTTTTACACAACTTAACCTCCATAAATCACACTTTAGTTTCAGGGTGAAAACCAGCTTGATCTTCATCCCACCCCGACCATACCTCTAGATCTCCATATATGGATCATGAAAATGATGTGATGCCTGTGTTACAGTATTTAAATAAGCAGGTTACTCATAGCTCATGAACCATGGTGAGGTGTCACCATGGTTCACCCGTGGTGGCATCTCTCATAAGTGAAAGAGAAACGAGTTGGAGGCAGTAACCATGGCAACTCTGTGAGTGGTGAACACTGATCTGTCAGTGAAACAAAACAGAAATAATCCAACTTTAAAGTTGTGATAAAAACAAACACACCCGGAATCCATGTCACTCACTGAAGGCAAGTCATAATAATTTCCAGCTTGATGTTGCTTTGAGAGGTGGAGGTCTGCACCAGAAAGAATCAGAATGAAGATTCTCTAGAGTAAGACAGAGTCCATGTGTATGAATGAGAGGAGTGAGATTACAGAGAGAAAGGAGGGGGAGGATTTTAAGAATTTAGGATCAGTGGAGAGTGGGGAAAAGAGGTGAAGAACCGTGTGCAGGCAGGATGGAACGGTGTGATGTGTGATAGAAGGTCTAGAGACAGTGTCACTGAGGAAAAGACAGGAAACAGAGATGTTTGTATCAGAGATGAAGATGCTGAGGATCTCTCTGGGAGTGACCAGGATGGACAGGATCAGAGGAACAACACATGTTAGAGGTTTTAAAGTCAGAGAGGTCAGACTGAGATGGTTTGGACATGTGCAGAGGAGAGAGAGAGAGTACATCAGAAGAAGGATGCTGGATTTGGAACCACCAGGGAAGAGGACTAGAGGAAGACCAAAGAGGAGGTTCATGGATACAGTAAAGGAAGACCTGAACCCAAGAGGATGCAGGAGACAGGATCATATGAAGAAACTGACTTGATGTTGTTCCCCCTGAAGGGAGATGACCAAAAGGAAAGGATATTTTAATAATATTATTTTCATTAATAAGTATCTTTATGTTCAGGATCTGAAATATTATGTAGCAGCAGCTGTGTGACAACACACGGTTTCAAAATGAGTTCAAACATGATGGTTAACAATGTGCATTTATATTTCCTCATGGGGGTCCTCCATCCCACCAGCTCTGCCTGCTCACTCTGTGGGGTGTTCTCTATAGGGGTCTGACTGGCCTGGGTGGTGTGGGTCCCTCACTTCAGCCAGGTGACTTCTGTGGCTGCCTGTGTCTCCTGGAGCGGGGTGGACCCCAGTGGGTTTGGCCTCTGCAGTCATTGGCAGGCCGGATCTTGGTGTGGATCAATCCCCAGTTATTATTTCCTCTCAGCAGCATCAGGCTGGACGTTTATTTTTATTTCAGTTAAAGAGACAGTGGCTGGTAGTTCAGGTGAAATAGAGGGTAGGGATTGGGGAAAGAGGGTTTGGGAGAAGTGTGTTTGTGTGGGGGGCTGGGAGGTTTGTGTCAATGTCGATCCATGTTTGCAGTGTTTTATATGAGTGTGTGATTTTTGATGGATGCTTGTTTTTGACTGACTGTCATTTTTTAATGATCTGGAATTTAACATTGTTTGAGTTTTTATCTGTTTTTTCAGCACTTCGTGTAACTTTATGTTGGAAAAGTGCTTTATAAATAAAATTTGGTTTGATTTGATCTTAATTAATGATCTTTTCTTATGTACGGTCCTGCTCTGACAGGTATTCATGTGCTTTGCTTAGATTTAAAGTCCACACACTCCCTCATCTTTACAGACTGTTCAGTTTGTGTAGAAGTCAGTGAACATGTAAATTTTATGTTCACCCACTTTTTAAATAAAGCCCTTATTCCTCTCATTTTTTCTCTTTTTTTCCAGATCTTTTTTTGTTTTATTTTATTTTAATACTTGATGCTAAAACTTTTCCATAAATTGAATCTAAACATTTATTTCTTGTTTGTTTTGAATGTAAAACTTTGCAGCGATCTGCATGCAAAGGGCTGCTAAAACATGTTGTTTTCTATTTGCCAGGACTGATCGTGTGTTACTGGGGATTCACAGCACACACACACACACACACACACACATACACACACACACACACACACACACACACACACACACACAGGCAGCAATCAGAGGTGTGAATATTTCATGAAGTGTAACTGCTGGGATTTAAGCACATAGGACCACAGTTAGACTGGAATTGTTCAGAATAGATAAACTTTTGACCTCAACTCATTTAAACAGCAAGAAAATAATTAAAATCTAAGTTTTATTAATAAAACTTCACACCTTAGAAAAAAAATGAAGAAGTTTTCAGCTAAATCACAAAATGAAGATTAAAAAACCAATTAAAACAATTAGGAAACAGATGATTTAAACTGAATGATTTTCATCTGATCCGGACATTGTTTCCACTGGACGGTTTATGACTTTATTGATTTTTTTTCTTTCTGTTTTTTTTTTTTTTTTAATGTTTTTCAGTGGATGATGATCTCATGCGTTTCCCTGCGGGAACGTTTTCCTCTTCCACGTCTTAATGCAGCGTTTAGCCGTACCAGTGTTCACGGTGTTCTTTTAATGGAAAATATAAACATTCTTTCTTCCAGAAGCGATCAAAGAAGCTTTAAAATGTCAGAATAAATCAGTGTTGATGAAACAAAGAAAAAAAAATCTGAGAGCTCATTTTGCTAATAAATCAATCTCATTTTCTTAAAGCAGATAAAAAAAAAAAGCAGCGATGCTAAAAAAACTCCTGTTATTTTTATCCATAAATTCTTCAACTCATTTTATCTGAAACTCACCTTCTCTCTGGATGAAACCCACCTGCTGCATCACACTCTGAAGCCTTCAGTAGTGCTCCATTTATGTCAATTGGCAATCAAGAACTATTTTCCATTCCGTCCTCTTCTGCTTATCCAAGCCGGTTCACAGAGGAAACACCCTCAACCGGGAAGCCGAGGCTTCTCTCACCCCGGCTGCATCCTCCAGCTCACCCCATCTGGCTTCTCTCGACCTGAAGGAGCAATGTCTCTACCTGAATTCCTCTCGAATCGCAGAGCTCCTCCCTCTACGCTGAGAGACCCCAGACTCCCTGCAGAGGAAGACCATTTCAGCCGCTTGTATTCATGATCACGTTCTTTCGGCCACCATCCACACTGGTTAGCATGATGAGGGTAGGAACATATATCCTGGTTACCACGGTGAGGGTAGGAACGTAGATCCTGGTTACCATGGTGAGAGTAGGAATGTAGATCCTGGTTACCATGGTGAGGGTAGGAACGTAGATCCTGGTTACCATGGTGAGGGTAGGAACATAGATCCTGGTTACCATGGTGAGGGTAGTAACGTAGATCCTGGTTACCATGGTGAGAGTAGGATTGTAGATCCTGGTTACCATGGTGAGGGTAGGAACGTAGATCCTGGTTACCATGGTGAGGGTAGGAACATAGATCCTGGTTACCATGGTGAGGGTAGTAACGTAGATCCTGGTTACCACGGTGAGGGTAGGCATGTAGATCCTGGTTACCATGGTGAGGGTAGGAACGTAGATCCTGGTTACCATGGTGACGGTAGGAACGTAGATCCTGGTTACCACGGTGAGGGTAGGAACGTAGATTCTGGTTACCATGGTGAAGGTAGGAACGTAGATCCTGGTTACCATGGTGAGGGTAGGAACGTAGATCCTGGTTACCATGGTGAGGGTTGGAACGTAGATCCTGGTTACCACGGTGAGGGTAGGCATGTAGATCCTGGTTACCATGGTGAGGGTAGGAACGTAGATCCTGGTTACCATGGTGAGGGTAGGAACATAGATCCTGGTTACCATGGTGAGGGTAGGAACGTAGATCCTGGTTACCACGGTGAGGGTAGGCATGTAGATCCTGGTTACCATGGTGAGGGTAGGAACGTAGATCCTGGTTACCATGGTGAGGGTAGGAACATAGATCCTGGTTACCATGGTGAGGGTAGGAACGTAGATCCTGGTTACCACGGTGAGGGTAGGCATGTAGATCCTGGTTACCATGGTGAGGGTAGGAACGTAGATCCTGGTTACCACGGTGAGGGTAGGAACGTAGATTCTGGTTACCATGGTGAAGGTAGGAACGTAGATCCTGGTTACCATGGTGAGGGTAGGAATGTAGATCCTGGTTACCATGGTGAGGGTAGGAACGTAGATCCCGGTTACCATGGTGAGGGTTGGAACGTAGATCCTGGTTACCACGGTGAGGGTAGGCATGTAGATCCTGGTTACCATGGTGAGGGTAGGAACGTAGATCCTGGTTACCATGGTGAGGGTAGGAACGTAGATCCTGGTTACCATGGTGAGGGTAGGAACATAGATCCTGGTTACCATGGTGAGGGTAGGAACATAGATCCTTGTTACCATGGTGAGGGTAGGAACATAGATCCTGGTTACCATGGTGAGGGTAGGAACGTAGATCCTGGTTACCATGGTGAGGATAGGAACATAGATCCTTGTTACCATGGTGAGGGTAGGAACATAGATCCTGGTTACCATGGTGAGGGTAGGAATGTAGATCCTGGTTACCACGGTGAGGGTAGGAACGTAGATCCTGGTTACCATGGTGAGGGTTGGAACGTAGATCCTGGTTACCACGGTGAGGGTAGGCATGTAGATCCTGGTTACCATGGTGAGGGTAGGAACATAGATCCTGGTTACCATGGTGAGGGTAGGAACGTAGATCCTGGTTACCACGGTGAGGGTAGGCATGTAGATCCTGGTTACCATGGTGAGGGTAGGAACGTAGATCCTGGTTACCATGGTGAGGGTAGGAACATAGATCCTGGTTACCATGGTGAGGGTAGGAACGTAGATCCTGGTTACCACGGTGAGGGTAGGCATGTAGATCCTGGTTACCATGGTGAGGGTAGGAACGTAGATCCTGGTTACCATGGTGACGGTAGGAACGTAGATCCTGGTTACCACGGTGAGGGTAGGAACGTAGATTCTGGTTACCATGGTGAAGGTAGGAACGTAGATCCTGGTTACCATGGTGAGGGTAGGAATGTAGATCCTGGTTACCATGGTGAGGGTAGGAACGTAGATCCCGGTTACCATGGTGAGGGTTGGAACGTAGATCCTGGTTACCACGGTGAGGGTAGGCATGTAGATCCTGGTTACCATGGTGAGGGTAGGAACGTAGATCCTGGTTACCATGGTGAGGGTAGGAACGTAGATCCTGGTTACCATGGTGAGGGTAGGAACATAGATCCTGGTTACCATGGTGAGGGTAGGAACATAGATCCTTGTTACCATGGTGAGGGTAGGAACGTAGATCCTGGTTACCATGGTGAGGGTAGGAACGTAGATCCTGGTTACCATGGTGAGGATAGGAACATAGATCCTTGTTACCATGGTGAGGGTAGGAACATAGATCCTGGTTACCATGGTGAGGGTAGGAATGTAGATCCTGGTTACCACGGTGAGGGTAGGAACGTAGATCCTGGTTACCATGGTGAGGGTAGGAACGTAGATCCTGGTTACCATGGTGAGGGTAGGAACATAGATCCTGGTTACCATGGTTAGTGTACATCTGCAGATCAACTGGTAAATGGAGAGAAAGAACTTGTATTATTTGTAGATAAAATCCTTCTTTTTCTCTCAGCAGTGATAAAAGTCCAGCCCGTTCCGTCCCAGACTGCTCACACTTCTTTACTTTGTTCAAAACATTTTTTAAAGTCTCATCAGATCTATTCGTTCTCCTCTGCTGAATAAATTTTCCTGTACAGCAATGAAACAATGTTTTCATGTCATCCATTAGAAACACTGTTTGCTTGGTTAGCTCCTCTGCTCTGTGAGTGTGTCCTGTGACGTACTGTACCATGAACCACGAGTGTAAGAATACAGGAAATGAACAAGTGAGGATGTAAATTAAATCTATGTCTAACCAGAATAAATGGGGTGAATTATGCACATGAAAAAATATGGTGAAGGATCTGATACGTCTGGTCTGTAAGGTCCAGTTGCAGAGCGATGAACTGTTTCTCAGTGTTATTGAATCCATCTGGAAGGATTTCTAATGATCTAAAGAAGAAATAAACCTGTGATGAATACTCCAGCCTCTCCGTGCAATGGTCACCGTCTTACCTTGAGCCGTGGTGAGTGAAAACACTGACACATCTCACACAATCGATAACACGGTTGTCGTCCTTTTTCTCAGCATAGGAGAGTAATTTGGCCGACCGCTGGGCATGATGGAGCATTTCTCAGTCCAATTGGACTTCAGTGGCCGTCAGAAAAAGCTCTCATTCCACACCAGGTAATGGTGAGCTTGGCTGCAGCATTATTACATGTCATTCAGAGGGTGGGACGGCAATTACCCCGGTGCTAATGCCTCCCCACCCGCTGCCCAGCGGCCGGCTGCTCTGTTTACTGGGGAGACCTCATCAGACACAGATCCTCCAGATTAGATCAGAACTCTGACCTGCACACACAAACACGCTCGTCCTCCAGCTAATGGCCACAGTTGGCACACAAACACACAACAGACTTTAACAAGGACGACACAGATCATTTCAATGACAGATGCTGGATGGATGTAAACATGTTCAAAAGAGACGATTGGACACCAACGCAAAGACTTTTCCATCAAATTTTATCCCAACATGTCTGTATTCTTATAAACACACACACACACAGATGTACAGAATGGATACAGAGTGGAACAAACCAGGAACACTTTGTGAAAACCAGGCACACATTTTAAATCCTCTTTGCTCTTTTCAGGCTTTTTCTTTCTTCGTTTCTTCAAATATTAATATTTACTAAAACCAGGAAGTTGGAGTGATCGACAGGCCGTTGGCCAATAGATTTTGCTCTGATTATTGGTATTGATTGGTCTCTCAGTGTTATTGATGGATTTTTTTCAACCCAAACGTGACTGATCGTAAGCGCCTCCGGTTGAGGTTTAGAAGAAAGAAAGAAATATACTTTATTGATCCCTCAACGGGGAAATTTGTGTGCTGTATTGCACCACAGCAGGCTGCCATGACGGCGCCAATGGTGGGGGAAACAGGGGGTTAGATGTCTTCGCCAAGGACACCTAGACATGAGCTCAGTGGGATTCGATCCCGTGAACTTCTGGTCCAAGGGTGAACATTCTAAGGTTTAGGCAGGGAGCACCAGGAAAGCAGAGTATCTGTCATGTGGTTATCTTCTGAACCGTTTATTCTCATTAACTTGGCAGGTGGTGCCAGAGCCTATTCCGACTGATTACAGGCAAGAGGCAGGGTACACCTCAAACAGGTCGCCAATTTGCTGCTGGAACACACGGACATTCATTCCCAGGGGCAATTTCTCAGTTCCAAATCGACCAAAACATGGATGTTTTTGGAGGAAACCAGAGAAAACCCACACATACACAGGAGAACATGCAAACTACACACAAAAAGACCAATAATTCAAGCCTCGCCCCAACTGTGAGACTCAAACACAATTAGAATATGATTTATTCAATAAAAACAAGCAATGGCTGCACGGTGAACTCACAGCAAGAAAGTCGGGGGTTTGAGTCCCGGAGCGAGGGCAAGGCTTAAAACACTGGCCTTTCTGTGTGGAGTTTGCATGTTCTCCTCGTGTATGTGTGGGTTTTCCCTAGTTTCCTCCCACTCTCAAAAAACATGCACGATTGGCAGCTATGAAATTGCCCCTCGGATTGAGAGTGTGTGTGGACAGTTGTGTGTCTGTGTGGCCCTGCAACAGACTGGTGACCCGTTTAGGGTTTATCCTGCCTCTCACCTGAAACCAGCCGGGTTAGGCTGGTTTCCCCGCATCCCCGCAACCGCATTATGGATAAATATTTCAGGAAATAAAAGAAAAAGAAAACCTAATCTAAAATAGTTTATAGTTCAGTTTCCTTTACACTGGTACTGCGGGCATCTCCGTTCATCCCGGGCACATCGGGCACATCCATGTGGTAATTCTCTAGGATATAATCTAGACGGGCAGTAGCTTTCTGTCCTGGTGCCTCTGCGTCTGTCCCTAAAGGGTTTCACTGCAGACAGAAAGTTTTTTATAAGTCTGGATTTCTGCTCCTCAAGAAAACTTCAAACTGAATGTGGGGTTCCCCAAGGATCCATTCTAGGTCCAATACTTTTTACACATTACCTCTTGAGGGTGTCACCAGGAGAAACGGTGTTCACATGGATGCGTCTCCTGATGACACAAAACCAGTTAATGTCCTTTTAAAATTTATTTTAGACACAAAGTCAAATCTATGCTTTTGCTCGGAGCAGAAAGACGAGTTTTTAAACATCGTACACATTTTTTTCCATAAGTATAAACTTCTGACTGTCTCACACTACCTCCAGGAAGGCCGTGTCATGAAGACCCAGGGTGTTTACAACTTAGCCGAGCTGCTAATTGATGTTTTCTGTGCTGCAAACAAACATACATGTGGGTTCAAATCCAACTGGGAAATCTGCTCCTAATGAACCAATCAGATGACGGGCTGCTTTTTATGGTCCTCTAACTTAAACATGATAAATTCCAGATTAAATATTCATCCATAACATGTCAGACAAACACGCACTCGACCCAGATCTTCTCTTACTTTTTTTTTCATCACACGTTGCCGTCTTTAAGACTCTACAGCTCACACAGACCTCCACCAGAGTAAAGATGGAGACCCCAGTTTCACCCGCAGTGAAGCTGTCACCTTTTGCTCTGAACTAACCGTGCATCCTCTGCTTTGAACGTTTAAAAGAATCCCGTGTGTGGCCATCTCCTGCCCACATGAAAGGAAAAAGCAATTGTGCTTTGGTTTGCTTTCTATAGGGGAAATCTTGGCCATGAGGGAGGAGGATTACTTCACAGCAGGAAACTGTTCCACTTTAAGATGAAGCTGGTACGTCTGTGAAGGAGGTCCATGTAAAACATTCACCATCTGCAGGAAAAATATACAGTTAACGTTTAAATAATTAGATATTGATGGTCTTTGTATTTAAATCTGGACTCACAGTTGGATTCTAATGGGTGTGTTTTCAGATAGAAGTGTGAAAGCAGTGACTGAGTTTTAAGTTACATCAAAGATCCGTCTCTGATTTATTCACACTGACAGACAATGTTAAAATCATTTTTTCCGCCTTTGAAGAGAATAAAGTTGAGCAAGGACAGTTTCTACCTTGAAGCTTTGGGAGGATGTGATCTACATCCCGATAGGCTGGGAGGACACGTACGGACATGGAATCATGGGAAACGCTGAAAGAGTAAAATATGATGAACTTTTAAATCGTTTGATTAAAAGCCAGAGAGAGCTTCTGCTTCCCAGGTTTTCACAAGGTTCTGTAAAATTTGTGTTATTCTGACTCACAGCTTTCTTCATAAAAAAAATAGGTAATTTATTTATTTTTTTTTAAACAAAAATGTGCTACTTGTGATGGCAGCAGGCCTGTGGACCTCTGCGCATTTTGTTGGATTTTTTTAGTTTTTATTGTAGTTTCAGGAGATGGTCTCCTTCATCAGTGAAGAATGTGGAATGTGGACTATGGCACATTGGGGTTCTGTCCTCTTGTCCTTAAATCCCGGGGTTTAGGAAAACTCTGATCAAAGTGAAGATTTTGCAAAGTTTATCACTGGTTTTTTGCATTTTTAAACGTCACTATCTGCAAAAATGAATGAATAAACATCATTTCTGTGTCTTTATTTTTAATGTTAGACAGCCCTCAGAAGTGTATTAATTAAACAGTTACGTGAGACTTTTTCTAAAATGGAGGACACCGGACATACGTTGTTAAAAATACCCACCTATGTGTGGACACGGCCTAAGTCCATCTAATACTCTCTGCCAGACGGAGGAGGGTCTTTCATATGGATCACCATCAGATTTCTGAATTTGTCAGTATCCTCCTCCCATGTGGAACATTTCCTCCCTACAAATTTGGCCGTGCGTCCCTAATTCAGCACAGCTAGTCCTAATCATCTCTCCCTGATGTCTGCACCTGTGTCTTGTCTTCCCTTAGGTTTTTAATTCCTGGTGTCCATCACTCTGGTGTCAGATTATCTGCTGTTATGTTCTCCTGCTGCAGCCATGATGGAGTCACTCCATGTCATCGTCGTCCTCGGCCATCTTGGTCTTTATAAATAAAACTGAATTGTGTGTGTGTGTGTGTGTGTGTGTGTGTGTGTGTGTGTGTGTGTGTGTGTGTGTGTGTGTGTGAGAGAGAGAGAGAGAGAGAGAGAGAGAGATAGTCTAACCAACCTTTTTCATTCCCCGTTTAATTAAACAGTTTATAAAACTGAGAATAACCTCTTTTTGTTTAATTCTTTGTGTTTTTATTCGTCTGATCACAGTTTTATTAGAATGTGTTTTGTTTTTTTAAACGTGTAAATGCTGCTCTAAGTTATTCCGTCAGCGTTTCTCTCAGCATCACCTCAGGTCGTTCTGTAGGTGATTAAAGAGGTGCGGATCGGTGCCACCGTGCTGCTCTAAGTAGCAGTTTTCATTTCAATTTCACAAGAAATTAAGCTAATATTCTTGTAAACAAACCGTTGAAAAGCTCTGCAAATAAACAGCCTAAAGTCTGCTCATGATTTCATCCTCATTTATTAGTCATCAACCTCTTTTGATTCTGGAACAGTCTGAAAAGGGTTTTTTTTGTATGTGGTTTTTCCCACACTGAGCTGGGAACTACAGGTGCCCTTTTAACTAATCCATTTTCCATATTTGCATATATACATAATGCATGAATAAGTGGCGTCCCTCTGAGAGTCCAATGAGAGAGGACTATTTTTAGTATGCACCTGGCATCCGGTGCCGCCCTTCCTGATATCTCCAGTTCAATTAGAAGCTTTGGTATCAGTGTGAAAGGTTGAGCGGTTTGGATCTCTCATTCCTCCATTTTACGTCCTCCTTGCTTTTCATTCTCTGCTGTTAGGGAAGAAATTTCTCATAATAGAAACCCGTAAACGAGCAAATGAATCTGCTTTTGGACAATGTGTCTGTCAGTAAAGCAGCAGTGTGGGAACAAAGCGGGTCGGCATGACTGTACCGAATCAAAAGAAAAGGAATGTGGGTGGAAACACGTCCACGCCTCAGACAACAAGCTGATAAAAAGCACTTTGATTATTTCTCATTTTACCATATTTTTAAATCAGATGTTGGGTTTTTTTGGGGTCCATATTGTGTTTCCCTTTTGTTCAAATCAAATATATCATGTTCAGTGGGTTTTATGGTCCAACCAGACGGGGAGGATATTAAAGACAGATCAGAAAATTTACTCCCACCGTCTGCTCGGCCTCCAAGTGAGTAAGAGTAAGTTCATGTGTGTCGGAGACGGACCGGATCCACCGTCCCTCCAGCTTGGTGATGACATCATGGAAGACCTTTGTGTATCTGGGGTCCATAGTGATCGACAACGGAGAGCTAAATCCAGGGATCAACCCAAGAAGAGCCTTGCCAGCCTCAGGCCTTCAATCCCTCTGGAAACCACTCTGGCGACATTAATCCATCTCCCTCAAGACGAAGCTCCAGATCTGTAACTCCACCGTACTCTCTAATCTGCTGTACGGCTCAGAGACGTGGCTCCTGAACAAGACTCTGGTGGCCAGAATCAACAGCTTCAACAGCAGGGATCTCCAAACCATTGAAATCATCAAGTGGCCCCAGTGAGTCTCTAACCAGGCACTCAGAACCTGTGTGTGCCAGCCCAAGGCATCTTGCCTGGCGCGAGAACACCGCCCTCGCTGGTTGGACCGTCCTACGAGAGCGATCATTCAATTCAAGGTCATAGGCTAGAAAAGACCACGGGGTAAGCCCTGTACCCGATGGTTTGACATAATTGCAGGCGACCTCCAACAACTCAGAGTCACTGCCAAAGAAGCAGAACAGCTGGTCCGAGATCACCAGTACTGGAAAAACTTGGTTCATCTGGTCAGCTCAACTGTCCGGTCACACTGTGTCCAACCTGGCAACCCAAAAGCTGGGGTCTGGAATGGTTCCAAAAAGCCAGGCGCCAGTGAAGAACACCAAACTGGTCTTTCTGTATTTCACTGGGTCCGAGTGAGCGCCTCCAGTTCCTCAAACGAGGAACCTGACGTTTCTATGGAAACCACAAAAACACAGAAAGAACCTCCTCTAGACCGTCTCCTTCTCCGCACCTCCTCCAGGTCAACACCTTCTCCTCAGCTCCCTCTGAACCAAATTCCACCAGTCACGACGGATGTGACTCCGAGAGCCAGCAGCTGGTCGCACATGTCAACATCAGAATGACTCCATAACCAGCATGAACAAAGAACAAGGGGGTGTGGTCAAACTGGACCCTGGCAGCACAGTTTTGGATGTGCTGAAGTTTCTCCAGGTTCCTGCCAGGAATACTAACGAGGAGATAGTAGTAGTTGTCTTCCCCTAGTTTTACCCACAGTAGTCAAGTCAGTCTGCTCTAGGGTAGCTGTGGTTACAACCATGGCTTACCATTAGTATGGAGGGAATGAATGATGTACATGTTCAGCGTCTTCAAAAAGCGTTGTGTACGTACAAATAAAGTGATCTAATTATTGTGGACGCTGCACCGATCCATCTGTCAATATCTCTGTTACCGGTGTCCGAGTGGTAACAAACAGATTTCTTTGCAGGTTTTTTTTTCGCAGGGAGACCACACTCAGGGTAGAGTTGAAACATTAATTTAATTCCAAGACAGCTCTTCACATGTAATCAACCACACTCCTAGTTTACCTTCTACCACTCACAGTTTAAATTACCAACAGTTATTAACGGTCCGCTTTTGTTATATTTAAAATATAAATCAACCGCTTTTAACTGTCTACCTCCATAACCCAACAGTCGTTGCTGTCATGGTAACAATCTCACTCCATCCTTCCTCCACTGTGAACAAGACCCCGAGATACCTAAACAAATATAATGAACTATGAATGTGTATAATTCATAAAATAAAAACAAGGAGGCGCCGTGACTACAGAACACCAAGAAACGTGTGGCACACTACGGGCTAATCTTTCAGAAGACAAATCAGTCAGCTCTCATCTTTACATCTCATGGTGAATCAGAATAATCCTGACTCTTTAGATTGGGTTATTGGATAAGAATCTAACAGTAGAACATTTTAAAATGATAGTAACTGTTTTAGATTATAAACCATAAACCACCGTCTCATAAAAACGATGGTTTAAAACCTTCTAGTTTAACGTTAGCTGGAATAAAATCCTTATTTTCTCTGGCTTTGTGATATAGAGTATTTCCCAGCTGGCCCAGACTCTCCAGCGTGATGTTCTCAGATTGTATCTCCATGATGGATTACCAAGCCCATGTGTTTTAAAATACTATTAGGACCCAGTTACTAATCCTCTGCTTCTCCCGGGACACTGAGTTCAGAAGTTTGAAAACATCAGGAGGGTTTCAGAGAGAGAAAAAAAGTGTTTTTCATTCCTGCGTGATCCGCCATCACACTGCTTTATCTGCAGAACACTTTCTGCAATTAAAGAATATAAAGTGATATCACAGCAGAACAGCCGTCCCCATTTATTTCCTTTCTAATGGTTTTTGTTGCTAAGAAGACCCCTGCCTCTGGAGGTACAGCACAGAGGAAAACCTCATTAAGTTTATTTTCTTTTCTTCGTGTGTGTCTGCTTTCTATTGTTCTTTTTTTTCTCTGAAAACCTCCTGCTTATTTCTGGTAAATGATTAGATGTGCATTGAGGAATGTACATGTGTAACCCCACTAAGCCCAGCAGGAGGGTCCTCAGAGGGATGCAAATGAGCTTTTTCTTCAGTCTGAGGACGAATAAGAGGAGAAAAACTCTAAACGCTGGTGGTTTGTCATGTTGAAGCCTTTAAATGCACATAAAGATCTGTTATTTATGTGTGTGTGTCTCTACATTATTGTGTTTTTCTCCTCTCGGGTCAATAACTCAGCCGTGACATGAATGATTAATGCTGGGAATCATCTGAAAATGTTGCTTTCTGTACGATCCAAATATCGATCAGCTCAAATTGACCAAAGAGTCACATTCTATTGGAAAAAATCGAAATTCTTTTTTTTTTTTGTTTCTTCTCATTAGATCTTTATTGTTGCCAAAAGCATCTGAGTATTTTGAGAAAATTCATCTGAAAGTTTTATTTTATTTACTGAAAAAACTCAAGGCTAGAAAACATTTTTTATTTTTTTTAAACTCTGAAGAGCTTTAAAAAGCAGGGGGGGTGGGAGGTGGGGGGGTTTGTGGCTTTAAGAGGTAATTATTCTTATTGAAAGCTGTCTGTCAAGGTTGATGATGAAGTGTGAAGTAGAACCCAAATACAAAGCCAGTTTATTGGATGAAGTGAAGAACCAATCAGAACTGTGTACAATGAATGACCAGAAGGAGACCCTGGCTGGATGTCGAGGGGACCAGAGGGATGGAGCTCGACTGGGTTACGAAGAGGGCCAGGTGTAGAAGCTCCGTAGGATGATGGGAACCAGAAGAAAGAAGCTCCGCAGGAAGGCAGGGTGCACCAGGAGCCAGGGGTAAGAGCTCAGCAGGATGAGGATCAGAGCTGGTAGCTCAACAGGAAGGCAGGGTGCACCAGGAGCCAAGGGGAGTACAGGGAATGCAGACGAATGGTTCAGCAGGGAGAGAGGGACACCAGGGCTCAAGTAGTTCAAAGAAAAATAAGGCCAACTGGGGATGAGACCATCGGGACAAAATTAGGACAGAGGGCAGAAAAGAAGGGAAGGAGGGACTTAGATGAGAGGCAGAAAAAAAGTATTAATATGAATTTTTTATCTCGTAGGTAAAATTCCACCAGAAATACTGATCTGTCACCACGTCCCAATGTCTCCTCTGTCCCGTTCACTGCTTTCGTTCGGTCCCCATCTTCTCATGGCCTAGAGTCCCTCCCTCACTGACCAGTGCCGCTCTACCGGTTCACTCATCCTGTACTGGTTAAGAGGCACTTTAAACACCTCTCATTTTCTCTCCAGGCGTCTCCAGAAGCATCGGCGTCTCCTCCTTCTCTTCATCTATCGCAGGTATTCACCACTGCTGTTATATACACAGAAACATAAGGGAGAGAGACAAATACCTGAGAGGAGGAACAGAGCGTCAGTAAAAACGCTTTCTAGTCATATTAAAAGGTAGGGGAAAACAAAATTCAGTGCCAAGTAAAAACTGGATCTGATTACTTGAAGGGAGGCTTCCCAAATTTCTCAAACATGCGCAAATGAAACAGAAAACTGTCTCCATAGAAACAGTTTGACCGTCCATACCAGTGGTTTCAAGCAAGCTCAGGGGTTGTCAGAAGCCGAGGCGCAGATCGAGTGGACAGCAATCACCCCAAAGATCCCAGCCAGTGCCCCAGCTGGAGGCCCAGCAGGGTCAGGCTGCACTAGATGCTACCAACACAGCCCAAAACACGACCAGGCACCCAGTCCAGGCAGCCCAGAAACCACTATGCACCCACAGCTGCACCCCATTCCTCCTTCTTGCTGTCCTGGTCCCTCACC
Source organism: Neostethus bicornis (assembly GCA_902685375.1). Lineage (NCBI taxonomy): Eukaryota > Metazoa > Chordata > Actinopteri > Atheriniformes > Phallostethidae > Neostethus > Neostethus bicornis. The sequence goes on from CACRXE010000076.1 coordinate 14,258,655, forward strand.
TGTCATCCTTCCAGCTCTACCCTGAGGCTCTCCTTCATACACCCCTGCTAGAGATGGGGCCTCTAGATGGGACCCCTATAGCAGAGGTTTGAGTGAGACCAGGCACGAGCGAGACCAACCTCAGGCCTGTGGCTCAAAAACCCAGAAGTGACTGGCCTGCAAGCCCCACATACCCAGCCCCTCCCCAGCAAGCCTAGTCCCAACTATCCCAGTCACCCTGGATCAAGCTTTTTTCATTTAAAACACTCTGCTTGTAAAGTTTAAAAAGAATAAACTTTAGTCTTTGACTCGTTTTAAAGCTGCTTTTTAATATTTTATTTCACCTCAAACAAACCAGTGTTTCTGCCCCTTTAATTTGGGGAATTTAACATTTCTAAAGCTGGCAGTTCCATTTTAACTGAAGCTTACAAGTTTAATCCACATGTAAAAGCGAGAGGGAGCAAACACGGTTCCAGCACCTAAATGCCAAGCTGTATCCTATTCATGGTTTTGGACTAGCTGTAAAAAACTCCCCCAGTCTGCCGGGACGGCAGCAACCCACACTGTATAATTGACTGAATATTGTTCTTATCCAAACTCCGAGGCTCACACAGCCCTCTTGCTCTTGCCTCGGGGTTCACTGTTCACCAGCTGACAGATACAACCACAGCTGAGAAAAATGCAATATATTTTAATTTTATTCAACGTCAAAAACTGCCAAAAAATTCCATCAACTATATGTTTTCTACAGCAAGTGTAGATTTTCCCTTTGGATGTTTTTGAAGGCTTATCAAAGCTTTGAAGAAAACTGACTATTTGCTGCTGATGCTGGTGCGCCGTCCAGCCCGAATGTGTGTAAGTGAAACTTTTAAGCGTCCCGATGCTGCTTTTCATTGACTAGACTGTTCTAAGAAGACGGGCTTATCACAAACCCCTCAGGGCACCTGTGTTAATCCCTGAGAAACGATGACATCAAATAGAAGCAGAGTAAGGGCTTATGAGGGATGTGGAAGCATGATTGACTGGTGGACCCTCCCCCCGGATGAGAGCGCACAACCTCCTGAAATATGACCAAAGAAAACAAGCTGAATAATAATTAAACAGCCTGTAAAACCAGGTAATTAATCACATCGAAGGAACTCAGCGGGTTTTTATTTTTACTTTCCGCTCACTCAGCTTTGGGAATTTTTGAATCATCAAGAACGTGAAACCAGAACTCAGAGACTCTTCACATAGTCATTCATCCATACCAGGTACTGGTAAGCTACTGTTGTAGCCACAGCTGCCCTGGAGTAGACTGGCAGAAGCGAGGCTGCCATTTTGCGCCATCAGCCCTTCTGACCATAACCAACCAATCACACACACACCATCTAGACTACGCAATGTGGGTGAAGTGTCTTGCCCAAGGACACAACAACAATTTGATCTCAACGGCCGTCCCACTGTGGCACCTGGGGTTCTGGCGGTCTCCCATCCAAGTACAGCCCTGTCAGGAGAGTAGTCTCTTCCTTCTGTGTCCTGTTCCCCCCGCTCCCCTCTTGCGTGCGTGCAGGTGTGCATGCATGCATGCGTGCGTGCGGGTGTGCGTGCATGCGTGCGTGTGTGTGTATGTGTCTGTGTGGAGTTGGGTGTAGCCAGTCAGGAGCTGCAATAAGTGACACTCGAAACTCATCTACTCATGTGCTGCAGCATGGTAGTTGGTGAAAATGCACATGTATAGGTGCTTCGCGTCTCTTAAAACAGACAGACAGACAGACATACACTCTTTGCCAGATCGTTTGTTAACCATGCTTGACCTGCTATCCAGGTTTTGGCTCCATCTCCTACGTCAGAACCAGCCTAATAAATCTGTTTTTGTGTTCTTCATCTGAGCTCAGCTCCACATCCTGACATGCCCGGGCTCAGGCTGCTCAGCTTTTGAGGTCTAACGGGATCAAGCATTGACAGGCTGGTATGGTAACCCTATTTTAAACATTACAACCTGGTGTTAACTAAACTGTAACCTAAACTGGACCATGTATTAACCCCTAGTCCTTCAGTGACAGTGGTGATGAGTAATGAGCAAAATGAATAAAATAAATAAATAAATGTATTACTCTATTCATCCCTCACCGGGGAAATTTGTGTGCTGCACTCCAACACTTTCCAAGATTTAACCCTCAGTTTATTTAATATGATGATGGGGTTCAGAAACCAACTTAAATTTAGATTGGCTGGGGTCCTGCGATTCATACGATCTGACCGGGTTTGGTATCGACTTGGTAATAATTGGAGATCATCATGGAATTATGACACAAGAATGTCATGAACCCCTCACCAGCCACCAGAGGACCTTCCAGCTTCTCCTGGACTTCAGCCTGATCCCAAACACCTGAGGTCATAAGCCTGGTCCCAATTTGAAGGCAGTCTTCCTGACTTCCAGGTTGGGTCATCACCATCCCTCCCAGCCAGGTCCTCCTGGCTGCCTGATCAAGGATGACCACATTTATATCCTTGAACTCTGTGCTATATTTTTTTTAACTTTGATCATAAGACAGTGCTTTGTGTAAATCCTGCACTTTGGCCTTAAAGCCTTGATGAACATTTAGTTCATAAATCCTGTTTGTTGTCCTGCATTTGGCTCCTCCTCCTCCTTCCACACCCACATAATGACACAAAAAAACAAGAAATCAACCCTTGCTCATCCTGTGGACAGCATTGTGCTGCTGGCTTGGTGGAATGTGAACGCTGCAAGCAACGTGTGCACTGGTAAGTCATACTGTAATTTTATCCCTAATTAATTCATCTGTAAGATTTGCTCAGACCAGATCCGATTCGGGTTAAATTGCAGGACCTGCTTGGTGGTCCGACGGAGGGATAAATCACCTGATGGTGGGCTGGTGGTGTGTGGATCTCAGAAAGCTGAATTAGACTGTTCTAAGAAGATGGAGGCTGGTCTTTATGCTGGAAAGCTGAGGCACAAACTGAGTAATTCCAGGAGACAGGGTCAGAGCCAGGCAGCAGGTCAGGTTACCAGGGCAGGAGATCAGGGAAGCCAGGACAGTTCGGGTCGATCAAAAGCAGACAGGATTCCAGAGCTGAGTCACCATGTCACAAATGAAGATCTGACAGGGACTGAATGAGTGCTACAGTTTAAATAGGAATGAACTGGTCCTCAAGAAATATTTTACAATTATTAAAACCATCAAATTAAACTGAAATAATCCAGAAAAAAAAGTAGCTCAGGAATGAATTTGATGGGGATTGATTCAAAATATAAAAGACGGCTTCATGCGTGTGTCATGGTGCTTGTGGCACAACCATCACAGACAACCATCCACACACACACTCATTCCTAAGGGGCAATTTTGTAGCAGCCAATCAGCCTGTATGTTTTTGGAGAGTGGTAGGAAACTGACCCATACACAGGGAGAACATGCAAACTCCACACAGAAAGACCTCGCTCCACTCTGGGCCTCGATCCTTTGACCTTCTTGCTGTGAGTCCACCGTGAATCCGCTTTGTTTACAGAATCTTAATATTAAAAATGTTCTTTTAATTGCCATTCAGCTCATTTTAGAGTGACATTTGATCCTTTTGACGTTCCGTTTGTTTTACGTAAACATGGCCGCTCTGAGCTTCCGTACTTTTTTGCTCAGTTGGTGAACATTGAAACATTCAGCAAGAACAACTTTTCAAGTAAACGAAAAAAAATGTTCTTTTCTCTCCAGTAAAGCTGGTTGTAAAAAAGAAGGAGAAACTTTCTGTCACGATGAGGATGCATGAGGAGGAGGACCAAACTGCAGGACAACAAACAGGATTTACTGTATTAAAAAAAAGGTCCAAGGCTGGGAGGCAAGGCACCTGATTAGTACAAGGAATGTTTGTTGGTCGGGCAGCCAGAAAGACCTGGCCGGAAGGAATGATGACCCGACCAGGAAGTCAGGACAGACTGCCTTTAAATGGGCAGCATGTCAAGGATCCACAGGTGTCCAGCATGAGGTTAAGGACAGGTGTTTGGTATCAGGTTGGAATTTAGGAGAGGGAGGGAGGTCCAGGGCTTCCTCTGGTGGCAGGTGAGGGATTCGTGACACTTTCCTAAACTGCTGTTAGTAAAGGGTAGCACGGTGGCCTCACGGTAAGAAGGTTGTGGGTTCGAGTCCCGGGTGGGGACGAGGCTTGGAACGCTGTCCTCTCTGTGTGGAGTTTGCATGTTCTCCCCGTGTTTGCGTGGGTTTCCTCCGGGTACTCCGGTTTCCTCACACCCTCCAAAAACATGCAAGCTAGGTTGATTGGCCGGTGCCAAATTGCCCCTAGGGATGAGTGTGTGTGTGGATGGTTGTATGTGTGTGGCCCCGCGACAGACTGGCGACCTGTTCGGGGTGTACCCTGCCGAAACCCCGAAAGGGACTGATAAGAAGATGACTGACTGACTGTTAGTAAATCTGTAGCGTGAGAGAGCAGTGTGGCTTTAAACACGTCATAGTAACAACACGCTATGTTCCTAGAAACTCAAAGAAAAGTAGCTCATTAGATTTAAACAGCGTTATTCCCAACAATGTTTACGATCAAACCAAGCAGCTGTTTCTTATTCTGCATTCACCACTGAGCCATGCCGAGCTCACGTGCACTGTGAGGGTGTCAAAAGGTATCCTGGGATTCTTTCTGGAACGTGCTGAAATGAGTCTCTAAAGACGAATTAACACAACTCGTACTGTTTCAGCAGTAATTAGCATGATGGTAATTACGCCACATTCCCAACGAGCCAAACGTGTTGAAATAAAGCAGGAAACAAATCCACACATTTATCCATTGATCTGTTTATCAACATCCCTGCTTCATCATCTCTGAACCATTTACTCACCTTTGTTAAAGATGCTTTTTATTAACTCATTAACATCTGTAATTAAGTTAAACTGAAATGATGAAGTTACACGGTTTACCATGTAGATGATTAAAGAGAACATCAGCCATGAGGTCTGATCGTTACGCTGCAGCAACATGACTCATTAGTGTCTGGAAGGACTGGTTTTGTCCTTTCACCCCTTTTCATCATGTTGTTCGGCCCAGTAACGCTCACTGGGCTGTATTTATAAATATCACATTATTGGATCTGAGTTTGGCCTGAAGAAATCCCTGTTCAACATGAAAAAATAACCACATACTCTGGTATTATTGTATGAGTGGTGAACCATGAACACCTTCAAAGCCTTTGGTTGGTCTAAAAATGTCCCATTGCAAACTGGTAACATGAAACTGGTAACATGAAAAAGATCTATCACACTCTCTTCATTACTCTTTTACCAATCCACCTACAGGCCCATGATACAAAATTCTATTGGCCAAAAAAGAAAAACGTTCCGTCATCTTCCGCTTATCTGGGGCAAGGTTGCAGGGGCAACCGCCTCAGACGGAAAACCCAGGCTTCTCTCACCCCAGCTACATCCTCCAGATCACCCGGAAGGATCGCAAATCGTTCCCCAGCCAGCTGTGAGTCTCTCCAACGGGTCCGGGCTCTGCCTCTCGGTCTCCTCCCGGTGAGACGTGCCCGAAACACCTCACCAGCGAGGCACATCCTGGCCACATGCCCAAACCACCCCATCTGGCTTCTCTCAACCTGGAGGAGGAGTGGCTCGACACCAAGCTCCTCCCGGATGGCAGAACTCCTCACCCAATCTCTGCATGTATGTGTGCAGAGGAAGCTCATTTCATCCGCTTGTATCATTCTTTCGGTCATCCCCCACAGCTGGTTACTATGGTGAGGGTAAGAACGTAGATCCTGGTTACCATGGTGAGGGTAGGATTGTAGATCCTGGTTACCATGGTGAGGGTAGGATCATAGATCCTGGTTACCATGGTGAGGGTAGGAACGTAGATCCTGGTTACCATGGTGAGGGTAGGAATGTAGATCCTGGTTACCATGGTGAGGGTAGGATCGTAGATCCTGGTTACCATGGTGAGGGTAGGAACGTAGATCCTGGTTACCATGGTGAGGATAGGAATGTAGATCCTGGTTACCATGGTGAGGGTAGGAACATAGATCCTGGTTACCATGGTGAGGGTAGGAACGTAGATCCTGGTTACCATGGTGAGGGTAGGAACGTAGATCCTGGTTACCATGGTGAGGGTAGGAATGTTTATCCACTGGTAAATCCAGAGCTGTGGTTTTCATCACAGCTCTTTCTTGAAGATAATGGCACGTCCTAATTATTGCAGATGCAGCATTGATACATCTGTCGATCTTCTGATCTAACCTTCCCCCACTCTTTAAGAAGAACCTAAGATGCTTAGATTCCTAAGAACCCTGTCCCTGACCAGCAGAGGGTACTCCACCATTTTCCGGGTGAGGACGATGGACTCTGATTAAACATTTTCATTTTTAAACTATTGTTGCAAGAAGTGGGTTTTTTTTAACAGGAAACCCACGTGGCATCGGTCGGTCCTGTCCCAGGTCACCTCCTTCTGCCTAAAGGAGGGACTGAAAGTGGAGTTAGGTACTCTGATGGAGCTCACTTTCCTGTGAGTTAGACGACAGTCCTAAAGAGTCGTTGTTATTCATCAACTCTGTTTGTAGTGTTTGGAAGTCCGCTTCCAGGATGGAGCTGCACCCCGGGGTCAGCGGGAGACAAACCCAGATTCCTGGCAAAGAGAGACCAATCTGTTTACCTCATCAAGTGTGAATCTAAACAGAATAGAGGGAATGAAAGAGTGAGAGGGGTTATCGTGAGTTGGGTGACCCCTCTGTAATGACACTCCCCACCTAACCAGCTTTTCTTCGGAGAAAAAGAAGGTGGCTGCTGATAAAATTCTGGATTTTCTCCAGCCACAATTATCAGCTTCCTGTGGCCCCAATAAGAAGGCCGGTTTCTTCCCCTCCTTCCAGCGCTTGTTGATCTCCCTCGTAGCCTCGGCTCGGCTCTGTCAGAACATCAGCCTCAGGCTTAGCTCGCATTATCAGCCCGGTTGATGCAATCTCTTTCTTCCATGTTGCCCCAAAATAGCTAGTGGAAGACTTCTGGGAAGCAAAGTCTGAGGATTGTGAGATTTAACAGTAAAATACAAAGAAAGAAAAAAAGAGATAAGAAAAGGAAAAGAAATCTGTGGTTTTTAAACAAAAAAATCTGCAGAAAATAAGACATTTAAACAATTAGAGAGATGATAAAATAAAATAAGCAGGAGCTTGTTGGACAAATTATACTAAAAGCTTTATGTTAGAGAGATTAAAATGTGCTGCACGCTGGCATCACAGCAAGAAGGTCAAGAGTCCCTAGGGTGGAATGAGGATTAATTTACTGCCCTTCCAGTGTGCAGTTTACATGTTCTCTCTGTGTATGTGTGGGTTTTCTCTGGTTTCCTCCAAAAACATGCATGTTAGGTTGATTGGCTGCTGTAAAATTACTCAGAGGAATAAGTGTGTGTGTGGAAGGTGATCTGAGTGTGTGGTCTTGCAGGAGATTGGTGACCTGTTCAGGGTGTACCCTGACTCTCACAGGGTGTTAACAGATCCAGATTTGGATGTTCTTATTCTACGAGAGCTACTCTAACTTCTGACGAAGAACTACTTTATTTGTCTGTGTGGTTTTGCAGTCATTAGTCTTTAAAATTGCCAAGTCTCTCTGTAACATAGCTGTTATGTGACCATTATAGTCAACTTTAGTTATTAATAAATTTACTGTGGTAAATATTAACATATTCAGCTTTGCATGTCCTTATTTTACTAGAGCTATTCTAACATCTCACAAAGAACTGTTTAGATTTTCTGTGTAATTTTGGAGTAATTAGTGTTATAAAATGCCAACTCTCACTGTAACAAACCATTTTGGTTGACTTTAGTTATTGATAAAATTAATTCAGTAAATATTACCATATTAAAACTTGGACGTTATTATTTTACAAGAAGTACTCTAACATCTTACAAAACACTGTATAGATTTTCTGTGGAGTTTTTGAATAATTTTTCTTCAAAAATGCCAAGTCTCACTGTAACACGGCTTATAGAAATGTAACCATCATGGTCAAGAATAGTTATTAATAAAATTAAATTGGTGCATATAACCAGATCCAGACTTGATGTTCTTATTCTACTGGAGATACTCTCACTTTTTTTTAGAATGTTTGGATTGTCTGTGTGATTTTTGGAACAATTAGCATTTAAAATCACCAGGTCTCACTGTAACATAGCTGTTATAGAAGAGTTATTGTTATGGTCAAATTTAGTTATTAATAAAATTAATTTGGTGCATAGTACCAGATCCAAACTTGATGTCCTTATTTTCCTAGAGGTACTCTAACATCTTACAAAGATCTGTTTTATTTGTCTGTGTGGTTTTGGAATAATTAGTCTTTAAAGCTTCTTCCCGTGAATATTTTTAACTGCTTCTACCAAGAATGATCCAGAGACTTTTTACACCTGGATTAGGTATAACAGATGATCTGATGACCATCAGAAAGTCCATCAACAAAAAAGGAAGAAGACAGAGAGACAAAGAGATAACTTTATTTACTCCCGAAAGAAAAATAGTTTGACATAGTAGTTGAGACAGTGGCTCAGTGGTAGAAGGTTCGCCCGCAGACCGGAAGAAATCTGAAGTTTGCCAGTTCGATTCCTACTGAGTTCACGTGTAAGGTCCTTGGAGAAGACACCGAACCCCCTCTTACTCCCACCAATTGGCGCCGTCATGGCAGCCTGCTGCGGTGTAGTACTGCAGCACACAAATTCTCCCAGTGAGGGATCAATAGAGTATACAAAAAAATAAACAGTTCATCAAAAAAAATCAAACATCAGTGTTTAGGGGTTGTTACGGATTCTCCTCTGACCTACGGAGCTAGTCCTCCTGACCACCTTGTCCAGTTTTCTCCTGTCCCTCTGTGTTATTCCTCCACACCAGCAGGACACTGCAAAGGATGTGTGAAATATTCGTGTCATAAAAGGTCTTTAGAGAAATGATGAGTTTCAGATGCCAGCTGTCTGATCAGGGAGATCCTTGGTGGATCCCAGACGGATCTTCTTTATTCTGCAGACGCATGATCTAAGATCCGATACACGTTCCATAGGATAAAACTGATAAAGTTTGCAGACGACACCGTCCTCATCTGGCTCATCTCTGATTGGGATGTGTCTGCCTACAGACGCTGCACCATGACCGGATTTTGTTATGGTGCAGCGTCAACAAACTGGTGCTTAACACCCGGAAACAGTGGAGTTGATCGTAGACTTCAGGAAGGTCACAACCCCACTGTTCCAGCTCCCCATGATGGACACTTTTATCTCAACCAAGGACTCCTACTGCTTCCTACCAATCACCATCACACAGGTCCTCATGTGGGAGTCGACCATCAGCGCTCTTACCAGAGGACCTAATTCCTACGACAGCTAAAGAAGCAAAGCTGCTGGCCTGGATGAAGGAGCTGTTCTACACCGCCATCATTGAGTCCATCCTCACCTCCACCATCACCGTGTGGTACACTGGGGCCACTGCCAGGGACATACAGAGACTACACTTCCTCATCACCGCATGATACGATGGGGCCACCGACAGGTACAGAGACACCCCGCATTGTACATTCTTCTGAAAAGATGATTGGCCAAAGTCTTCCATCTCTCCAGGACCTGTACGTCTCTAGCGCTCTGGGACGAGCAGGTCAGATAGCGGCTGATCCTTCTCACCTTGGCCACAGACTTTGGAGCTGCTCCCCTCAAGCAGAAGGCTACGGTCCATTCAGACCAAGACCTCTCACCACAATGACAGTTTTTACCCATAAGACTGATGAACACTACCTGAGCTGTCTCCTTAAAAAACTGGACTCTTTAAAACATTCACTCCCCTACCTGTTGCTGATGTTTATTTATAACGTAGTTTAACATAACGGAATAACATTTAACGGAAAAACACTTTATATTCTTTACTGCTCCCTGTTTCTTCCTTACATCACGTACAGCTCCGAGGTGTGGGGCAACACATATCAAACAAATACCACTCCAATTACCATTATTCAAAAAAGAGCAATAAGAACTGTAAATAAAGCCAATTCCAGGGCACATACAAATCAACTGTTTATTAACAAAAAGGCCTTAAAATTTAAGGATTTGGTTCAATTTAAAACTGCACAAATCATGTTTAAAATAAACAATAATCATCTACCCAATTCTATTCAAAACTTTTTTCATAAGAGGGATACTGTGTATAATTTCAGAAGATGTAATGTGTTTAAAAAGATGGCAATAAGAACAAATAAAACAACATTCTATTTCAAGTATTGGTGTAAATCTTTGGAACAACCTGGATCAACACTTAAAAGAATGTAAAACACTTAAACAGTTCAACACTTTATATAAAAAAAATATTATAAAATCATACGAAGAAAAAGAGCTCTAAAGATGGACACTTTTATGTAAATGACTGTACATGTGGATTTTTTTGTTGTTAAAGAGTCAACAGCTTAATTACATATAGTTTGGATGAGTTAGGGGCAGGCATCATAAGCTTCGGCTTCAAACTGCTCCTTTCCAGACCTTATACATATTGTTTGTATTTGTTTTGTAAGAAAATGTTCAAATGTCTGGAAAAAAATAAACTACTACTAAAACTACTACTAAACATTTAATACATTAGTAATAATAATGTATACTCTTATGATCCTCAACGGGGAAATTTGTGTGATGCATTACATCGCAGGAGGCTGCCACGATGGCGCCAATGGTGGGTTAGGTGTCTTCTCCAAGGACCCTAAACGTGAACTCAGTGGGAATCAAACCTGCAAACTTCGGGTTAACTCAGGCATGGGCAAACAATGGCCCTCGGGCCACATGCGGCCTGTTAAACGTTTTATTGCAGCCCGTCGAACTTGAAAAAACATCAAATAATAAACCATGTTAATGTTTTATTTTCCTGTAATTCTGATGTTTCCTCACTAGATGGTGTCAATGATACAACAACACTGCTCCCATTAAAATGTGTGTGTCTTCATGATGTGCACATTATCAAACTAAACAGTGTGCACAGATATGGAAAGCCACCAGGTCCAATACACACATGTAAACAAGTGTGTTTGATGTTAAAACAAGCAAAATGTTACATCAAGCGCTTAGATTTCAAACCGAGCGCCGCTAGATTTTAAATTTAACTCTCTTGATGTAACATTTAGCACTTGTTTAAAATCTAGCGTCATTCTATCGTCTAATGTAGAGGTTACCAAAGCATGCCATCCATCTGATCCTGATTCGGCCTCCTGGTCAAACATTAGAACTCAATGTGGCCCACGAACCAAAAGGTTTGCCCATCCCGAGGACGAACGCTCTACCACTGAGCCACTACCTTTCCCAAATTAAAACCTATTTCTTGCTCAACTGTGTCACCAAACATAAGAATTTATTCCAGTAACTTGTTACTTTTATAATGCGTTCCTCTGACCCGATGCATGGCTGCAGCACGTGTTCATGTCTTTTCATTTCTTTAGCTTTATGAATCCTTAGATTTTACTGTATTTTGCAGAAAGTTAAAAAAGGCTCCAAAACTCTGTTTAAACGTCTTTTCTCACCTTTCAGAGAAACTTGGTGTTTTTACGTCTATTTAAAAGATCAAAGTCATATTTTCTGTCTTTGAAGATAACTACATCAACCATGTGATCACAAGAAAAACAGTTTTTATAATGTTTTATCAAAACATACGTAAAAGCTTCTCCAAAAACAGCCGGAGAGGATGTGAGAGGTTCTGGCTTGTTGATGTTAATGTGAGCAGCCATTTTCAGAATAAAGAGACAAAGCTGAAGGTTTGCTGTGAATCTGCGTGCAAAAAGAAAAGTAATGATGCCATTAAAGGGTGTAACCAAACACTGGAACAGCTTGATAACTTCTAATATCCTCGCTGCTCTTACAAGCCATTTTCATAAAAGCAGCGAGCAGAACTTATTAAAGATTTCTGCTCAGAGAAAAGGAGCGTGTCTTTCCACGCTGAGGCTTGTTTCTGCTCTCAGCAGAACGAAGGTATTACCACCTTCTCCTTCTGCGAGTCTCCGTGCACATGACAGTTCATTTTCTGCATGATCTCCCAAAAGTCGATACGATCTTGTAAGGACAAATAACAGATAGCAGCGGCTAACTGATGCAGTTTCAGAGGAACACCATTAATCATTTTCTCCTGAGTCGCTCCAACAAGTCTTTACGCATTAAAAAAATCACCACATGATCTATAAACGAATTCACAGCTGACAGTTGCTTCATTAGCTGTGATTCACGTCTGGAAGCCCAGGTGTGGACCGAGCAGCAGGACATTTAACATCACATAGAAACCTTTTTAAAAAACATCAAGATGTTTTAGGATCTCGGGAAATTTACAGAAAAATGTAATTAGATTTGTTACAAATCATCGTTTTTGTTGTGATTCTGAATATTGTAACTTCAGATTATCTCTTTGTTTTATCCCCCTCCTCTCCTTCCCCTCCCTCTCTCCTCACCATTCCCTGTTTGTTCCAGGAAAAAGAAGCACAGAAATCATGGGCATTTTGGATGTAAAGCATTTGAAATAAACAAATAGAGCTCGCCAGGGTTGGTACATGATGCTGACCCTGGTAGAGCAAAACTGTCCAGAAATACTTGACACAGATCATCATTCTGCTTGTCACAACACTGGTGTTGTATCGAGAGATCGGAGTTCCGAAAACTAACCCTGACACTAATTCCAATAGAAGTATGGCAGGTCACAGATCTCAATGGTTAGATTATCCGGAAGGGAGGGGTTGTGTTCTGGGCATGTGCAGATCTCGATGGTCGCAGGTCTTGTCAGGACACCGGACAAGACAGGTAAAAAACAAAAAACAAATCACCTCTTTTTAAAAGTGAGTGATTTAGTAACTTAAAGTATCGAAAGTATTTAGTTACAAACTAAAGTAACTGTAATCCTAAAACCTTCCCACAGCTAGCTGGTCATGGAGTCATTCTGCTGGTGACATGTATGTTAACATGTATGACCAGCTGCTGGATCTCGGAGCCACATCCATTGTGGCTGATAGAGTTGGTTCAGTCCTGAGGGAGCTGAGAAGAAGGAGATGATCTGGAGGAGGTGCTTCTGGTGTTTTTACCGTTTCCATGGAAACATCCGGTTGTTCGCTTGAGGAACTGGAGGCGCTCCCTCGGACCCAGTGAAATACAGAGAGACCAGTTTGGTGTTCTTCACTGCGGCCTGGCTTTGTGACCCATTCCAGACTCCAGCTTTTGGTTTGCCAAGTTTGGACACAGTGCGACCGGACTGGGACACCGGTGGACGGGGCGAGGGGGCATCGAGGTGTTTACACTGCAGAACTCAAATTTACCTTCAGGGAAAATTTAAAGTATTCAATTCAAATAAACAGAACGGTTTAAACAAAGCACAGCTACAGTTATGTCATAATCTCACCCACGTGTTTGCTTCCTGCGTGCACTAAAACACGCCGTGTAAAAAGAAGACGACATCCAGGATGGATTCTCACCACCAGAACTGAAGCGAATTAGGCCGGGGACATTTTTCCTTTTAATGGAGCAGATAAAAAAGCCAGAGGGAAAACAGAGACCTCAGCGTCACCCGCAGATGAATAAATGTAGATTTAACATAAAAAAAAAAAGTCATCTGAATGCTTTTGCATCCATTTATCTGGAGGCGAGTGTGTGCACTATGGCGGCGTTGGTCCAGACTTCTCGGCTGTAATAAGTGTTCCACTTAAAGCTGTTTGATGTTGAGCGTGGCTTTAAAGCACGGACAGTCGCTCTGCTCGTTTGCTGCCTTATCTTCTCTCCAACCCTCATATTTATTCAAGTGAAGCTTGTTAAAGAGAAAAATTCAACTTTTGCTTGTAAATTTTTGGACAAATATTGGCTGCGTCCCACTTCCTGTCTCTTCAGCTTTCTGTGCTCACTAGTGTGAGGAAGCTGGAATCAGAAGTGACTGCTCATGTTCTCCTTCCACGGCCCTCATAAACACAGGTTCTGACTGTTTCACTCCGTTTAAAATGCCATAAACATGAGCTTATTTACTGTGGAGACGGTTGGAAATCATTTCTCCTGCAGCACAGATAACATTCTCTTCTTCTCTTGGGAGAACCGTGAACCACCGCTGCAGTTTCTCTCTAAATAAACAGGAATGGATTTCTAACAGTGACAAATGCTGCACGGATCCAAACTAAAACGTCTGCTGGAGAATTGATGATAATTAGATTTTGTTCATTAATTTTTATAAAATGTTTCCAAAGAGTCTTTCTGTTCTCTTTCTTGGATTTTCCAGCAGATGTGCTGAACACCTTTTAGACATTTTGGCTGCTCGTCCGGGGGGATGGGATCTCTCCTTCACGTTGTCATGGTTCCCTCGCCCACCACCAGAAGGAACACAAGACTTTCCCTCTTTTGCCTGATTTTAGACACCTGAAGGAGTTTGTGCCGCTGCCTGCGAACAGGCAGCCTGTCTTCCCTTCAGGTGTCAGGTAATACCATCCCTTCCAGCCAGGTCTTCCTGGCTGCCTGACCATGAAAGACATTTCTGACCCCGGACTCGCCGGAGAGACTCCTTTGTCTCTCCAGCAACAAAGGGGCTGGCTTGGGAACCACTCAGGATCCTTCCGGGTGAGCTTGAGGATGTAGCTGGGGTGAGAGAAGCCTGGGCTTCCCGTCTGAGGCTGTTGCCACCACAACCCGGCCCCGGATAAGCTGAAGATGACGAAACAGAACGAAGCAACACTGGACTCCTTTATTCAATATATCATGTTTCTTGTCTGCAGTTGGTGTCGTTGTCCTTCCACCTGCAAGCCTCGTCATGACACATGTGGATCTCCAGGAGGTTTCTCGTTTCTATTCCCCTGCTGTTTTGTTATTATTATTTTAGAACGTGCTAAAATTGTTCAGTTAGCTTTCAGCTGTGTATTTGTGTTTCTGCGTTTGGTTTGTGTCATGATCCTCTCACTCTGCAACCAGAGGGAGCCCTGGACCTTCCTACCTCTCCTGGACTCCAGTCTGATCCCAAACACCTGGGTGATTAGCCTGATGCTGAGCATCAGTACATCTTCAGCATGGTGCCTATATAAAGGCAGTCGACCCAGACTTCCTTGTCGGGTCATACCCTCCATTCCAGCCAGGTCTTCCTGGCTGCCTGACCAAGATGTACATTCTAAACTATAACCAGAGACAATCCATTGATCCTTGTTTGTTTTCCTTTAGAGTTTTACTGGATTATCAATAATAAACCATGTTCGTTGTCCTGCATTTGGGTCCTCCTCTTTCTCCCTGCATTCCCCCCATTGTGACAGTTTGTTGTTTGTTTGTGTTTTTTACCTAGTGAAGCACGTTGAGACACTTGTTTTGTGATATTGGGCTGTAATAGAATAAGGTTAAATTTATTGCCATGTAGACTAAAATTGTGCTCAGATCCACAGTCTCTATTCTGCTGGTCCTTTCTATCTAAAATGAAAAAGCGATGAGACTTTTACTTCCATCAATGAGATTCTTCTTGAGCGTCTTCCAGCATTCTACATCAGCTGCTTTTTCAAACCTGAGGTATGTATGTTTCGGTGGGTTGGGTGACCGTCCTGTAACCAGAGGTCCACAAGTCAATCCCCCACCTGGAGATTTTTTAATTATTTTTACATACTTATTGATCCCTCATTGGGGAAATTTGTGTGCTGCACTACACCTCAGCAGGCTGCCATGACAGCGCCAATGGTGGGTTAGCTGTCTTCTCCAAGGACACCTAGACTTGGGCTCAGTGGGATTCAATCCTGCGAACTTCAGGCGAACTTCCGGTCCAAGGGCGAACAATCTACCACTGAGCTATCGCCTCTCCCCTCTGGAGCTTATACCTTAGTGTCCCTGAGCAAGACACTGGGGTCCCGATGTCTCCTGATGGTGGTTTCCAATTTGCATGTCAGCTTCCACCATCAGGTATATAGAATATGTGTGAATGTGTGAATGTGAGGTACGATGTAAAACATACAGAGAACCAACGTAGGTAGCAACATGTACCTGCTGATTGGACAGGTACAACAAACAGTGTCTGTGGCAGCCAATGAGATGCAACTAAAAGAGAACAAATAAATCTGAGGTAATGTAACAGAAAATGTTTAAAAATGTCACAACTTTTAGAAAAATTGCTGTAAAATCAGACACTTTAATAACAGTAATCATAAGAAATGCTGGTTTTATGAGTCACAGCATTTTCAACAGACTTTTTCACAACTGGATTATTTATTGAGAAAAAGCTTTTATTGTGAAGTTTTTCAGACGTTATACAGGGATTTTTTTTTCTGTGAAAATTTTAAAGATACAGAATATTTTATGAATCCTGACTGGAGGATTTGTGTGTCAAGAAGTGCTCCGGAGTCCAGGGTGGAGCTCCAAACAGCTTCAGAACAACTGCTAGGTGGTGCTGAGTTAGATGGAACGGAGGTGGAACAGTCGCTTGGTGGAACACATGACAGTTGGCTCTAAGCTAGGTAGTATGTGGATTACCACGGCAACCACGTTTTTTATCTCCAGTGAATCCTAATAAGATGTTAAACTGTCTCTAAAAGCTCCACATGTTGATCCTTCACTGTGGTGGAACAACACCAGCAGTCCACCATCTTTAGTTCCATAGTGAAGCCGGGTATGTTCAGACACTCAGAAGATCCTGTCTTCATTCCTTCTGAACATCTCCACACCTCCATGAAGACTCTGCTGGTGTTTACATACGTATATTCAGTAATCCCTCCCATCATCGTTTTGTTTTGCTGTGAATTTCACTCCACACCATCAAACATCGTTAGCATCAGCAGCAGGAGACACAGACTCAAATCATGACTGGTTTACAGGAAGCTAGAAAAGATTCAAATTGACTCCAGAACAAACAGAGCAAACAAAGAAAGGTAACGAGCGTTTTCTTTCACTCCGAGTGGAGACGGTGTGAGACAAACAGTAGACGAAAAATATCAGAAAAGATTTACTTCATGTTTCATTAAATCAGTGGTGGGGTGTCAGGGCTGAGAGGTCTTCTCTGTTAAGAGCTTACAGTCCGTCTGGTACGGCACATGTTTTCAGAGGAAATGACCACATAAGGAGAAACAATGTCTGACTTGGGTGTGGCACACATAGACATAAAGAGGAGACCCCACATTGGCTGCTGCAGCCGCCATTTTGGATCGATAGTCCTACCTGCAGTCAAACTAAACCTGTGGTAGTACCGTATTTTCCGCACTATAAGGCTCACCTAAAAACCTTAAATTTTCTCTAAAGTCCACGGTGCGCATTTTAACCCAGAGCGTCTTATATATGGATTAATATTGAGCTACAACAGGTGTCGCAACTGCGGTAAGCAGCCGCCGACTCCATTTCCCCGTAGAAGAAGTAAGCAAGAAGAAAGAAAAGCAAAAGAAAAGAAAGAAAAGCAAGAAAAGAAAAGCAAGTTTTACTTTACAAATCTCAGCGTTTAGGGTGAAATCGTGTTTGAATCTGCTTTGGAAAAAATTCAGCAGTGCAGTGGAGGTGTGAGACAAACAGTAGACGAAAAATATCAGAAAAGATTTACTTCATGTTTCATTAAATCAGTGGTGGGGTGTCAGGGCTGAGAGGTCTTCTCTGTTAAGAGCTTACAGTCCGTCTGGTACGGCACATGTTTTCAGAGGAAATGACCACATAAGGAGAAACAATGTCTGACTTGGGTGTGGCACACATAGACATAAAGAGGAGACCCCACATTGGCTGCTGCAGCCGCCATTTTGGATCGATAGTCCTACCTGCAGTCAAACTAAACCTGTGGTAGTACCGTATTTTCCGCACTATAAGGCTCACCTAAAAACCTTAAATTTTCTCTAAAGTCCACGGTGCGCATTTTAACCCAGAGCGTCTTATATATGGATTAATATTGAGCTACAACAGGTGTCGCAACTGCGGTAAGCAGCCGCCGACTCCATTTCCCCCGTAGAAGAAGTAGTGCGCGGTGCATGCTGACGTCTCATTTCCATTTGTGTGTTTGTGTAAAGACCCGGAAATGGCTCCTACCAAGAGACACTGTTACACCGCAGAGTTTAAACTCAAGGCGATCAGTCACGCAGTAGAACACGTAGAGCCGCAGCGAGAGAGTTTAACATCAATGAATCAATGATGAGGAAGTGGAGGAAGCAAGAGGATGTGCTGCGCCAAGTAAGTAAGACTAAACAGAGTTTCCGTGGGAACAAAGCGAGATGGCCACGGTTAGAGGAACAGCCTCTATTGTAGCGCCTTATAATGCGGTGCGCCTTATAGTGCAGAAAATACGGTACATACGATGTCTGAGCACCGTGTGGTGGATTCTGGTTCTAATCAGAGGACGATTGAAAGCAGGACTCACGGATTAGTTTTTATATTTTTATGTGAATATAGTTTTATTTTTCTGTATTTCTGTCCGGCAGCACGGTGGCGCTGTGGGTAGCACAGAGGCCTAACAGCAAGAAGTTTGTGGATTCAAGTCTCGGGTTGGGACGAGACTTGGAATGCGGGCCTTTCTGTGTAAAGTTTGTATGTTCTCCCTGTGTTTGCGTGGGTTTTCTCTGGTTTCCTCCCACTCTCCAACAACATGCATGTAAGGCTGATTGGCCAGTACCTGATTGCCCCTAGGAATGAGTGTGTGTGTGGATGGTTGTACCTGTGTGACCCCGCGACCTGTTTGGGGCCTCACCTTGAATCAGGCTCTGATGATGGGCTCTGGCCCCCCCTGCAACCTGGTAAGGGATAGATGGTTTAGAAGGAGACTGACTGTGTTTCTGTTCACTAGTGAAATCTCCTCCAGCTTACGTTAGCTCCATGTTTACTGCCAGGGCATGCGTCATGATGTCAGCATTTTTAAGCCATTCTGGGGCCGGAGGGAGGAGTCTGTCCTAGCTGGTTTCAGGTGAGAGGCATAGTACACCCTGAACCAGTCTATTGCGGGTCCAAACACACAGACAACCATCCACACACTCATTCATTCCTAGGGGTAACTTCCTAGCAGCCAATCAACCGAACATGTGTGTTTTTGGAGGAAACCAGAGAAAACCCACACATACACAGGGAGAACATGCAAACTACACACAGAAAGAACAGTGTTTCAAGCCTCACTCTACTCTACGGGACGTTCTCGTTAAGAGGTCACCATGCTAACCACAGCGCCATCGTGGAGCCAAACTAAAATTTATGGTGTAAAAAATGACACGATAAAATTTGAGTTAACTCAACTGATTGAGATTTTGTGTGTGTGTGTGTGTGTGTGTGTGTGTGTGTGTGTGTGTGTGTGTGTGTGTGTGTGTGTGTGTGTGTGTGTGTATTCTCATCATGCTCTGCTCCTGCATGGTTGGTTCTAGAGGTTTACCGACTCCTCGGCATCGAGGGAGTCTCGGTGAAAAGATGAAAACACCTGCTATTAGAATCCGTCACCGGCTCCGCTGCATATTTTTAGGCTCCATTAATCACGAGCCCACCTTCGGAGAATCGTACCCTAACCATCGTTTAAAGTCACCTGGTAAACCTGGCACAAGACAAGACGTTGGCTAGACTCTGCAGGAAGGGGAGAGGGTGTTAATACAGACTGGTAGAGATCAGTTCCTTTGAGGAGGATCCAATCCAGTGTCACAGCGTGATGCTCAGGAAGTGGCAGAGCCTCAAACCCACAGACTGTCTGATTCAATCTGTCGTATGACGGTGGGGGGGTCGCCTCGGTGCCAAGAGACAACCTCCTTCTACCTCACACCCCTCACACGGGGGTCCTAGTTATGATCATTTACAAAGAACTGATGGACAATCAATGAACGGAATGACCCTCACTCACAGTCTGAGGCTCTGCATACCAGCAGAGAGACCCTTACTCACAGTCTGAGGCTCTGCATACCAGCAGAGAGACCCTTACTCATAGTCTGAGGCTCTACATACCAGCAGAGAGACCCTTACTCATAGTCTGAGGCTCTACATACCAGCAGAGAGACCCTCACTCACAGTCTGAGGCTCTGCATACCAGCAGAGAGACCCTTACTCACAGTCTGAGGCTCTGCATACCAGCAGAGAGACCCTTACTCATAGTCTGAGGCTCTACATACCAGCAGAGAGACCCTTACTCATAGTCTGAGGCTCTACATACCAGCAGAGAGACCCTCACTCACAGTCTGAGGATTTGCTGCCATCTTGTGGCTAAAAACTGTAAATACATCCTGCAGCACTTTTTTGTAATTCTGATTCATTTTTTAATTATTTTACATGTAGAAGCAAATAAAATATTAATTTAACATTTTATTTTTACATTTTATACATTTAATGATTAATATTTCTTGTATTGTTCTCAGTTTTTTGGAAAAAAGCAGGAATGTCCAGATTTTTTTCTTCTGATCCCGTAGAGAGAGGGGAAGGGGGTAGCCCCATCTTATCAGTGACCTCATCATTCCTTATAAATAAAATAAAAAATAATAAAAAATAAATAATAATATAAATATATATAAATATAATATATATATATATGTATTATATAGGTGGAGACGCTGGCCGCGTGGTTAGCGCGTTCGCCCGCGGACCGGAAGGTCGCGGGTTCGCGTCCCACGGAGAGCATGTCTAGGGTCTTTGGAGAAGACACCTAACCCCCACTTCTCCCACCATTGGCGCCGTTGAAGGGCAGCCTGCTGCGGTGTAAGGAGTGCAGCAAACAAATTTCCCCGATGAGGGATGAATAGAGTAATTCAAAATAAAAAAAAAAATAAAAAAAATATATATATATATACATAAAATAATAAATACAAAATAAAACAGAACACTTTACCACAGGACTGCTAGTGGTTCCTAGGATTTCTAAAAGTCTAGTTGGAGGTGGAGCCTTTACCCATCATGCGCCAGTTTTATAGAATAAGCTCTCAGCTCAGAAGATAATCTGAAGATTTTTTATTCTTTTTCCTTTCTGAGAGGGAGGCTCTAACGAGAGGGGAGTTTAGTTTAGAAAGAAGATGTTGTTTATCTTAAAACTGTTTTTATGTTTTTGTTCAGTTATTTTATGAAAAGTCTTCATTTTGTTTTGTTTCGTCTTCTGAACCATTTATTCATGATGGGGTCTCTGGGGGATGATGGAGACGACCCCGGTTGATTCAAGGTGAGAGGCAGGATACACACTGAACAGGTCACCAGTCTGTTACAGGGACACGCACACAAAAAATATTTTAGCTGTTTGAGCGTCCTTCGTTGGCTGGTAGGAGTCTGCAAAAAGTTTCTGGTTTTATTTTTTGTTTGTTTAACCTTCTTTCAATTAATTAGAATAAATTTAAGGATTGTTTTTCTGGTTTTCTTGTTTTTTGTAAGAAGAACGTCCAAACGTTTGATCTGAAGTTTTCTGACAGGTCGTTTTTAATCTCGTTAATAATTAACTCATTAATCAGTGAAAATAAAGCTTATTTTTCTTTCTTCTTCAGCTGATGACGAGGAGGAAACGTCACAGTCTGCAGCCGAAAAAATATCTACTAACAAACCGTTTCCTCATTAAAAGAGAACCTGGTTGAGAAGGCCCGGCTCTCCTCATTAATGAGAAAAGGTTCTGGTCCTGATGGCCCGCCTCGGACAATTTAAATAACACACTTTTATTTTTAAAAGAAAGAAATGTTTTCAGATCAACTGGACGGAACAGTTTGAAGAAAAAACACATCATTTTCATAAAAAAAATGATGTCAGAGCAGCACGGTGGCCTCACAGCAAGAGGTCAGGGTTCAAGTCCTGGAGTGGAAGCGAGGCTTTAAATACTGGCCATTCTGTGTGTAGTTTGCATGTTCTACATGTGTATGTGTTGGTTTTCTGTGGTTTCCTCCAAAAACATGTTCCTCCATACATGTTAGGTTGATTGGCTGCTAGGAAATTACCCCTAGGATTGAGTGTGTGGATGGTTGTGTATGTGTGTGTGCGTGCGTGTGTGTGTGGCTCTGCAACAGACTGCTGACCTGTTCGGGGTGTATCCTGCCCCTCACCTTGAACAAGCCGGGATAGGCTCCGCCACCCCGTACGACGCCATTAGGGATCAAATGTTTAGAAGATGAAACAAAAATGATGGAATCAGAATAACTTTTTATTCTCTATCATCAAGGTAATGCAACTACCTGTCGAACACACACACACACACACAAAGAAACACACACAACCACACTCACAAAGACACACACAGACACACACACACAGGTCATCCATCATGACATAATGTAGGAAGTATTACACGAGATAAAACACAGATAAATAAACAGGAGGACAGAGAAATAAACTGGTTATGGGAAGGACTAAGCATGACCATGGCCAAGAACAACCTGATGTTCTAATAAAGTGAGATAACGCGCCAGGAGAGCTTCAAATTTATCTTCTGGAGAAAGTTTGATGTTTTTTGAAGTTTGAAAAAAAAAAAAATTCTTTTTTTAAAATATGTTTTTCTTTTTTTAAAAAAAAGAAACATATGTTTCATTTATGTTTCATAAAAAAATGTTTTTTTTTGTGAAACATTCCATTATTTTTTTTACAACAGACTTTTTAAACAAGAAGTTGCTCTGAATGACAGCGCCACCTGCAGGATCTGATGACGTAGGAAATTATTTCTACAACTGAGAATTTTTTAATCATTTTTCTAAAATCAAATTTTCTTCACTTACAATCAGACGCATTTTTCTGAGAGAAACTCAGATTGAAATCAGACGTTAATGTGAAAAGTTTTGTTTTAATGGGATGTTTTTATGAGAATTGCAGTATAAATATCACTGTAGATGAACCGGTTCATTCTTATGGATGAGAACAGAAACACCTGAAAACCTGCTCATCAGAATGAAAACAACTCAAATAAATATCACTGATGATCCTCCGGTGATGGATCACTCTGTTCCTCAGAAACTCTCTGCTTTACTTTTACTTTCTAAAAGAAAATAAATCCCAGGATAACTTTCATTAATCAGAGTTATCCTCAAACTAACCATCATCTCTGTTCCTGGAGGTTCTGATGTCACTGTTTAAAACATGTTGGATAAGGATATGTTCAGCAGGATGTTGAGATGGAGGTTTAATACTCACACTTATAGATTTCAGAAAAATGTGTTGAGATTTACATTAAAAAATAATGTAAATCAGGACAAATCCCATGATGTGTAAAGTCAGATGTCTTATTGTTTTGTTCTCTTGTTAAACTGTCAGCCAAATAAAGACCCGCCATCAGACCCTACACTACCTTGTAATCACACAATTTAAGCCAACGCCACATCAAGTCAGTTTCCTCCATCTAACCCTATCTCCTGCATCCTCTTCAGTCACACCAACTATCTTCATGTCTTCCTTCACTGTATCCATGAACCTCCTCTTTGGTCTTCCTCTAGTCCTCTTTCCTAGTGGTTCCAAACCCAGCATCCTTCTTCTGATGTACTCTCTCTCTCTCCTCTGTACATGTCCAAACCATCTCAGTCTGGCCTCTCTGACTTTAAAATCTCTAACATGTGCTGTTCCTCTGATCCTGTCCATCCTGGTCACTCCCAGAGAGATCCTCAGCATCTTCATCTCTGATACAAACATCTCTGTTTCCTGTCTTTTCCTCAGTGACACTGTCTGTGGACCTTCTATCACACATCACACCTCATACTTTTCTCCACCCGTTCCAGCCTGCCTGCACACACTTCTTCACCTCTTTTCCACACTCTCCATTGCTCTGGACTGTTGATCCTAGATACTTAAAATCTTCCACCTTCTTTATCTCTTCTCCCTGTAACCTCACTTTTCCATTTGGATCCCTCTCATTCACACACATGTACTCTGTCTTACTCTGACTAATCTTCATTCTGATTCTTTCTAGTGCAAACCTCCACCTCTCCAGCTTTTCCTCCACCTCTTCCCTCCTCGCACTACAGATCACAATGTCATCTGCAAACATCATCTCTGTCTGATTGTAGAAATCACTTCATTTTTCCTTCGACTGAAAGTAGGAACGTTAAAGTGTAACAAAGGACCAACATCATCCTGCATCCAGACGGTGTCAGTGTTTGAGTGAGAAGATCCTGGTTTTAAACATCTCTCTGAACACATGAGGCCCCCTCCAGCAGAACCTCAGTCTGAGGACTTTACTTGAACTGATCATGAAACAGCAGAGTGCCCTTTAAGGACCATCGAAACCACAAAAAATAAAGATGAGAACAATAAACTTGAAGAAAAGGAAGGATTAAAGCACTTCTTCTGATTCACTGCAGTAAATAATGACTTTAAACTGAGCTGCAGGACGAATTCAGTCCTGAAGGGAAAATATGTGAGTGTTTTAGTCTTTATTTTAATTTTTCTGTGAAAGTTATGGTTTTAAAAAGAAGCGGTGCTTTTCACTGATCTGGTTTTGGAGGGTTCATTTATGTCCGTTCATGACATCTGAAAAAAGATTGATATTTTACAGGAAAACACTTCCCTGTTTAACTCAGTCCTTCTCTGGTCCTCTTGAGCCTGCTGCCTCCACCCTCCACCAGAGAGCAGACTTGTTCACTATGGGAACAATTAAACCACATTCATCCTACTTTTAAATCAGTGGAGAAACTCTGAGGAACAAGATTTGAATTTGGACATTTCAGGAACATTTTTTGAACATGAGCTTTACTCATATTCATATAAATTTTAACATCTGTATAAAAACACAGTCTTTTCATCGCTTTGATCAAACAAAGGCTAAAGACACACAACGATGTTCAAGATGTAATCAGTCACCATGAGTCAGATGTTCTAGGTCGTGTTCGGCTCTAGAGGGGTTCTGGAACTCTGCTTCTAAATGTTCTCACATCTTTCTGGAAGATACTGTAGATCCCAAATCCTTTCCAGCAGTGTTTGGAGTTCTCCAGGCAGACCGGGCCTGTCTCTTTTGGGATGAAGACCATAGGTGTCAAGTATCAAAGTAAAACTACTTTGTTACTTTACTCAAGAAGAAAATCTTTACTTTAACGATGTAGTTATTTTTTGTCTACTTTTTACTTTAACTCGCCACTTTTTTCTGCAATTATCAGAAGTTTTACAGTCAGTCAGTCATCTTCTTATCCGTCTATCCATTTCGGGGTTGCGGGAGGTACCGGAGCCCATCCCGGCTGATTTAAGGCAAAGGGCAGGGTACACCCCGAACAGGTTGCCAGTCTGTCACGGGGCCACACACATACAACCATCCACATACACACTCATTCCTAGGGGCAGTTTGGCCAATCAACCTAGCATGCATGTCTTTGGAGGGTGAGAGGAAACCGGAGTACCATTTGAATTTGGTTGGATGAGGAGAGCCAA
The DNA here is from genome assembly GCA_902685375.1 of Neostethus bicornis. NCBI lineage: Eukaryota > Metazoa > Chordata > Actinopteri > Atheriniformes > Phallostethidae > Neostethus > Neostethus bicornis. The sequence goes on from CACRXE010000076.1 coordinate 14,283,844, forward strand.
CGCAATCTTAATACGACTTCCTATTGGTCCATCACTTAAACATGTGACACACAAAAAAAGAGATGGCCACACAACGTGAAGAACGGGACTTGGGGAAAAAAAAAAAAAGAGTAAAGAGCTAGCCATCTACGAGCGCGGATAACCGGGATCAGGACCATCAACCAGAGGATGAGACCCAAAAGGGAACTGGTCTAGCCCACCTGTCTAGCCTTATTTGGAAGAGATTTTTGACATTATTGGGTGAAAACCCGACTTATATAGAACCTCAGTAGTACATGCGTACGGATTTTGCGTTTCATGCTACTGCTATCTACATGCTAAGACCTGACTTCACTTCATAACTCTATTTTTTGTTCAAACTTTGAACAATAAAGGTTTGAGATTTGGTCGAATTATTAAAGCAAGATTTGATCAAAGGTTAAATGAAAGTCATCAGTTCAGCTTCATATTTTTGTAGAATAGGTTCATTGGTTTGTTTCTTCGTAGGAGACGAGTGTTATCTATAAAATAATACATTTTTACGGCAATATTTTTTATTATTATACAAAAATATACATATTTACATTAAAAATTCTACATTCACATTAATCCAAAGAACAAAACATTTACCATTTCCCACTCACTTCTCCAGATGTGCTCCCCACTCTATCCTAACCCCGAGGCACAAAGAATTCAAAACAAAACAGTCCCCCTCTCGCCATTCCATCCCTCTCCCCTTAGTCCTGTCCACACGTCCCAGATATGTGTCGCTACATGCAACTCCTTGTAAAAGTCTACCACTGCCATTACATTCGCAACAACTGTCCGTGGTGAAATCAGTCTCTTTCTTTGACAGGCAATGTTCCTTGCCCGCCACAGGGTGTCTTTACGCAAGTAACCGCAACCCACCAGCGCTGGAAGGGTGACTGGTCGCCAACAGTCCGCCCATATAGCACAAGGCAAATAGGTCAATTTGGTTTTGTCCAACCAGGGTGTCAACCGTCGCCAGATTGTACTCGTGAAAGGGCAAGTCCAAAGGAGGTGACTTACAGTCTCCAGGTTCCCGCACCGTGGACAATTCCCATTCCTCCTGAAGCCCTTTCTCACCAACAAGGCCCCACTGGTAGGCACTCATGGGCCATGAGCCAGGCAAGGCGACATGCTCTCTTAGGTTTACTTCTCTAAGTCTCTGTTCTACAAATGACAAGATGTCAAAGAGGTTCCATACTTTTGTATGTCTTTAATCTATGATGTCATAAAGGTCAAAACATCAAAGGATAAAAGAGAAACTTCCCCACTGCTAAGATACAGAATTCCATCAAAAAAAAAAATTCTATTCTTTAGAACTTTGTTGCTCGGCAACTTCAAATGTGCAGGATAAGAGTCAGAAACTCCAAATTCTAGACGATGTTCCTTGATTGTTTTCAGTCATAAAATAGGAGCTGAACTCTGACCCTCTTTTCTTGTCTCCAGTTTAGAGACTGAAATAACAAGGTGGTTATTTCGGGCTTTTGAAATGAGCTTCCCACTCAGGGTGGTCAGGCTCTTGCTTGGCAGTAGCAAGGTGCTCCACCATTTGGACTAGCTCGGAGGAGAACAGCCAGTGTTTTATGTTGAGAGAAGCCAGATGGGGTGGTTTGAGTTACTCATTAGGAATAGGCGATGTGTTATTGTTTACAATATATCGTCAAAAACATGTCCTGAGTTAAGAATTTATTATTCTACAAAAAAATATTTAAAAAAATTCTAATAATGACTTATTTAAGTTTAGGCTCATTTAAATGATCTTCCTCTGCAGGGTGGCTGGGCTCTCACTCAGAGATCAGGTGAGGAGTTCTGCCATCTGGGAGGAACTCGGTGTCGAGCCGCTCCTCCTCCAGGTCGAGAGGAGTCAGATGGGGTGACTCCGGCATCTGGTCAGGAGGCCCCCCGGGCGCCTCGCTGATGAGGTGTTTTGGGCACATGCCACTGGGAAGAGACCAAGAGGCAGACCGCGAACCCGCTGGAGAGACTATGTCTCACAGCTGGCTGGGGAACGACTTGGGATCCTTCCAGGTGAGCTAGAGGATGCAGCCGGGGAGAGAGAGGCCTGGGCTTCCTGTCTGTAGCTGTTGCCCCTGCGACCCGGCCCTGGATGAGTGGAAGATGACGGAACGGAACCTTTGAACAATAAAGGTTTGAGATTTGGTCAAATTATTAAAGCAAGATTTGATCAGAGGTTGAATAAAAGTCATCAGTTCAGCTCCATGTTTTTGTAGAATAGGTTTGTTTCTTCGTAGTTTTGAAGAATCTACGAGTTCTTTCTATAAAACGATACATGTTTACGGCGACATGCTCTCTTAGGTTTACTTCTCTGAGACTCTGTTCTACAAATGACAAGATGTCAAAGAAGTTCCGACTTATTTCTTTAATCTATGATGTCATAAAGGTCAAAACATCAAAGGATAAAAGAGAAACTTCACTGTTGCTAAGAGACAGAATTACATCAAAAAAATTCCATAGCATTCCATTCTTTAGAACTTTGTTGCTCGGTAACTTCAAATGTGCAGGATAAGAGTCAGAAACTCCAAATTCTAGACGATGTTCCTTGATTGTTTTCAGTTGTGAAACAGGAGCTGAACTCTGACCCTCATTTCTTGTCTCCAGTTTAGTGACTGAAATAACAAAGATGATAACGCAGGTGTTTGAAATGAGCTTCCTCCTCAGGGTGGTCAGGCTCTTGTTTGGCAGTAGCAAGGTGCTCCGCTATTTGGAAGAGCTCGGAGGAGAGCAGCCAGTGATTAATGTTGAGAGGAGCCAGATGGGGTGGTTTGAGTTACTCATTAGGAATAGGCGATGTGTTATTGTTTACAATATATCGTCAAAAACATGTCCTGAGTTAAGAATTTATTATTCTACAAAAAAATATTCCAAAAACTTCCAAAAACATTGGACACTGGTGTTGGAGATAATGATCAGTGGAGAGAGATGCATTGGGAAAACACCGGTTTCAGACCAATCAATGACAGGACCCCCCGCCACATGGGCTGGCACTCGACGTCTCAACCAACACAGCTGGGCGGACGGAAGGAACTAGACCCCCATTCGAGGAACAGCAACGGAGGAGTCAGGAACAGAGGATTGATCCTGATGAAGCCGATGAATGAAGGAGATGAGCGAGGAATCCAGAATGAATCGTGAGGGGACCCAAAACCTCTCCTCAGGACCATAGCCTTCCCAGTCAACCCCGTCTTCGCCAACTTGAACGGATGAGCCGCCGTACCATGAAAGCTGGAGCCCCATCAATCACCCGAGGAGGAGGAGCAGCAGGAGCCAATGGGCTATCATGGACGGGCTTTAGTCTGGACACATGGAATGAACCCTCATGTTTCGGGGCAGGCAAAGCCTAACCACAGTTGGGTGATGACCTTCTGGACAGCAAAGGGTTCAACAAAACATGGAGCCAGCTTTCAGGATTTCACCTGGAGGGGCAAATCTTTAGTGTAGAGCCAGATATGTTGACCCAATCCGGTAGACCAGAGACCGGAGACCAGAGCAGGAGTTCATCACCGATTAGCCTGGAGTTCTTCTCCTGATGTTCTCTTTGTTTCCTGAGCTGTAAGTCAGCCATGCTGGTCCAGTTGTTTGGATGTAGAAACATTCTCATGTTCTCACACACACACACACACACACACACAC